>JANIJI010000059.1:14485000-15015295 GCA_024500535.1 Leptonema lineaticorne
TGTACACCTCTGAACATGTTTTTTCTTCCTGCGTTAGAATAAAATGTTTTTAAATCTTTTATTAACTTGAAATAATAAAAAAAATGTAAAATTAGAAGTTTTATAATTTTTATATTAAAATTTCTGTAGTTAAATATTAAAAATTACTAATCATTATGACGTATTTCAGATGAAAAACTAGTAATATTTATTAAAATTAAACCTTCAATAATACATTATATTATCATAAAAAAATCATATATATAATACATTATTATTTTATATACATATATAAAATTCAACTTAAACAATATGTTTATTTTCAAAATTCAAATTCCAATATAGTAATTTAATTTTCGATCACCATTAAAAGGTCTAAATTTTCCACGAAGGTAAATATTGAAAAGCGCCGTGTGACACGCGCAGCCTTCGGGCAAAAGAAAAAGGTTTCACGTAGAATTGGCGACCCGATCTTAATATAAATCAACGCTATGAATCTCGAAACAGAAACCTAGCCTTTATAAATAGGGTCGCGATCGTACGGATAAGATAAAACTAATTTTCGTGAATTTCGTTCTCTTCCAAAAAAAAAAAAATAAATAAATAAACACTATATTATATACTATTATTTAATAAAAAAATATATATATTCTTGAATATTTGGTATTTTTCAGTGTTTACGTAATTATTTTAGTTCGAATCGTTATGATGATATATGAAATTTTCGTGATTGCACTTTTATTCATTAGTACCTGTATTACTAATGACTCACCTTCACGTGCCTATTGTACGATTATTAAAGCTCACACCTTCGATTTGATTAGCGCGATTAACATTCAAAGCTCGATTCGAGCTTCGGGGTGGTAAAAATACCGAAATCGAGGGATTTCTTCGTATTCGCGCGTTAAAAGAAAAAAAAATTCTATGGTGATCGATACGATCGCACCATTGTATGTAGGCTTTTATATATATATATATATATATATATATATATATATATATATTCCCTTATTACAGAATCAATGTTAATGAACATTACGTGCTTAGAATATCGGTCGACGCTCACAGGTCATGGTTTGAAAATGTGGTTTAGATCAATACAATCGTTATATAAATCCCGTTTGCGGCATGTCGATGATAACGCGTTTCGCAAATATCTTGAGAGACCTCGAAGTGCTTGGAAAACCCTTCCATTTCTCATACGGTATATACGCGCCTATTTCAAGCAGACAAAGGGATGAAACACCCAAACATCTTCTGAGGGTAGTAAGGGACACCGACAATACTAAGGGCGCATCATCACGCACACTAAGTACCGATTGAGTAGGGTTCGTGACTATTTAGGTGATGTCATATCGCTATAACCGAAAATCATGTACCCGATTTTACCTCTCGTTCTCTAAAATACTATATAACAATATAAGGTGTCGGATATTACTGTGACCCAACACGTGCACACATTACCTTTAGAATTAAAGGTGAAACGATTCTAGAGACGTTTGAGAAACTTTAAACTTCGCGTTTGAATTTTAATGTTCGCATTAAGCATAACACTTTTAACTGGTAAGTGTAAATTTAAAAAAAAAATCTTGATATAAAAATCAAAATTATCTCATATTAACCTATATGAATTTAAAATAGAAATATTCATTTTGAAAAATATATATTTAAATCCGACTAATATATTAAAAATATAAGCGATATTTAAATCTTAAACTGACTACACGACGTACAAATATTTTGTTAAATGTTTTATCACGGACATTTAAATAAATTTACATATATATATATATATATATATATATATATATATATATATATACAAACGTATATTTTATTCATAACGGTGCTTATTAATTCTGACATCAAGTTTTCGACGTTAATTGTATTAAATATTATATTAAATAATGTAACTATATTTCTACTCGATTATAAACAATGTAAATCGGAATCAAATTTCGTTTAAAAATTAATAATTAATATCAATCATATATTCATATTACATTATAAATACGTATTATTCTTAAAATTAAAAATTTATTTATATATAATATATATATATATATATATATATATATATATATATAATATTCATCAATTTATCCATTTTCATGTACAACAACATCCTATTAACTAAGTCGGGCCGCGTAGGTCTTTTACTTGTCTAGTCAGCGAAGGGTTTCAGTATCTAATCCTACTCAAGGTTCATATAATAAAGGTAGAATATTAATTCCGTTAAGAAACAGACATTGTTCAAACGTTATGCTGACGACTCGATCGCATATTTAAAATGTACGATTTTTTTTTCAGTTAGTTCAAATAAAAAAAATATTTTAGCTAGTCTAAATATTATATAATAAAATATATTTAGTAAAAATTTTATATAATATATTAGTTATCTAACAATGGATTTTCATAGCACATATTTAATCCCGAAAATATACGTCCGATGTTCGAAACAATAGAAAAGGTTTTCACGACGAAAACCTCTTTTATGAGATTGTTATCAGATTTTGCGCTGCGATAGCACAAACGATTTTCTTTTTTTTTTCACCCCCCCTCCTCCCCCTCCCCAGTCACAGGGTTAAATTAAAAATATCCCAGTTTTTCGAAATGCTTGCGCACTTTTTAATACTTCATAAAATTTTAATACAATATATTCGCGAACGTTTTAATTGCGAATAGCTCGCAACAGACTCGACGTTTCATAATTATTTTTTATTACGCCGCAGACGATAATAATACTTTTATTTTTCCATTTTTTTATTTATTTATTTTTTATTGAATTTTTTTTTGAGAAAAAAATATATTAAAAGCTTTATAAAATGTAGACTTTTAGAGAAATTTGTCCAAGAATAAATAATTTTATTGCATTTTTTAATTAAGACCATGTTTTATGTCGACGACGCTTAGCGTTTTCATAATTAATAAGTATGATAGATAGATTATTCATATTTTTATATTTTATATCTGATATATTCAAACTGTAATTTAGAAGAAAAAAAAATGATTATATATAATATTAAAATTACAGTTTGAATATATCTGTCAAAACTATATTAAAATAGTGTGAAAAAAATAAAATATATCTTCTATAACTGAATATAGAAAATATGTATATATATTAATTCTATACTTATAGCATTAAAAAATATCACAGATTTATTTAGTTATCTTTTAATCCGTCAGATATAAAAAATTATCATATAACTATTCTAAAAAAATATATATATTCATACGCATTACTTTTCTTTTATTCTACGGTTTTATATTGAATTTTTTAAGACTATTAAAAATTATATACCACTCATTCTTTTCTATTATATTTTATGTTTTATCTGAATTTTCGTTACTCTTTTTTTTTATTAAAAAAGTATTAAAATTTCGTTCACATTACTTACGAAAACATTTCACTTAATACATGTAGAAATGAATGAATTTTAATGTAGCTTTTATCGCGATAGAAAAAAAATAGGATTCCACTGCATCATATAAATAATAAATAAGGCTGTCGACGAAAGAAACGAGATAGAAAGAAAAAAAAAAGAACGGTCACCTTGAAATTGACACCGTATTCATCTTGTAAATGTAAAACTGTCACATGCAACGTTTAACCGGTGATTGATCATTGATAGATCACGTCAATCACGCAAATTACACACGATCGATAAACTATAAGAACGTTTGTTAGACGTTATATAACGTGAAATAAAATAAAAAATGACATTATAATCGAGTTACGTAGTAAAACTTTAAAAATATATATATATATTATTAGAACGTTCGTCGTAATTTCTGAGTTTGATATCGAAACGGACGACCTAAAACGATCATTATTTCATAATAATATCGTCTATAACGAGATATCTCTCAGGAGACGAACAATATTTCGAAAAGGGTCTGAAAACGGACCGTGTATTATATTATTACATTATATATATATATATATATATATATATATATATATATATATATAATATTACATTAAATTATATTGTATAATATTACGTCGTATCGGCGAAATCGTGTAAATCGAGTACGAGACGATGATGTATATATTTTATGTTAAAATTTAAAAATTTATCGTATTTTTTTTATACCATATATAAATAAAAAATTTTTTTGCGAATTGCGAGTTTTTAATTAAGACTCTAGGGGCGCCGTATCGGCGACATTTGTATGAACAAATAAACGACGATATCAGCGCAAAGAGACGCTTTCGATTCCCACGCGAATCGTTTTAACTACTGACTTTTTGTCTTTATACTGAATATGTGAAAACTTTTAACTATAAAAAAAACCATACTGAATATAATGTAATATATATATATAGTATATAATTATTTTAATATTGCTTTTATGTGATATAATAGAATTTTTCAGAAATAAAAATATTTTTAACTATAAGTATATATTTTAAAGTATAAAATTATATAGAAAAAACAATTTATTTTATAAATTCAAAATATAAGACAATGATTATATCTAATATCTTAAACATTAAAATTATATTATTTATAATTTTTCAGAATTGTCTACAGTATATATATATATATATATATATATATATATATATATATGCTGACATATTTTAGAATAAAAAAAATCAATTATAGATTCATATATACTTAGAAAAATTCGCTATTTTCAATACGAAATCCGATTTTGAACACTTCAAAAACTCGTTTAAACTCCATACGGAATCATTTCGTTCGCGAATCCTATATATGTAATACGATAACCGCGATCGTAAATCACCGTAAAAAGCAAACAAATATTCAATTTCAAGAAAATATTTCCATATATATATAAATATTTTTCACTGATTAAAAGTTATTGCAGAAATATTCTAGTATAACGACGGTTTTCTTTTTTTATTCTAGCGACGAAATAATTCTCGATCTGCGTTCGCATATAACGTTTCTTAACTTCGTTCGCATTATTTATCATTCAAAAGCCGCGCCGTTGAATTTCTACGACATTTCACATATATAAATATACATACATCTATATCTTTATATATATATATATATATATATATATATATATATATATATAAAAATATCACCCGAAGGCTTTCAGAGAGAGGCGCTAATAACTTATATAAAATACTTTCACGTATTAGCGTACGACACGTATATAACGGGCTAATCACGTAGACAAGACACACTCTCCCGTTCCAAAGCTCTATTTTATATAATTTATATATATATATATATATATATATATATATATAGTAATAGAACTGTATGCCGGTGCCTTCATGAAAACTTCGTGAAAAGTCTCACGCATCAAACTTAATTTACTGTGAATCCCCTAATTACGTATGGGTTCCAAAATGACTAATGGTAAACATTCGTATTTGCCAGATTACAACTATGAACGCCACATGCGAAATTACAAGTAATTAACTATACGCCCCTATCGAATGAACTTCAACAATAACACTTAATATTATATATATATATATATATATATATATATATATATATATATATATATATATATATATCCATTAACGCGCATTTACCATGTTCAATACATTTATATATTATACAAGTACAGCCAATTAACGTCGTATAATAAATGCGTACGGATTCGGTTATAAATTCGATTCTGTGGTCCGGGATCCTCTTAAACGAAAAATGTTTTATTCATAAATGTTCGAATTGAAATTCGGCGTTAATAGTAAGGTATTGTCCTATAAATATCATGCTTGACGAGTCACCTCTCAAAACAATGGTTAAAAGGTCACCCGTTTATACACGTCTAAAGCCTTCAACGGATATATAATAATATATTATATCTGGTCTTTGTTATATAATATATATATATATATATATATATATATATATATATATATATATATATATATATTATACATATATAATATATTTTGAATTACCGTATTAAAACGGCCTTTGAATAATCACAGATTTCATCTTTATTACGTATTCATTTCGAAAAATTTTTGCAATAAAAATGATCGTTAATTTTTATATACGAAAAATAAATAGTGTTTTTATTGCACAATGATGCGATTTTCACCGTAATATTACAACTGAAAATGTCTATCGATTTTTTGTCAATTTTTTTTAATAGCGTATTTATTATATTATATATTATTGTATAATATATTTGAATATATATATATAATGGATAAATAAATTTATGATACAACAGCCTTTGTGATACATGTGTTACCTCTGTAGTTTAGTTTGCTTACCAACATGTGAATTAAATAGACCATGAATATTCGAGTTTAATTGTATTACGTAACTTAATTGATATATAATCAAATTAAATTGTCATTTTAAAGAAAATCTATATATGGTATATCATTCGCTTTGAAATATAAACATATTTAAAATAAAATTACGCATATCAAAATTTTCGAACCTCTAAATAAATATTTTTTTTAGATATAGAAAAATGCTTATTAATAATATTATATTATGAAATTTAACGCATAATAAAAAAAAAGAACATCATCGATATTTCTATTTGAGTTAAGCGGTCAAAGATCATAAATTAAAACCTCGTTAATAAAGATAAATTGTATCACAAAAGTCGTTTTCTTGAAGGAAATTAACGTAATCTACTCATAAAATCTTCGCTTTCATTTTCAAGGATAACGTATTTTCATAACTTGTAATAAATAATGATTTAATAATAATAAAAAAAATAGATTTTTAACGAGATTCCCGCCTTACATGTCTGTGATGTCGAAATTTCGTTATTTATCATTTTTCGCCGAAAGACATTCAACAAAATTGTATAAAATTAATCTAAATATTCTTCTCGCTTTATATTATTATAAATGAGAAAACTTTATACATATATATATATATATATATATATATATAAATAGTCCTATAGATATATACGTATATAATTCGTTATCCTTTGAGCTATCTCGGGTGTTTGATATTTGTATTTGCTCATTGTGCAAATATTCTTCAGAAGCCCTCGACATTCGTGATACATGTAATAATAATATAAGGTTAGATGTAAAATTATTTTTATATACATATTTTTTGACACATATTCGTGTAACACACTTGAAATTCATACCTCGTTCATATTACGATATATATTATAGAAAGCATATTATATATATATATATATAAAAACACGAATATATGTTTAAAATTTAATACGTAATACGACAAAATATATTGTAGGCGGTTTCTGTAAAAATAAAATAAATACGTTATCTGATAACGCGAAACGTTACGACAATAATACTATAAATTTAAAGGTAATATATTTGCTTTTAGAATTTATACCGTCCCACGATGATAGACCGTTTGATTAAATTGTTCTTTACCCCACCAATACTGCGGTAAATGGCGTTCCCACTTGGGAACATGACGAGATCCTCGAGTAATCCTTATTCTCAATAGATGTCTTCATCTATCTTATATACATCAACGAAGCCACAAATGCGGCGAACCTCCGTAGAGTATTCGCACATCCGTACAAAAATAAATATTAGTTTTGAAAATACGTCGCTTTTCTCATCCGCCTATATCTAAAGAGACATAATATAATATAATATAAAATAAAATAAAATTAAAAAAAAAACGCGATTATTTTCACGACGTTACATTATATCTAAGAAGTAGAAAATTTTTTATTATTTTTTTGTGATGGTGGTTATAATATGATTTATGATGTGCGCTGTATCGAAATGGATATGTATTGTGCGTACATTAATAAATAATCTCCTTTCATGCGAACGCACAAAAGAAATAATTATAATAATAAATCAAACAGAACGAACGACGTACGCCGGTGTAAAAGTTCGCACATTTTTCGCGGCATATTGTCAATGAATGTTGAAATTTTTGAATCGGGGGACGCTTCGTCAAATTCAAAATTAAATCACACAAAGTCAGTCTCGTTCATTTTTATTGTATTATAGTACATATTATATTATATATTATATATGTATTAGATTCTTTCGCTTTTATCATCATTTATCATCCTTTAACCGCACTTCATTTTAATGTTAACAGATATAACGATATCGTTTCATACATTTAAAAAAAAGTTATTACAATTTTGAATACATAACGTTTTAAATTAATTAAGTCTCACATTTTAATTATGAATAATATATATATATATATATATATATATATATATATATATATATATATATATATATATATATATATATATATATATATATATATATATATATATATATATGAAAAACGTTACTAAAATAACTGTGAATAAAGACGACTTTCAGTATTGAAAACTCTAAAGATCCACCTGTGGTAGTTTTACTTTTCATTGTAAACTTTATTTCAAATTTCGCATTAGATTCATACACTTTTAGACTTGTATCATCTTTAAGTTGTCTCATTATATTATAAAAAAAATATATATATAAAAGCTACTTTTCAATATTAAAAGCCATATACGTTATATAGTATATAGAGGTGAAAATAAAAGGTTTAAATATTCAATAAATTTTAATGAAAATAATAAAAATTTTGAATGCAGTTAAATTTCTTCCAAATCTTCATTGTTTATTTTTCATTGTAGAATAATAAATTATCAGCACAAATAAATTTCTTAATAATTATATAAAAATGAAGCACGATGTATCACTTTGTATATATTTTATAATTATTTTTTTTTGAACTCATCTGTAAATAGGTACATTTTTATATATATTTAGTCAGTAATGGCTGCTCGTCTCAATCTTTTTTTTTTATTATTATTTGTCTAACGTCTCACTTCAGTTAAGAGTATATTTCTTTCAAGAGACACGCCAATATAGCGTTCGTCGTTTTTCCTCACATTTTTTTTTTATATATTTTATCTTTCGTTTTTTCCTCCGTCGTTATTTTCCGCGTTAAAGAAAAATTACGATAAAACTTTCATCAGCATTTTTTCGCTATCATAAATGAATAATTATTTCTTTGAAGTGTAACGTCGCGTTCGTGTCGAGTTATCTGTTTATTAAGCTCTCGTATTTCTGTTCGCTTTTGTTCCTTTCTTATCATTATTATTATTATTAATATTATTTCAGAAAGCTTCAAAAATATCGTACATAAATGTTATATTATGAAACGTCGACATATATTGGAGAAATTCTGCTCACAAATCAATTATTAGCAAACTTTTTCCCTTTTGTGATATTAAAACTTTTAGCAAATTGGTTCTTATCGCCTTTATCACGAATCCCCTATAAAGACTTTTCTTCGATTCAGCGAGCATTTATTTCATTAGAGCGAATAGTTTCAGCGAAATATCGGCAACAAACTTTCAGTTGTACCGTGTACAGGCGAAAATATAAAACGGTAATACCGGTCGTTTTTACCGGAAAAAATCCGCTTTTTTATATTTGAATAATTTTATTTAGACAAACGTCCAAGATTACATGGATTACGCCGTATAATATGAAGATATGATACATAACTTATCATACTTATTATATAAAATTTTCAATTAAATAATTATATTCCATATAATTTAATATTGTAGTTATAAAAACAATCAATTTAGTAAGAAAAATGGAATAACTGATTAATCGACACTTAAAAAATTATAATGATAGATTTAGTTCTATCATATCAATGTTTTATTTATACATAAATATTATAATATATATATATAAAGTAGATATAGTCAACCTTATCGCTCTCCATATATCAATTTTTAAATTAAAATTCAAATACGTCATGAAATTATTATTTTTTTAGAAGACCTTTAATTATCCATTCAAATTTTTAGTTTACATATTTACATACTATCAAAGTTTCTAGAGTATATCTCTATTATCCTGGAGTACAATATGTTGGCTATTTTTAAAATAAAGAAATTTAATAAAAAAAAGATAATTTTGAAATAATTGTTTTAAAGTTATAGACGTTATAGTGGTTAGAAACTGTTTTTCATATTTATATTAAAAAAATATATCACAAAGTTTGAACATTTCCTTTTAAATGTCAAAGGTGACTGAAATAATAAAACGAAAAAAAAAGTACGACACTTATTTATCGCGTAATACGATTTCGTTGAAGCAAGTATCGACATGACAAGCTCATCCACACGCGTAACAGCCTTCTCATATATGGCCATATAGAGACTATATATATATATATATATATATATATATATAAATCGAAAACACTTGAAAAACCATTAAACGAGTCGGTGAATGTGATTCGTAACGTCGCTAAATCGGAACCTCAATAAAACCGAACGTTTCCGGCGGAATAGCAATTTGAACGGTCGTCGGACGATAACGCGCTCCCGGGTCATTCCCGAAATAATTCCCGAGCAGTTTCAGTTTTGCTGCGGGGTCCACATTGTGTGTACAAAGCATCCATTATAACGTTCTAGTTTTACAGCCACTTGGACACGAATAAAACATGATAAATTACGCCCGTGTCGGCCTTCGGAAGATTAAACCGTCGTCCCCCTTCCGAATGGGGATGCGTCTTTCGTGCCACGTGTTTACATCCGAGTGCGGCCCACATGATGAACGCCGAGGTTAATTGAACAAATAAAGAGTTTGTGTTGAACAACGCTAACAACTTTCTCCGCTAGCTTTGCTTGTCCTTTACGACGATCCTTTTTTTGTTTTTTTTTTTTTTTTTTTCAGGAACGAACATGTCTTCGAATGAGAATAGTCGACCGTGTAATAGTGAAAACATGTAACGTTCGCTTAGAAAAAGTTAACGCGTGAAAGTAAAATCGAATGATAGTTTATCTGAAATTGCTATTGTATTAATATATAAAGAAATGAAAGTTACGAAAGGACTTATAATATATAATTACATAACATATATTAAAAATCGTTAATTAAACGTTTCTAACAGAATATATATATATATATATATATATATATATATATATATATATATATAATTTTAAGTGAGTCATAATTTAATAGATTTTGATAATTCAGTATGGGAACTAAATAAACTAATATACTGAAATTTGTTTATTAAAACATAGAATAAAATTCGGTGACCCATCCAATTTTGGGTCTTTTGACCTAGATTTAAAATCCTTGTATACCATAATCATTATCGAATTAGTAGTTGCAATTATAATACTAATTTAATATATAAACAGTTATATTTATATGTCAAATTAATATAATAATTATAATGAAAATTATCATAAGTTAAGAAAATTCATCGATCACAAAATACTAGTAATTGATTAATTCTATATATATTTTTAATATAATTCAAAAATTAATCACAATTTTCTTATTCAAAAAACCGCATCTTAAGATTATTTCATCCTAAATAATAAAGTGAAAAATTTCTTACAGATATTTCTAAAAATATAATATAACATCCTCAAAGTAAAATAACTTTCTCTTCGCAACGCGAATAATTTATTTAGTATTTCTTTAGTTCATACGATAAGAACTTTTGCATGAGTAATTTCACTCGTCCAACTCTACTACAAGTTTATATAATTTAATATTCTTCAATTAATATTTTTTTTCTATTACTAAATTATTATTTTCAGTTGGAAATATTTTTTTTTCAAACGTAAATAATCGCGACATATTATAAGGAAAACAAAAAAAAAACGTGATTAAATTAAAGTGTAATTACGCCGTTTAAAAAAAAATAAGATTCGTAAAATATCGTATAAAACTTTTATAAAGTCGTTCGTTTCGTCGTTGACTCGTCGAGGCGTTTTAATCGGGAAACGGTTTCACGTCGGATGTTTCGACTCGTAAATTAATACACCTACTCGTTAATCAAAGAACAACAAGGGGGGTAATGTTGTCTTAAACAAAAGATTTCTAAGCGTATTTTAGCGCTTTTACAAGAGGGGGGGTGCGTTCGTCTTTAAAAGTGTGTAAAACCCCCCCGCAGATCGCTTTTCAGTGTCGCGCCCTTATATAATAATATATATATTATATATATATATATATATATATATATATATATATATATATATATATCTGTTTACACGTGTTTATCGAATAAAAGGAGACAATTTAATGTTATTTGATATCAATATATATATATTGCGTGACGAATTAAAATTTATTACGTGTATGTGTATGTATTAAAATTTTTGATTTTTATTTTAAAATATTTAGTTTTATAATGAAAACAATCAATATATATATATATATATATATATATATATATATATATATATATAATAAGGTTACTATCATTTAAATATATAACGATAATTATAGAATTAAATTTATTAATTAAAATAAAAAAAAATGATTAAATAACAAAAGTGTATATTATATAAATATATATTAACTGTTTTTAATATAAGTAAAATAAATTGGGTTCAATTGGTAAGAAAATATTTTTCAAAATATTATTATTATAAAATAATTAAATATCAATAAATATTTATTAAAAAATTGGTAGAAAATGTTATCATCGTTAAAATGTATAATAATAAATTCTGAATTAATTGATTAAAAAACATTATAATATTATAATATTAACTTGATTATTTATCAATATAATGGATTAAACTCTTTTTTTTTATTATATATAAAAAATAATATCAATTGTATTCGATTAGTACAATGAAATAAAAAAAGGATGAAGTGAAAGGTTGCGAAAATATTTTTCAATATTATTATTATTATTGTAAATAAAATTGAATATCCTTTCCTTTGTCTAATAAACTACTTTAATTTAAATTTGAGAATTCTTGCAGCGCATAAAGTAAAACCATGAAGGACTTGCGTAACCTGATTTTCGAGAGCCCCGAACATTAAACGAACAAAAGGTATGTAATTAACATTTCGTTTTATTTCACGGAAACCCTCGTATTTACGCTTTATGGAATTTTAAATCTTCGTAAAATACCACGCGAAATTCTGTAATACAATAATTATGATTATATCGCGATAATCGAGATGGAAAGGGGAGAAAATGGAAAATATATATATGTATAATGTGAAATATAATAGAAAAACTTTCGTGCGATACAACGCTTTCATTTTCGTACGAAACAATCGCAATTTATAAGATGGAAAATTAAAAAGAAAATATATAAATATAAAAAAGTTGAATATGAAATAAATGAAATGAACGGAAAAATTCATAGAATAGCGAAATAAGCGACGATCCCGATTTCGGTTTGGCAGCTTTTGTTTGCAATTAAATATTATCAGTTTTGACAATCTAAAGCTCATCCCCGGGCGAGCTATCGAAAATTAAACTTTGACGTCGAACTTTCAAAATTATACGCAAAAGTTCAATTTTTAAACCCGTCCGGGGACCGAACGCCCTCCCCCCCTCAACCCGAAGTTTCTTAACCAACCGACGTCCCCCCCCTCAGCCCCCCTTTCCGGAAAATCTCCTTTTTCACGATATATCTATAGTCGATATCGAAATAGGTTTCAGGGTGAGGGTGAAAACTGTAAAATAACGCTCAACCAACGTTGCAAAATCCGCAAAAAGCTTAATAATCCGACTACATAAACGTTCACTTTGCACAGATATCGCATATTCTGCCGATAACGTTAAATATACCTTTTGCGAAAAAAAAAATATATGTACACTAGGTCACCGCTCACTATCATTTTGATGTATATTTTTATAGATGAAAAAATATATATATATATATAACTAATCTGATATGTAATCATTTTTTTCAAATTCAAAAAAATGTATTTCAATAAAAAATATTTAAAATATATTTTTATAAAAGATAATTCCTACAGTTTATCTAACTTTATACATCAAAAAATGAAATATAGAATATTCAAATACATTTTCTATAAAAAAATATATAATATATTTTTCTTCGAATCACTTAAACAATTCATTTTTTTCCATTGATATATAAACATCTAAGACCTTAAAAATATTATATATATATATATATATATATATATATATATATATATATGTATGTATAAAATCCAACATAGATATAAAAATAATATAACGTAATATTTTTCCAACAATTTACCCTTTTTCCGAAAATATAATCTTTATTTTCCGCGAAGTTTTCAACTAGAAAAACACTCGCATTTAAGAGGAAAAAAATGAAAATTCTCAATCTATATTTAGACTTTCTAACATCCTTCTTAATATTCCCTATTCTATATGCAAGACGTCATAGAATAATGCAAAATTTGGCCTATATCCTCAAGAATATTTAGGAATGTATAAATAACACTCTCACACTCACATAAATCTTACTTTTATATATTATATCGTATATATATATATATATATATATATATATATATATATATATATATATATATATATATTAAATACTTTAATATCCTTAATATGTATTAATATTATTAACCATACATATCAAAATTTTATTACGTACTAACTTATATATTCCATCATACGATATGACTGACCATAAACTTTTTTATGCACCGAGCTTTCTTAACATACTTATCTTAACTATATACAAACATATAAACGACATTATACCATATTTTTCTTTGCGAATGCGAAAGACTTTTCTTGATTTTTCATTGTATATATATATATATATATATATATATATATATATATATATATATATATATATTATAATGTATGAATATGTGCGTGCATAACGATTCTATTGAAGAACAAAATTGACACTAATGATAAGCAAACACCGAAAGGAAACCGACTCGAATAGAAAGCTTCGGTATTTCTTTCATATTTTTACACTGACATTTCAGATCACGAATTTTTCACGCCGCGGTTCATCAAATCGAACGTGAACACGCATATATCGACGAATAAAAAATAAAGAAAAAGCTCCCTATACGTTGTGGATATTTTAAATATATATATATATATATATATATATATATATATATATATATATATATATATATATATATATATATATTTGTATGTATGTAAGAGGAAAAAAAAGATTTTTCCGATCGGCATACCGATTCGTGAAACTGCTCTGATCAGTTGTGACACGAACTAAAAGCTTGTCACGGATTCGTACGTCGTACAAAATGGGTATATTTATGTATGTATGTGCGAGCTTTTTCCATCTTTCAAATTCTCAATATGCCGTAATAAATATTGTATACATATATAAAATATCGTACAAACACAATTTATAAATATATTTTATTGATTTGTAACATTAATCGAACGATAAGAGCGATTTCTTACTGATTAATAATCCGAAAGCAAAACAATTTTAAAGCAAAAAAAAGCAAATCAATTTTGTTGTAATTAATTTTTGAATTAAAAATTTATTTTTTCTTTTATAATTTAAAAAGTTTTTATTTTAAGTCATATAAAATTGACTGATTTTCATTTATTCTTATGAATTTCGTTTATAAATATTTTTTTATTAAATATTTAAATTTAATATTCTTTTTTTTAATTAATAATACAACTTTTTGTTTAATATTTATTTTTATTCAAATATTTTACTTTTAAATCTAAAAATAAAAATCGATGAAAAATTTTGCATTATGGTTATAAAAAGATATTGTTTTTCAAATAAGAATCTGAATTTGATGGATGAAGAAAAGAATTTAAAATAATATATTTTTTTGTGATAATCTTTATTTTATATTATTTCTGAACTTTTCTTAAATTTAAATTATTCAAAACTTTACTATATCCGTCCGTATTAAAATTTTATTTTCAATTTATCTTTTCGATACATTTCGAATACAGATTTCCGATTTAAAATAATTTCATCTTAAAATCCAAAACATATACTTTTAAAACTCTTAAAACTTCACTTGTTTCCTATTTTTCTTGTCATACAAATATATATTTAGGGGGGGGGGCAAATATATATATATATATATATATATATATATATATATATATTTATTTATTCTTCTTGCACGTGGACTAAAAGTCAGTGTGGCGTCTCGTGCGTATCGATCGACCGTACGCTGGACCGAATACCAAGCATCCAGGGGTCATCAATTCGGGAACGCGTCAAACTAACCGAAAAAATGGCGCGTAAAATTGTATTCGCATCAATCAATCAATTCTTGCGGCACGAACAATGGCCGGCATAAGCTCTGTTTCGATTTTCCGTCTCGCATTTTATTTTCTGCGCTTTTTTTTTGTCGACGGGTTTCCCTTGAGCTTTCGATACTCTCACACTCCATAGACTTTGTTCCCTTTTTCGTCGACGTCGCGTGCTTTTTAACAGAAATGCAAAATGTGCACTTTTCATTCGAAAGCTTTTCAGAAGGTTCATTTGTAATTTTTACATATGTTTTTTTGTGTGTGTGTGTGTGTGTGTTCATTTATTCCATATGTATGTATATAAATATGTACATATGTTTGTTTGATGTTCAAGTACTGTATTCCGCATATATCTTAATGTAACCACACTTTGTTATTACAATTTATTATAGCATAAATTTAACGGTTTCCAAGCAACGTAAGCTTATTTAATATTACATAAACTGTATTTGTCGACCCCCATTGGCTTGGCGGTTTACATTGTGGACGGTAATACGAGGAGTTTTGGATTTGTGTCTAAGTCTCTTCATAAATAACCTTTTATTTTATTTTTCCAAAGATAAATTCATAAATCAATGGAGAACCGCCATATTTTCACGTAGAAAATTTTCCATATATTCATAATGAAAATATACGGCTTCAATAATGAAATTAATTTTTTTTCTTCTTTACTAAAATTCTCCGACATATTTCACGTCCGAAATATTTTATAATTATTTTAACATACTAGTGTTAATATATTTCAAAAAACATGTAATAATTTATCAATGCCCTTTTTCTTATTCGATTCATTATTTATGTAAATATATTATTATGATTATTATTATAATCGAGAAAAATATTTTACATTAACTACAACAGTAATTCTAAATAAATAACGTTGCCGAAATTATTAAAACATGTATATACGATATCAAAATAATACGTCAAAATCAATCTAAATAACGTTTAAACCTGAAATTAACATAGTTAAAATTTTCTCGCGTGGTTTTCAACAACTCAGCATTTTAAATAAATAAAACGACCGAAAGTATGCATTTTTTCGAGTTTCAATCGCGATTAAATCTCGTGATAAACACGTCAACGATAAGAAAAATATAACTCAACGCTATAATAAATAATAAGCATATAATTTTCGAACGTATATATATAAAAATAATATTCTATATATTTTTTTTTAGTTTGTAAGTGAACTGATAAAAAAAATAAATCAAGAGAAGGCTTATTTTTGTCAAACATTGTCACGTATTTTCTTTAAATCAATATGATTTGCGTGCGTTTCGACACCGGAACCATTTTGTTGCCTAGACGTACATTGATATTCCGAATGGCGAACCGCGAGTTGAAAAGCCCTGCATTACAAGATTTATTGATATCATTCGAATACTGTCGCCGCAGAGGCGTAATCAGATGTCAATGTAGAAACGCGCGAATGGAAAAGGGTTACAAAAAAAAAAAAAAACGAAGAAGAATATGCTCACATATACTTATATTGCAAAGGGCGGCTCGTTGGGCGGGATGGGCGGATTGTATGGTTAGGCGAGTGGGCGGATGTATGCTTATACACGTCAATATTCATAAGCTTAATCAATTCGCGGTGGCTGTGCGGTTAACACATTAAGCTTCTGTTGTGATAGTACTAAGTTCAAATTCCAATATACCACAATATATATCTTCTCATTACTAAAACAACATAGAATTTCAAATGAAAATCTAATATCATAAGATATCGAGTAAAATTATATATATATATATATATATATATATATATATATATATATATATTCTTTTTTTTCTTGATAAAATCATTTTTCATTTTTAATTATCCTTGAAATATTAAATATTAAAAAAATATAGATTTTATGACATGATATTGTATCCTGAAAACTGAAAAATATATATTAATATAGTAATTGTATTAAATTAAATTACATAAAGCCGATATTCAATAAAATAAACATCATAAAATTGTAGCAAAGTATAAATTGTTTAATATGTATAATCTAAATTATCATATGAAAATATAATATAAATAACCTAAAAAATGACTAATTAATTAAAAAAATAATATATTTCAATTTATCGTTTAAATTATAATATTTTATCATATAATATAATATTATGATCAAAAAGTAAGGTGAATTTGTTTATAAAATGTATATCAATTTCATCCGCTTCAAAGTAATCCCCGTTCGATAAGACGCGCTTTTGCCAAGTGTTTTTCTAATCTTCGAAACAGTCGAAGTAGTCTTTTTCCGATATAGCCTTCAAGACCTTCTTCGATTCGGTTTCTATCATCTCAATCGTATCAAAACGGAAGTCCTCGCATTGGTCTTTTGAGTTTGCCGAATAGCCAGAAGTCGTACGGAGCCAAATCAGACGAATACGGTGGTTGCGAGTGGAGTTTTTTTGGATAAAAAGTCGCGAAGATTTACCTGCCTTCCTAATGTCCGGGAGTTTTAATTATTATATAATTGTATACTATACATCGATTTATTATTTCTCAACTATTGATATATTTATATACATAAAATTTATATATTATATTTTCATAATATATGATAGATGATTTATAAAAAAAGCCATAAGAAATGTATATAAATAAATTTTGATTGAAATTCATAATCCATACCATTTCATATAATACAGCAATAAATTTTTAAAAAATATTATGTATATATATATATATATATATATATATATATATATATATATTAAAAAACGATAATTCCAGTGGCAAAATTTCGAATTAATAAAAGTATTATCGAAGTAGAATTTGCATTAATTATAGCAAATATATTACACGTGCGAATGCATTATCCAGATTTATAATAGTCGATCGAAATCGCACGACAATATATTCCTGATAAATTATCGACATAACACCACCGTAATGAGGGGAAGATTATCCTATCGATTTTGCGCAAAACCATCCCTTTTACTATATATAATATATATATATATATATATATACTAATATTCAAAATCATCTTTAAAAAATCATCTATATATATTTTAATATAAAAACGATAAAATTAAACGCTCGATTGCATTCATTGGTGATGAATGGTAATTGTCGAGGCCATCGCACTCGTATATAACGTTTCTCCGTCAATTATACTACTCGTTTTAATAATCCTATATATATATATATAATAAGGGCTCGCATTATAGAGGCGACAAACTTCATTCCTTAGTATATCAATTGGAGTTGTTTAGTGGTGTCATAAAATTTTCTCTTTCGCTATGGAATTCTCTCACTCTCGCTACTACTAACTGTTAAAATGCGACGAAGGCGAGAGGAATTGTTCCAGTTAAAATATCTACTGCAATCATTTCAAATGACACGCATCACCGACTGACTCAGTCTTATAAATAAACTCGAATAAGAGAACGAGGCGAATATATCTCTTTACAAGTTTAATGCGAAACGACATTTATTAAGAAAACAATATGTGTGTCCCATTATCATATCGAAAACTGGGAGCGCAGTTGAAAATGGTCGCAGAATGTCGACATAGTTATAAATAAATATGTATATATATATATATATATATATATATATATATATATATATATTTGTATTTTCATTCTGAGAAAATGACTGAAAGATAACTAACTAACTGTGAGAACGAACGATTGTGTTAAAAAAAACTGGTGATGATGCAAATATGTTAATGTTGAAATAAAAACGAATGGAAAAAAAAGTCGATTATCCTTTAGAAAAATAAAAAAAATATTTTATTTATATAAGACAAATACATCTCTTCAAATCATATAATACGATTTAATTTTTTAACATAATCAAATTATTCAATCTATACTTAATTCATTAATAATAGATTTTAAAACTAAACCAACCGACACTTATTATATATACATATTTTTACAAAATGACCCATCTATAAATTAGTTATTATTTTTATAATTAAACGTTGATTTGTTGTTGAATGAATTAATAAATAAATAGAATAACGTTTAAATATATTAAAGTTGTACAAAAGTTAGAAAACGATCAAATTTACCGGTAAGTTTAGTGTTAATACGTGAGTTATAAAACGATGCTCAAACAAAAATTATATTCATAGAAAATAATTATTTCATTTTATTTTGATAAAATTATGCATTCAAACTCATTATTTTTATTTGAAATTCTCAAATATATTCATTTTATACTTCATAATATATATTATATAAAAGCATATTAATAACCTACACAAAGTCATTGTAAAAAAATATGCGATTCGCCTTAGGCTACACATTAGATGTAATTTTTAAAGAATAAAATGTAAAAAGTATCATAAATCTTACAATTTAAAGTCATTTAAAATTTTTAAGTACATATAATATATGGGGAAGAGTAAATTATAAGTGACTAAAAAAAAGTCGTTATACCACTGAATCTACTTTATTTTATCGATGCATATATAATATTTAAAACATGCATAATATAATACAAAAAAAAATATAATTTCAATTCTTATATTATTTCACTGTTGTATTATTCTAGAAATATGTAAATATTTTATATAACGAAACGCTTGCGATGTTATTGCTTGATCTATTTAATAGCCATATCAAAAATCCATTTCCACCCTTGTGTCATTATATTCTCGTATAAACCGAAAAAAAAAGTTACCAGTATGTCTATTTATTACCATTATAATAATCCTTATGGGCTATCCGCAAAAAAAAACTTCTAGCATGTGTATAAATTCCCAATAAAATCTCCATAATTTATTCGATTTGATACCTTTTTCAATATATAAAGGTATTGCCGAACAAATTGAATCTTCTTACACACAACATGAAAAGGGAAAAAAATATCGAACGTTTCTTTACTTAACCTGATTTTTAGTTGTGCTTATATATATATATATATATATATATATATATATATATATATATATATATATATAAATATCTACATTTTAGAGATTGTATATATATATATATATATATATATATATATATATAATATTTTGTTCAAAAATAACATTTTGAAAATCATCCCGTATTTAAGGTTAGTAAAGAATAGATGAAAAAAAAATTGAACTCGAAATAGGACTACTATCTCCATCTCTCACTCTAATAATAGTTAGGAGGAAAAAAAAAAGTTTTCTGGAAATCTTATTAACTTTATTGATACCGTTCGACGGAGCGTTATGAAGGCGAATTACACTTATAACTTTCTTACTGAAAAATTGATTGAACGAAAGTTATAGGCACTAAACTGGAAGCCTTGAATCTCCAGTGGAAATTCAGTAAGCGCAGCCTGCTTTCCGTGCACATTCAGGTTATTCCCCAATAAAAGCTTCCAAGAATGCAATGACTCGAAAATATTTGCACTCTCGTTTTACTATACAATGCTGGATTTTTTACTTTACGTTTTACTCTAGTGTATGTACATAGATCATACGAGTAAAATAAAATGAAATCATTCTTCAAAAAAAGCTCTTTCCATATATATATATATATATATATATATATATATATATATATATATATATATATATATATATATATATATATATATATAATAAAAAAACTATGATTTCTTAGTGCTTCATTTTCCGTGTCTGAAAATTGATTGCTTTGCAAAACTGAAAAGACAATCTAATCTCGAATATCGAATTAAATTCAACCTATATTCAAGATATGAAATAGCTCTACAACTCGATTAATGTTCATCAAATGGAATATTTCATTATTTTTCTTAGCCTTCATAGTTATATTTCAATTTTTAATCAGAACTGAGTTCCGTTAGGTGTATTTTTGCGGTTTCTTTTTGACCGTTTTTATTTTTAATTAAAACTTTCAGCTTCGAACCGCATTACAAAAAAAAGCTCTCTCTCTCTCTCTCTCTCACTTGAGCTCATTGTGCTTCGCAAGAAATTATTAATTAAATTCATTCCATGTTTTTAGTAAGCATATAAAATGTCATTTTAGTCGTATAAAAAATTTATTATTACGTTTCGCCTCTTTTTTTTTTCTTCTTTTTTAACCGACGTCCTTTCGTCGTGAACGTTGTTAATTTTTATTTTATTCCGTCTTATTACGAAAAATATGTAATTTAATTTCATTAAGTAATTATACCGCTTTGTTTTTAAATCTGTATGTTATTTTTGTATTAATAAAAAATGTAATTTTACTTTCATAACACAGGTGTTCTGTGAATCATATTTGTATATTTTAATAACTCGAAAGACATTGTATCAAAGATTAAAAAAAATAAAAATCAATAATACAGTTAGTTGTATTGAGAACAATTTGAAAGACGAAAGAAACGTTTAGGCCCGCAAGTGCTATAGCGCTGTCGTATGCATAAAAATGTAAGACTAAAAAAAGGTATATTGTTAACGTTAACAATAAGTCTACTATTGTGATTTTCTTCTATATATATATATATACGTACTTTATATATGTATTATTCGCAAAATGGAAATGCAAATTAATAAGAAATGCAATACACGTATTCATGACTAAGAATCGTGACCGACTTGAAAGAGCACCTCATTGTGGTAGTTTTTTAGCAATTTCAATATTTCAATGCGAATTTTTTTTTTCGAACATAATATATTCTCACTTTTGAAATGAAATCTATAATTTACACGCATTGATTTTCGTATATTCAAGAATAATTCGACGGTTTTCAAAGCGTTTTTTTTATCTTTAATTCCAAACAAAAAAAATGATTATATATATATGAATATATGATTAAATTTAATCAAATACTCATTTACATATAATTATTTAATTTAAAATTTAGATTAATTAAAAATATAACATCTATAATAAATTTTGAATTGTGTGTACATATTCATAAATTCTATCCTATAAAAATAAAATCAACATTTTAAAATATATTAATATATAAAAAATCTGAATATATGGGTTTAGATAAAGAAATCCTATATTTTTATTATTATATATAATAGAAAAAAAAAAGAATTTAATGTTAAAATGATTGTTCATTGAATATTACACATTTGAAGTTATATTTTTTTCAATACACACATTTATATTTAACTTGAACCGATAGTTGGTTTGTCGGAGTGGAATTTTGAAATAAATATTTCGACCTTTTCCCAATATTCAAATGGGTTGAAATTTTGCATACTTACTCATTATCAATGACATTATACGAAATAATTAACGGATTTATCAATTAATTTATTAATTAATAATGGCAATTAATTAATTACAATTTTACAGCGACTCATCGTGTATTAAATTTATAATTATGATGAATATTTATTTTTAATTGAAACGAATTTTCGTATTGATTTACGATCCAATCCGCCACATTGGATTTTCACAGGTTTTCCAACGTTAAAAACGCTCTACGATCACAAATCCGGTTCGGTTATATTTCGTCCAAGTTTACGGGACAAAGGGTGCCGACGAAATTTATCGTATCGCAAACTCTACTACACAAACGTCGAATAGACAAAGGAGAATGGGACGACCTAGTGTAAATTTGTACGTGATGTGATTCGGAAAGTGCAGATTTGAAAAGTAGTTTATCTGAAAATAGAAAGCGTATCCTGTATGTCGCCGAAACAACGCAACGAGATTGCGAGGATTTACCTCTAACCAATTTTTTCCCTTTTTTTACACCCTTCAACCACCCCAAGACGATGTTTCCCGTTCTGGATATCACTCCTTTTTTACTTACCATTCCTACAACAGTCGGGTTTGTTTCTATATACCGTTACGGATTTATGTCCGAGCAGCTAGCATTTTCCATCACAAACCCCTCTATATAGTACAGATAGACGCACACCTTGATCGAGGCCCATGATTTTACTTTTGGGACAAACAACCCTGCGCTTGTCCTCAAACATGAATTTTAGATTCATCCCCGTTTACAGAGATTCACCCGGTGTGCTCACGAAACTACACTGCGAAACCGACTTCGGTCTCTTCGGTGCTTTTAAGCTTGTGCCGAAAGTTACGCTGCCTCGTTTTCTATTTCCTATTTTTTTTTTCCACTATACTACCGCATAGAAAACCCACGCGTATTCGTAGTAACCGAGTTAATATATTGGATGGCGTGTACTACGCTCAAAAACCAATAGATACAAGTGCATCAATAATTGACATCGAATATATTGTTTGAACGTTTTTTTATTTTCTTCAATGCATGATTTATATATATATATATATATATATATATATATATATATATATAGTAGTTCTCAACAATAAATAAAAAAAATATTTAGCAATACATCTTTTTTTCTGTAAAGATCGATATTTGATTTTCGAACGTAAACTCAAAATAATAAAGAAAAATATTTAGCTCTGACAAATTGTCGCATCACTGATTTTTATTAATTATATTGTAAAATTGATCTATTTTTCTATAATTTTTTAAATCTCTATACAATATATATTTTTTAATTTAATAACAAAAAACGGTTTCTTTGTATAAACAAATTTAATAGTAACGTTTATATGTATGTAAGCTGTTTTCATATTATTACATACGTGCGTCGACTTCAGAACGTCACATATATTTATATGAACGCGCTCTAGCAAAAAGTGTGGCGAAGTTTTCACATTTAGATTTACATCTTTTGGTTTACGGTGCAACTTCCAGTAGTAGGATGCAATTATTGTGTGAAAACTTTTATGAAGCCATGTGTAAAATAGTAAAATATTTTCTTGCTCGTTTTGCCCGTCCGATGCGCCCCCCCTCCCCCCCCAAATGCCGAAGTAGCGCAAAGCTCGCAAAATTGGCGCAGAACTTTTCTTCGGTTCGCTATATAGGGTAATAGAACTTTTTCTTAGCGTTTTAATTAAAGAATAATGCCGTCGGAACACAATCGTCTCTTGTTTATTATACATTTTACATTATAGAGCAAACGGGCAAACATAACGAAAAACGTTTTTTTTTTTATTTTTATTTTATTTTTTTACATTAATCGCAAACGCCATTGTGTTGTGTCGATGTTAGACGTAGAAAAAAAAAATTTTTTTTCCATTCACAAATAAGAAAATAAGCGAGCATTGAAAAAGCGTTAATGTAATGGCATTCGTACTTCACAATGGCCGATTCTGATTAAATCATATCTGATATTGCGAATTATCTATCCGTAGTACTTTTATCGTATTTTGTTATATCGCAAATGTCCCATTCATACACCGGGAACATTCATTTAATCCCAAACCCGATATGAACGTGTGCGAATATTCTCCCATTTATGAGCACAACAAGAAATAATAGCGGTGGATTATTATGTGACAGCATATATATTGCTATATTTATTATAACGATTGAACATGAAATTTCACTCTTTCCTATTATCCACAAATTAATCCTCAGAAATAGGAATATGGAAAATATCGAAGGGAAAAATTGGTGAAAACGAGAGGGGAAAAAAATACAAGAATTTTCGTATCGAAAATACATTTTTATCTATAAAATTTCGTATTGAATAACACAAACATATGATACTTTTTTCTTCGTATTATTATTTTTATATTATTTTATTTAATCTTGTATAAATAAAATGAACACAGAATGGAAAATAGCGAATGTATTCAGTTATTTTCGTAATATATATATATATATATATATATATATATATATATATAAATAATGTTTTCGTTTGATTTTTCTCAATAATTTATATGGAAAGCGTTGTTGGAACGACATAAAAATTTAGAATGACCGACTTTTATAAATAAACCGAATACAGATGCGTTTTATTTTCATTTTATCTATTATATTATTCAACAGAAGCGACGGTCTACATTAGCTATATCCAAACTATTTTAATGAAAAAAAAATATATATATAAATAATACATTGAATAAATAAAACATTTCAATTGAATCCTTTAACATATTTTACTGTTTTTTTTATTTTATATTATAACAAATCTGAATTTTGAAAAATATTATTTTATTCAACACTTCGTAATGTATTTATAGAAAAAATGATATTAAAACAATAAATATTTTGAAATTTTCTCCGTAAAATGGGGACGCTCCCTTATTTACCCCTTTTATTTCGACGTCCCTAACTCAATTTTTAAAACGACCTCCTCTTATTTTTGTTATTTCATTAGGGTGGCCATTGTCATTTTTAAAAATAATTAAAATAAATTAATTATATTAATATATATATATATATATATATATATATATATATATATATATATATATATATTAATATAATTAATTTATTTAAAAAAAATGAATAATAAAATATATTGGAATCATTCCCGTAAAACGATTAAAAAATTTAAATATAAATCCGTATCCGCGTATTTTATTAAAATAAAACCTGTCGATTTATGACAATAACATTTCGTCGACTGATTAACAACATTGAGATAGATTGACGCGTTCGAAACACGAATCATATTTTATACGTGAAAAACACATGAAAAATTCATAAAATCGTGATTCATTCGTCCGTTTTATTATGTATATATATATATATATATATATATATATATATATATATATATATATATATATATATATATATATATATATACGGATACATATTATTATGAATGCATCGAACGTATAAATATAATTATTATATATTAATAACTATGGAAGTAATACGGTATGTGACGGCGTGTATTTGACATTATTATGAATTCATGTCAAATGAGTTTGCCATGCCATATAATGCAACGATGGCAACCGAAATTCATGGAATTAATAATTGACATTTCGCAACATAACACGGGGGCCGCGACGTCAAACGATAAATAGTTGAGGAAATGTATCCTTCAGGTAATTTGTGCAAATGAGAAACCGGCAACCGGGTCTTCCTCTAGTCATCATTATCATCGTCGTCGTCGTCGTCGTTGTCGTCATCGTCGTCATCAAACCCAAACCAAACACCCACCTCGACAAGAAAGGAATTCGTATACCTAAAATTTAATATTGTTCCGTCAGCCCAAATGCGGAATTCGTTAACTATGTCGAGTTTTAGCACATTCACAATCATAACGTTTATATTGTAACAACCATCCGTTAGCTTTCGACGTTTACGACGAGCGTCCCCCTAAAACGCGCTAACGGACCGTCGTTCGACTCATTCCACGCGTTCGAAAAATTTCGCAAGTGTCAATCAAATCGCAGAAACTTGGCGTTAGTTAAAAACGTTAAAGCCGTCTCGTCGCTCCCCCCCCTTCCGTACTCTAGAAAACGGAAGTGAATTACGAAAATATTTTCGTACGATTCTGACGTAACAATAAAATTTAGTATTCAATCTGAGAAATGCTGTTGGCTAACTTAGCCCCTCCCCGCAGCAGCTTTTTCATCCTTGTAATTATTTGTTTATTTAATTTTCATCAATTCGTATTTTCAAGACTAACAGAAAAGTTCTTAATTTCATTTTCTTTTTAATTTTTTAATAAAACTAATTATATATATATATATATATATATATATATATAAGTGTGTGTGTGTGTGTGTGTATGTATGTATATATCAAAAAATATCATTTATATAATTAAATATAATAAAATTGCTAAATGAAAAACATTAAATCCCTATTAGAATACTAAAATAATATTTATTATATTATAATATTTGTTAAAAAAATCTGTCATTGAGAATATAAATATCTATAGCACTGATTTAAATATATAAAATTAAAAACATTACTAATTAGTAATAATTATTTACATCACTGTAACAAATATAAAATATATCAATTATATAATTTATAACCGTTAAAAACAGTATTTATCATCGTATTGCTAAACATTTCGAACATGAATATTATTTTCATATAAATATCGTCATTATTAGTAAGGGCTAAATAATAACGTAAGTATATAGTATGTTTGTCCCCCCCCCCCCTAATATTTAATATCATTATGATGAGTTTTTATTAGGGCGCCCTGCTGCTTTAATAATATATTTGGTTCATAATTATGACTAAGGACGGTGATTACTTTGTCAAAATGCTTCATTTCACATAATCATATATGCGTATATAAATATTTATGTGTGTGTGTGTGTTTTTTTTACACTTCGTATAATGCGATAAATAATTCTCCGAAAATATCCTTTCATTTATCCAACAACAACAATATTAATAATAATAATAATAGTATTTTATACTTTCAAATTAGAATAATATAAAATTGACTTTATCCGATGTACGAGAAAAATCAATACGAAATTTAAATAATCATATTATATTCCCTTTTTTTTAATACGAATGAAAGCTCACCGGGAATATATACTCTGAAAATAAAATCTCGAAAAGGTAATATTCAATGTTTTCAACTTTTTTTTCGCATTCGATACGTCCATTTATATTAAATCTCATTATATTTTTATTTATATCCGATTTCGGTAAAATTTTTCATATTTAACTTTCTCTTTTTATCACTCGATAAGGAAAAAATATATAGGAAATATTCCGTTCAAATTTCTAAAATTCGACTGAATTTTATTTTTGCTCAAAAAAATGATATTTTATATAATTTAATTCATCTTATTGCGAAAACGTAAAAATGGATAGAAAAAAAATTATTTATATTACATATATATACGATTGATTCATTTTTACTTCACGGTTTATTTAATGACATAATTCCGAGTCGCGATAAAAGCATTAATATATTTAGTCTAACTGAACGCTATAAATTTATAAAATGCTAATGGTTTTATTATTTTTACGAGTGGTAATTTGCGATAATTAACCGAAAACCTTTTATGAGATGCCTTTTTTTAAACAGTTATTAACATTATTATAAATTATTATTATTATTATATTTAAAATTTTTCGTCATATATTAAATTTTATACTATAAGTGTTATGCATTGTTTAATATAAAATATTATAAAATAATATTGTTTAAAAAATAATTCATATATAAGTTAGAAAATGTATATAGTTAAAAAAAAATAATATATAAATTTTATATTGCTCAGATGATAATAGAAAATAAACCAGAATAATACTTATATTTACATACTTATTTAACTATAATAATAATAATTGAAAATCAAAAATAAAACCTATTATATTTACTTATATAATATAATATATATGTTCATTATATTATTTTATTTATTTTTATATAAAATTCGACTTACGATGAAAAAAATCATTTTTATTGCTCAGACGATAATCGATAATCAGACGTTATTTACTTAACCAACTAATATAATAACAATTAAATTTCAGAAATATATGGTAAGCCATATATTATTTTATTATATAATATATAAGTGTATATATATAATTTATTTTTGTATATAGGTTTAGAAATCGAACGTCATCGAAGAGAACCGACTAATATAATTATTTACATCAATTATTTAAAAATACAATAAAATTATAAAATAATGTTATATATATATATATATATATATATATATATATATATATATATATATATATATATATATATATATTATACATATATAGCGATTAAAATTATGAATAAAAAAAAACATACATGATTGATGGAAGAAAACCGTTCATTTGGTATAAACGTATATAAATTTCATAGAATAGATATAGACACAGTGCGGATTTATTGATTATAAACAATGGTTATGGAATATATCGTTGATTTTCAATAGTATGTTGATAAGGTAAACCACGTGTATGAGGATAAATAGAATCTGCGGGTTTCGGCTCAGAAACCCAGGACCCGGGGGTTGTTCTCATTGTTTTGGATTTCCATGTTTTGTCATAACATAGTGGTGTCACGCGCACGCCCTAAAGGGTGGAAATCGTGAAACAAAACACAATACTAATGGGATAAAAGTGGATCACAAAGTGAAGCTAATGAAATATAATATGTCTTTGATGTTTACCATTTTCATCACACACATATATATATATATATATATATATATATATATATATATATATATATATATATATATATATATATATATATATTTATATATAAAAGTAACCTTGTACTGAAAGTAGGACTTTCGCTCATTCGTTTTCCTCCCTCACTCTGTGTGTGTGTGTGTGTGTGACAAATTTCTTACATAATAATTATTTATTATTACACATTTTCCCTACGCTTTTCAAAAACGGAGGACGAAATGCTCTTTAAATTGCATTTTCACATTTGTTTCTATTATATGTTATATTTATATTTAGAACGGCTCGCGTTTTTTTTTTTTTTTGCTGATGTCGTTGTTGTTGTTGTTTTATTTTAACGACGGTTTTTCGGCAAAAATAATATATACTCTTAGGTGTGTCGTATTAAATTAACTCATTGTTATAAAACTTAATTTAAAAATAAAATAATGAACCGTTTAAAAATATATAACTCTAAACATTTTGACCTTTCAATAAAATTTTAAATATTACATCCTTGTTGTGTAATATAATTTATCCAACATACGAATAATTTTTAATCTACAAAAAAAAATTCAAAAATATATTTTTAAATGTGCAAAAGGTTAAATTTAAGAATAAATTGAATTGATTGATTATAATACGAAATAAAATATATTAAAATAAAATAATAATAATAATCAAAGATAAATCCAAAATTTCGTTAGATAAACAGATTTTAAAACGTTTATACCCTTTTACGTAATCCGAAATTTGCTTATTAATCAAAATAAGTCTAAACAACCCACATTAAACAACGAGAGGCCATTCTTATTCAGTTTACTTCATTTAGACATTTTCCGCCCACCAAACAGTAGATGAACATCTATAAAACCCTTGCCCCCCCCCACACGAAATTTACATATAAATATCAACATTATCCATGCTTATCGCATTTATATGTACATATATATATATATATATATATATATATATATATATATATATATATATATGTGTGTGTGTGTGTGTGTGTGTGTGTGTGTATATTGGAGCAACGAATAAAAATTCTATATTAAAATTTTATAGTATAACTTTATCAAGCGCCCGTTAAATAGTCGATCGAATGCGACAATTATTTTAACGATCTTTCAATTGTGCGATAATTGAAATAAAATCTGGCCACTATCATTTTCCAATATTGCTTTTAATCGATAGATTGGAAGCTATAAATGACACCGAATATTTTCATATGGAATATATTTCAGTTTTAATATTTTGACAAAATCGTTCGAGCATAACTACGATTTTACAAATGAGATTATTCCTCTGATTAAATAACTTCGTAATCTGATTGATGACAAAATTTATGCCTAACGATCTGAAATGATTTTTCGCTATTCGAATTTTCCTTCGATATTTTTTTTTATATGGCGCCGCTTCTCGATTTTTTTTCTCTTTTTTTTATCTTAATCTTATTACTCGGTCGTTGATTTATAATCTCAATAACATCGATAATTCGAATTGTTACTGCGAAAATATTATTATTATTATTATTATTATTATTATTATTATTATTATTTGTGAACCGTTTTTCCATTTTTCTCGTCGTGTCGTTTTTGTCTTTTCTTATTTACGCGCTCGTTACATCACCGGTTTTTCAACCCGTGCGATTTTTCCGAGCCGCAGTGAAAAACACTAGCGTAAAAGGAAAAACCGAGCGAAAGATACAAAATCCGCTCCGGCGAATCACCAGAGTCGGATTACCGAAGCCTTACGGGCCCGAGGTTTTATCATCATCGCATTTTCTGCGGGCGATTAGGGATTATCATATCGAAAATAAGTACCAGAGCACGAAGGCGAAATCTTATTATCGGCTTGTAATGTCGAGATTTCATTCCTATTCCTTGTATATATACTTGCTTGTCGTTTTTCCACGATATTAGGGAAATAACGGTCGAAAATTCGAGCTCAACAAACGAATTATTGTTCATTTAAAATCTCATCAGGAACGAATTCGCTTTGAATTTTTATTTCCTTAAAATTTTTACATATTTAAATTCAATCGTCAAGAATTTGCAGTTTTCGAACAATTTCACCATTATAAAAAGTTCCATAAAAATCTGACCATTGCTATTTACAGTGAGTTTTGACTGTAATAAAAGATTTTGATATTTTTTCTTTCATTTAAAAATTGCTTTTATTAAAATACGAAATATTAAAATCATTATTATAACTTTATAATTTTAAAATTGAAAAAAAAAATATTTCTTCCTTCTTTCTTCTTTGAAAAAACATATATTTACATATACTTATATATTAAAAATGAATGATGTTTTAAAAAATGTAATGAATTTATAGGAATAATAAAATTCTGAGAAATTTTGATTAAAGAAATAAAGTTCTATTTTCATTAAAAACAATATTCAATCCTATAAAAAAGGAAGCGCTTCAAAGACGAAACAAACGTATAGATTCATAAGTATTATACATTATAATTCATGTATTTAATATTTTTAAAAATGTATAAAAATATATGAAAAAGTAAAAAAAAATCAATTAATAATATAACGATTTCTAAAATATTTTGAATTTATTTTTTTTTATTTTCAATAATGTATTTAAAAATATTTAACGAATAAATAAAAAAAATATGACAAAAAGATTTATTTAATGATAGAGAAAAACAATATTACGTTTAATTAATTTACCAGGAAAAATTTAAAAAAAGCCATAAAGATCCACATTAAAAGTAAGTCTATTAAAGGAAAATAAATAAATGTACCAAATGCGAAATACAATATTCCCAATGCGCACATGAAACGAAAGCTTTTAAAAGGTTTTTCCCCAAACATACGCATACAAACACATATACAAATACAAAAATACACATACAAAAAACATAATCGAACTTATCAAAAAAAAAACAATAGCGAATGTCATGAATTATTTAAAGTATGCGCTATTGAGCGACATATTTACTTTATATTATCAAAAGATTTACTTTATTCAATTTGTTTTATAATATCAGTCGTTGTCAACATGATTACGTGACCGAAATAGCTATCTTGGGATCACAGCAAAAATCTCATAATCCCTGTGATATATTTAATACGGAGGTCCGTTTTCCTAGATCTCCTCTACTTTCGTATACAAAAATGTGTTTTATATTTGTATACGAAAACCTAAAAAAAAAAAAAAACCTTACTTGAACCCACATTTCTGAAGAAAGTCGCCGATATTGTTCTATGCATAAAATATTAACCGACCTTTGCCCGAAAAACTAATATATTCCTCGCACACACAAACATATATATATTTTGTATTTAACTTTTATTTACTTTATCGCGCGCGTTACTTTTACGGCGTTAAAATCCGACCCTATTTTCCATAATAATATACCAATTAAGGAACAAATAAGTACTTTATTATATATACCATGACGAAGGTTCACCCGAAAACGTGGTCAGAGCTGATATGAAATGTCAGCTTCTTCTTAATTACCGGATCCACCAATTAATTAATCGTAAATTATTTGGTAGTATCTAACCTTTACCTTTTTTTTCTCCGCATCGCCTTTAAATCATCGAACATATATATTTATCAGAACTAATGTACAAACTATAAGCAATAATTATATTATATCATGCATTTAAAAATATATAATGTATAAAATAAATTTACTTACGTGTATATTAGAATTTTTTGTATCCGAATACACCATTCCTTATTTTAACAGTCAATTATAAAAGTTCATTTTCTTTCATCTTTTATATAATCACACAGATCGTAGAACAGTATAAAAGTAGTATAATGTATCTGAAACGGTTCACATTATAATTTTTCGTTATTTTATTTTATTTTTTTTTGTTCTCAATACACAGCTGTGCGCGTACCGGAAGCGGATATTTGATTAAAAAAACGCGCGAAATTTCAAACGTTTCGCTTCGTAGCGCTTTATATATATATATATATATATATATATATATATATATATATATTTATTTTTTGATTTGTTTAACGGTCAATTCGACGCCGACGTCGCAGCCCTTCGACGTTACGATATCTGTGAATTTTCGCCACGCGTCTATATATATATATATATATATATATATATGTATAATTTTCCGCGTGGAGTTTTTCCGCGCGTTTTCCGGAAGTCAGTTTAAAGTTTAAAAAAGAAAATGTCGCGCGTCCGCGCAACGCGAAAGTCCCGAATCAACTGGCTGCCCGCCCGGGAACACGACGCCAGCGCCGCCTATATTTCGACATTAAAAGCTTCATTTTAACCGGGAATAAAATAACACGGGAAAAATAACCGTAATTACGTTTAATTTATATATATATATATATATATATTTTTTCTCGTTTAAAAATTGACAAAAATCGTAAGAAAAAAATATAAAATACCAAAAAAAGAACAAAAAAAAAGATTGAAAATGAGGTTTTCCGATTTGAAGGCAAAAAAATCGATAAAAAAATTAAACGTCAATTGGAAACGCGGTCGACGTCTGCCGATGAAAAGTAAAACGAGATAAAATATAATTATAATCCTTTAAAAAAATAATCGAATCTTATTTTAATTAAATATATATATATATATATATATATATATATATATATATATATATATATATATATATATATATATATATATATATATAACAATTATTTTTCTGCTTAATTTTCATATATAATATTACGATAATAATAATAATTGAATGCACACATATTCAACGTTTGATTATGTGCGTGTCATTTTTCATTTAATGTGGAAAAATACACTTTTTTTTCCACTTCAGTAATATTTATCTTAAATACTAATCTATGTATATTTGAGTGATCGTAATATTTAGAAATTTTGTTCATGTCAGTTGGACGTACAAAAGTACATTTTTATTTTTATTTTTTTTATTTTTTTTGTTTCAAATTCAACCCCTCACTTTTTGATTGTTGACTTGATACAGTTCCCCTTCGTTTCAATTTCAACTTCAATCAAAAACGAATATTGTCATATTACTGTATCTGAAAGAAATGTATTCTAAAATATCGTAATTTAAATAAAATTTCTTCTTGATTTATAGATTTCAATGTGAATAAAATTTTATTATTATAATTATTTTATAATATTTTTTTTTCAAATATATAGATCTAAATAATCTGATAATAGAATATCAATAAAATATAATATAATAAATTAATTATTTTCTCATTAATAATACTTATCATTTCTATAATTATAATCAACCACCTGTTGATATAAACTTCTTATTTTGATCAATTTTATATCTATAAATAAAATTATGAAATAAATTCTTTAAATATAACATCTCAATATTTTTTTATATATAAAAAATTGGATTGTAACAATAAAAAAATAATATATCAATGTTTAAAATTTTTGACACAATTATTTATATATCTCTGAAATATATTTAAATTATATATTTACAAGATTTTAGGGTATAAGGATTCTAACTATCGGAATTTTATCCCACATCCATTAAAGATATAGTGGAAACCGTTACATTTTGTCAAAAACCTTCAAAGATCCCATTTAAGTACATCACTATCCCTTTTTAAGTATCATCGTATTAATGATTTTCTATTCATGAATTAAAAATATATATAGAAAAAAAATCATAATTCTAAAAATCCAGTTTCACTATATAGAAACGTCTGAAACTTTTTACACTTGCACACATTTACCAAACAGTGTACATAAATAGTATATAAAAGTTTAAGACTAAGCCTGAAAAAGTTTTTATACATGCTGAAAACATAACATCACTAAAGGCGCGTATATATTTCAACCCCGTACAACGGGTACAAAAAAAAAAAAAAACTTATGAACCCGTGACATTGTAAGGGTATGATAGAAACAAAGTTGTTAAAAATGATATTAGATATGATATAAAATCATGTGCAAAGTTTGAAAGTCGACAAACTTCAAAACTGTCGACTCGCAAGCTTTTCAATATATATATATATATATTCACACACACACATATATATAACATAATACAGGTATGTGAAACATTATTCGAAAGCTTCCACGTACACGAAAAGTTCCGAATAATTTAATTATGCTATTTTTTATTTCAATTAGCACAAAAAGTGTTGCGAATTATATTTTTTTTCATCGTCGCAACACTCTGAATATTTTGATTCATTTATCCCTGCAAAGAAAAAAAATGTACATATATATATATATATATATATATATATATATATATAAATATAATGTTATTAAAAATTAAAAATTCACATTAAAAAAATATCTTAGAAATATAAGAAAAAAATATTTTGGAGCTACGTCGTTACCTTCTTATTTTCAAGTAAATTATCCGTAACCAAGGATACTCGTCATAATTTTTCTTTGCAAAATTTGTTACTCCGCATCTCCTTATTTATCTCGTTATATGTATATTTCTTTTTATTTTTAATGTGAATAAATAAACAAGCATATTTAAATAAATTTTTTTTCATCCATGTTATATATATCTAATTTAAAATATTATATTATATAATGAATAAAAATAAACTGTAAATATAAATAATAATATGTTTATGTCTAAGCTTTTCTAAATGATATGTAAATAATATATCTTGTCTTTATTTGTAAAACGATATATTTTAAATAGATCAAAATTTTAAATATATTAGATATATAAATAAGCTTATAACAATGCATAAAATATCCTTTTTAATAAACAAATAATCATACAAATCGCAATCAAAAAAACCTTCAATTGAAACAGTATAATTATATAAATTCTAATACATATTAAATTTCGAATCTATATTCGTATATTTATCTCGATCTTGTAATTACATATACTCAATGTAAATGACATGCTTTCTGACGTCTATATAATTTAATGGAAAATAATTTCATGTCCGTGACCAAAAAGCTTCTAATTTACCACAAATCCAATTATGGTCTATGTGTGGGGGTTAAAAAAAATGAATTTACTATTTGTTCTAAGCCTAATTTCTGTTTAATTTTCACGTTATTCGATAACTAGACTTATAACTAACATATTTACTGATTGTTATTATTGCACGAAGTATGTAAATAACAATTTTTATTTTTTAAAATATAGTAAATTAATTTCGTTATTTTTATCATATATTGGAATGGTAATTTTGATGAAAAAAAAAACTTTGAAAAATAGATCACTTATTAAGATAAACTTATTGATCCCGTGTGATCTCACAAATATGCCACAACTAAATTATCTATGTATATACCGCATGTGTCACGGTAACTTTTCACACCTCAAATCAACGGATATCGTTCAAAGTTCACAACTTAACATTGCAAACAATTTCTTGAACATTTTTTTTAGCTTTTTCCGGCGGTTACGCATTTAAAATAATTTCGAAAGCTGCGGTTCCGAGTAATGTTCACATATTTAACATTTTTGACCCGGGAAAACTTCGTACGAAAAAGCCTTGTTTCGAACCGTTCGTGAAGTGTTTCCGTGCGAGAGAGAAAATATTTCGTTACTACCGAAAACAATTCCGTCCCGTCCCCCCGTCGCTCCGTGCCCCCCCCTCGTGAATTTCCACAAGTTTTCCGCCGTGTATAAATAACCGAATGAAAACATTTGCATTAAAGAAAAATAGGGGATACATAAAAGATTTCATCTTTCAGAGACCATCGATAATTCATAAATATGTACGTAACCTTCAGGTCTGTTTTTTTTTTATTTTTCATTTTGCCTCTTGTGTTTTCTTCTTCGCCGCTTTCCATTTTCATTTTTTTCCACTTCTTTTCATTTCATTTCAGAAACCAGATTCGAGTTTACAAAGCATTAACGAGTGAGTTTATTCCGACGTTATTTTTTTTTTATTTTATTTTATTTTTTCTTCTCTCACTTATTTCTTCCATTTTTCCCCATTGAAAATCCGCAATCCTTTTTTGAATACGACCAATAAAATTGAAAAGGGATCTAAAAAGGATTTATTACAATATAATTCTGAGATGAATGCCGCTTTGGCCGAACTCGAAAACAATGATCACACGAAACGAACAGACTTTCTAAGTTGAAATTCGGCGCTCGTTTTTCTTCCCTGAATCGCCCTTAAGTACATTTTCGTGTAGTGTACAAAGGATATAAGTACATATCAACCACAATACACACAATCATTCAAGTTAACTGCATTCTGCCACTTGAACGTCTAACATTATTGCACTTTATATGTAACGTTTAACATTACGTTAAAATATATATAATATACTATACGTACGTTTCAGGTCTTTTTTTTTTCTCAAATAAATTCAAAATAAATAATTCAACTTATTTATATCGGTGTAATTAAAAAGGATTAGAATCCCAAATAAGAAGCACACTTCATACTGAACACACAAATTGTTTCGCTCGCATTTTCTTAAGGCTTCAGCTGTCGCGAAGAAAAAGCAAAGTTGAAATCTTTCGATTTCAATTATGCGTCTCGGCGAGTTAATTCTCTTTGATACTAACTAAATTTTAGACGCTCTCGAATTTAAACAGAACCTTTAAAGCGTTCATCAAAAATGTATCCCGAGCACATCAAAACTAATTTCATCGTCGTATTCACGAAATTGCGTAATTTTGCGGAATTCACCATACATACTATACATGATATATATATATATATATATATATATATACAGGGGTGGCGAACGAAAGAGCAGGACAAGTGTGCACGTTCATTTAAAAGCCTACAATGTTTCAACGTGAATATAAGTCTACGACGTTCTATACTCAGCCACTTTATCTCATAATCTTTTAACCCATCGGCAACGTATTTGATGAAATATTCACGTGGCGGCTCATATGCGATGTTTCAAACGTTTTCCGCCATCTAAATTTTAGATCGAATTTTAGGACGAAATACTTTCTCTCTGCTCGTTCGTCTGTGTGCCCGATCGTCGATTTTATTCAAAGTCCGCCGAAAACGTACGATACAAGTGAATTTGAAATGAAACGAATATACCGGAAACACTCTCTTATATCATGAAAAACAAAAATTCTCATTAATATAATGAAAACGACACGTCTAAAACGTTATTAGACAAGATTGTGAAGGGTGGGTGAACGAATAAGCTCATAGGTAATCTAGAAGGGTGGCGTGATAGATCGCTTGGTAACTTGAGCTATCATTCTACTCGACTATTATCCTGTCATGGATCCTTCTATTCGTATTTGAATAAGATTAGAAAGGTAGCTTGTCGTCACTGTGACTCTAATCTAAACGAAGCGGAGCATCCCGATTTCTACTGTTTAATCGAAGAACTGTACAAGCTCTCGAAAGCTCTGTTTTTGGATACGGTCAATCGGTCTGGCTTGATTTTTTTTCCTCTTCCGTCATGAAAATGCAAGAGCAATCGGTAAAAGCTTAAAAATACTATTAGGCAAAAAAACTTAAAAAATATGCTTAGATCACACAACCATTATAATTATATCTATAAGTTATTTTGACTGTGTCAAATGAGATTTTGAGTTAGTTTCACATTCCACTTCATGATTTCTAAAATATTAACGATTATTTACTTGTGCGTTTTTATATTTTTACTTTCCTCCTATAGAAGAAAATGTCACAATAATTGAATATAAAATATATAAATATAACGAATTCAAACATCGCGTATATACATGTAGCTTTTAACCTCTGACCGCCCCGCTAGCACATTTCCGTAATTTTTGAAATCTCGAATTAAATTTAATCAAAAATTTCTTAAGCTTCCGTTTTCTGCGACGCATTTAAGCTCCCATAAAGCGGATTAAATATTTTCTTCATACACATAAATTATTTACGTCGTCTCGCTTCACTTTCATATTTCTTTCGCGGACGTTTTATACACACACATATTATATTTATGCATCGAATGTGCGAGAGTCTGTCACGAACATCACTTTTATCAAATAAAAAATATAGTAATTTAAAAAAATATATATACCATATATATATATATATATATAATATATTAATATTGACGTCATACTTTCTCTGCAATAATGCGATAAAATATACGCATATTCACTACAGGTTCGTGTATGTTTAGGAACATTATATTTACAGCGCATTTTCTTTTCGATGGAAAAAAAACGTAAGCTTTGGAAAAATAACAGTAGGTTGAGTAGTGTGTATCTTTCAGATTTTCATGATCTGTTTGTTTTGTGCAACATATACTGAATACGTATAGAGGATTGTTTTCTTTTTTTTTTTCCTTCTTTTTCATATAAAACGATTTCGCATATAATATAACGTGTATACTAGAGATGAGACTCGATCGTTTTTGAATGATACAAAAAAAATATAAATTATATATATGTAATATATAGTATATTTTATATTAGACGACAAAATTTCCATAAGCAAAATTATGTATCCGTATAAATTTATAGTCGTATAAAATTTTTATGCTCGTATTTTAAGCTCGCGGATTTGATTCTCTAAAATATGTAGCTACGTTTCGTTTTGTTGAAGGAAAACTTACATAAATTTCAATTTTTGCAACGTTTATTTACATATTCTTACTACATTTTTTTGTCGATAATCTAAATATTTTCTTTCACACTTTTTCTTTCAAAATAATATAATCCTTTTATTCAGTTTAAATAAAGTGATTTAAAATTAATTTTTTATAGTAATTTTATACCAAAAAGCAAATAAATGAAAATGCTATGAAAAAATATTGATGTTATATAATATGTAGCCAAAGAATATTATTCATTTTCTTAAAAAATATATTGATTTTTTTTTTTGAGTAGTTGTCTTACCGACACTGAAATATGATATAGCTTAAATTGCGCGGTACTCCATACATCAATTTTCTTCGTTTTCTTTTTTTTTTTAATAATATTGAACTCGAACGATTTTCGCTCGATAGCTTTCCGAAAAATATATATGGCAAGAATAGGGGTGGAAGAATCGAAGCAAAAGAAAAAAAAAGAGAACTACCCTTACATATTTCCAATCAGCTTTCGTTGAAATCCTTAAATATTTCAGGATCGCGGCCACCGCGTTCGGGACGCCCTTTTCGCAGGGTTCACTATTAGAAATGCGGCTTTGATTTAATATGATCAAAGGCTTCGAAAGTAACGTAGAGGGAGGCGGCTAGCGTTTTCTCGGCAAGGTATTTTCCTAATACGCCCATTAGGAGACATATTCGTGAGATGTGCTTAAATTTCAAACGTGTATTATCGACATATTATATTATATAGTATATATTATATATGTTGAAGGGATGGAGAACAGTGACGGGGCTGGCCTTAAGGTTTGTCGTATTCTGGGGCGTCGCATACATGCCAATGTTGGATTAAACGCGATTAGTTCAATTCATCAAAGTCATGTTTGAACGTCAATTAGGGTTAGGTCCGTGATGTTTGAACCGTGACGCTTTTTTTCCCATGGGTTTATGTATGACGTTCACTCTCTCGGTTTATGTATGCACTTTAACGAATTTTGCAGTTCGTTCGACCGAAAATAACGCTTTTAACTCGCGTATCGTCTTTTTAAACGACGAAAATTGAATGTGTACTCGATCATTGATTAAATTTTATTTTATTATTAAAAAAAAATAATTTTTGTTTTATTTTATAGTGAAAAACTTTTTCACAATAAAATAGAAAAATACGTTGAGATTGTTTGATCATAGTGCAAGAAAAAAGATCCTTCATCAATTACCAAAAAAATTTTTTTTTTATATTCAGAAACCCATCTAACACAAACGCTTACAAATAAAATAGACATATTTCAAAGTAGAACACGTCTTAAGAAAAGGATTGTTCTTCCAAAATAAAGACGTTTGGTCAACTTATTTAATTGTATTATAATTTCAAATTTAATAATAAAAAAAACCTTTTATTAATAATAATATATTTTTGCATTTTTTTTTAATTTTATTATTATTTTTTGATTATTAAAAACTCGATTAATGCTTCATAATTCATATTTAATAATCAATACACAATTTATTAATATACCAAAATATTCATTACTAAAAATATTTGAAGAGTGAATATTAAAAAAAAATAACTATTTTTCATTCATTCAAATTTAGTCATCTTCCTTAAAAAATACTCTAGAAACTTAATTTAAAAATCTTTAAATAAAGTTTACAAATTTTCAGTAAAAATGATTTTAACATCCACACAACCTGGTAAATAAAATTATTCACTTACATTGAGCTGATGAAAATATAATTTATTTTCAAAATATGCACAACAATCGTCATATTTATTATAAAATCAGTCATTTCACTTAATAATCACACCGCGAACACATTCGTTTTCCATTATAAAAAAGAAAGAAATAAATAAATAAATGATAAAAAAAATACAACCGATTTAGATTCGTTTCAAAGGAGATATGATCAAAGGTCGACAAAGATGATCGTATAAATCGGATTATAAATTCGTAAATCCCATAATTCAACATCAAGAATATTATATATATATATATATATATATATATATATATATATATATATATATATATATATATATATATATAATATTAATATATCCATGTTAGAATCTTCTGACTGGATTTTATAAACGTTGAAGCGAAAGAGAGAAGAAGCCTGATGAAAGATCGGTAATGAAAGGAAAGAAATAGAAAAAAAAAGAAACGATATTCTTCTTTCGCGTATTGCTATTTCCTTATGGGTCTTTCCGTTGGGAAATATAAGAATCGAGGACACTGCCGTATTAATGAAATAATAATTCTAAAAGAGCAAAAGACTTCGCAGAAAGATCTAACAAAACTCGGAAATCGTATAAATCAAATATCATATCTAATATTATATACATATATTCGTAATATATATATATATATATATATATATATATATATATTTGCACATGTAACGTATGTACATTACGTGTATATTCACTTTGTTTCATGAAGATTTATTACTCATATTATACAACGTAGATAGATTATTAGCTTTTATATATTGCATAGAAATATATGTATATATGATCAATATTAAATATATATATATATATATATATATATATATATATATATATATATATTTATATATATATATATATATATATATATATATGTGTGTGTGTGTGTGTGTGTGTGTGTGTGTATTTTATAATAAAATAAAATTATTTAAAAAAAATTCAAATTTTATTTGTTATAACATTTTTTACAAAATTAATGCAGATATACGTGATTTTAAATCCAAGTTTTTGGCTGCCAAACGACAGAAGAAGCCAAACTAATTTTGCCAAATTTTTAATTTGAATTATATAAATATTTATTACATTTTCATTTTACTCTGCATATATTTAATCGGCTTAATTTAAAATTGATTCATTGAACGACGTCAAAGAATCTCGATTATTAATATATAATATACATATATATAATAATAATGTGCGTAATTTTAGTGTCGTTTCGATAATCCGAATATTTTAATATTTTATATTAACGTCAATATTTTATCGTTTTATATTCGCATTTTACTTAATCCATATATAAGATTTTTTTTATTATTATATTTAATATGACATTATTTAATACGTTTAAGCCATTAATAAATTTTCCAATTTATTATATTATAATATAGATAATCTGAATATATTTGTATTCGATTTATTTTCATTTTTTATTCAGTTATTTGTTGATTATTAAATTAACTAATTATTAAATTGAATTATATAGTTAACTGTTAATTTAACTATGAAAAATACAAATATATTAAAATATTTTTTAATGCAAATTATATCAGTATTGATTTTTGAACATAAGAATAACGTCTAATAAAAAATGTTTAATATATTTTAAATTTAAAATTTCAATATTTTTCTATTATATATTTAAATTTTAATGTCTATTATATATTATTATGATACAATTTTAGCCATAATGGTTATTTTTATTCGTTTAATCGCCAAACAATGAATGTAAAGCGGCCGTAATTTATATTATATACACATGCGAAATAAAAACAGAAGTTGAAAAGGCATTTTTTAATCAATTAGTTTATTCAATAAAATATATATACTTCACATTTTATGTGTGGAATGCAATATGTTAACCCTCGTTCCTGTCATTATCCAGCTCGTTAGACCGCCACACATCTTTTCGTTTCCGCCGATGGGATAAACTTTTGGACAAACTTCTCTTGACATGGAAATACTATTAGTCGTTTTGTGAGAGCAGGCAAATTGTGTCTTTCGAAAATGAAAATACAAAAAAAAAATAAAACAAATTAAATTAATTATTACTACGTTTGATAGGCGATAAAAATTTTTTTTAAACCGTAATACGAAAATGGTTCGTTTCGATCGATTATTTTTTTTAATATGAATATATTTGATTCAAATTGCATTTTTCATTGTTGAAAAAAATATTTTTTTTTCATTAAAAAAAAAATATGCTGAAAATGAGATGCAAAATAAACTCTTCTTTATTGTTTACGTAAAGAACTGTCTCTTGAAGGTGATCTAGTTTTGCAGTCATAAATGCGAACGATGAAGAAAAATACTCGCAATATATAAAAGAAAATATTCAACAATTAAAAATAAAATATATTTAAGTTGAAACAAAACACAACTATAACTCGATTTATATATTTTTAATTAAAAATTATTTGAAAAATATTTCTCCACAACTTTTCTTCTTAATTAGTAAAAGTATTGAAGAGGCAACAATTACATAGTTTTCAATAGATTTAATAACAATGATTTCAAATTTAATTTAATCAATATAAAGATTTCAAAAATAAATCATATTATATATATATATATATATATATATATATATATAATATTATTTCGATATTATCGCATTATCTACCAATTAATAGTTTGCTAACATAATGCAGATCTTAGAGAGCCGCTTTGCTTTGAATTATTGTATAGAGATAATTATCGCATTATTCAACCCTTCGCTGAATCGAAATATATTATTATTATTATTATTATATCCGTTATTGTGCATTTAACCTGCACCCAATACGGATAAAGACGAACACATTGAGATGTTAAAAAAAAATGGAATAAAATAAAACCAACACTGCAACGATGATCGGATAAAAGATATAAGGAGCTTTGATGCATCTATCAACAAAAAGGAGCTTTTATCTGGCTAGTACCGGTAGGAAACGGTGGAAAAGGCCCGTGAGCAAAGTAGCTTACGCCAAGTTGGCCACCCTACTACATCTTACTTCCTTCCCGGATTCAATCAGGATACGGGAAATGGCTGCCTGCTGTGCGAATTACGCCGGGGCTTCTTCCTTCCAGTCACGTTAAAAAAAAAATAACCCAAAAAAAAGGTGGAATGGGACCCCCTTTGGGTACCCCAGAACGTGGGGAGGGGACCGTCTAGATGGAAAGGTGAACCCGAAAGAAGGTAAAGTGCGTTCTCGTCCAGAATCACTTTGTGTGCACTCCTACTTCCGTTGATATGACGAAACGCACTTTTTTCCATTCGAAACGCCGAGAAGAAGAAAAAAAACCGTAGAAAACGGGGAAAGCGGAAAGACCTCCTTAATGGAAATCAAATAACATTTTCGTTCTCTTCTATATCAATCGGTTGCTACGTGGAATAAAAAAAAATCAATATACAATAATAGCCTTCTTAAAACGAAACCCTTGTGTTTTCATTTTATTTATAATGTGCATTATATATTATAAATAAGCATTTTTCACAAACCGATAAGAAACATGTTCATATTTAATGCTATCAATCAACCGACGAACAAAGATCGCTCCGCTCGTTACTTTTACATATAATAATAATATATAACATAATTCTTTAAATATATATATATATATATATATATATTTTGATATAAACGAAAATGCCGGATTTTTTTTTGCTGTCGATATTGCGCTTATATATTTTTTAATGCGATTTTCTCTCTTTTTAGTCTATTAAAATGATTTTTCTCATTTTCAATATTTACCCCCGGTGTTCTGTATATTTTCTTTTTATGTATCATGTTAAATACGTTTCTTACTTTTCAACAGTTAAGAATATTACGTTAATACAATGTTCGCTCGCAAATAATATGACATTTTCTGAGAAATTTATACCCCCTGAAGAGTCAGAAACGTACCCATTAATATTTAACATCGTATATATACATTTTTTTCATATTTAAAATTTTTTTTTTAAATTTCGTAAGAATAATAAAAATTGTCTTAAAAAATAAATAGTCCATTTTCGATCTCATGATTCACTTATTTTTAAATATGGTCATATTAGATTATACTGCATATAGGTCATTGGAGTTAAGCATTACTTCATCAGTAAAATCTCGTTAAACTGTTGAGTAATGTAGTTGAAATATATGAGTATTTCGGTGCACGAAACTCGTCTAACAAATAAAACCAATTAGTTGTCAAAATTTTGAACATAATATAATATAAACGTTAAAAAAAAACATTTTATAAATTTAGAAAAAAATAAATCGAATTGATCTCTTTCACCGTTCAAAATGCGTCGCAAATTAATACATTTATGAAATTCCACCATCGATTTCGAAACGAAACTCGAAGTTACCAAATTTTATTAGAAATTCTCAGCACTCAATCAAATGAAGAAAACGTCAAACAAAGACCGAGAGTGCCTTTGTTTTAGTACTTTCAGAGATGAAATCTTTTCAATTCAATATTACATTACACCGACATATTATATATAATATTAAAAAAAACACGGATTAACGATATTCCGCTTCAATTTTTAATATATTACATTATTTAATTATTTTTATTTATTTTTTTTACTATTTAAGTTTATGTTTAATTTAAAAATTTTAAATTTATAAAAGAAATATCTGATTAAATTATTATTATTTATAAAATATCTTTTAATATATTAAAATATATAAACAATGAATAGCGGTTTATAATGATAAAACAAAAAAAAACCTTTTAAATTTCAATTTTATTTCCAATTTTTTCATATGATTTATTTTGAATAAAATTTGATATTAAATATATAATAATTTAACTATATAAAAGAAAATCAGGGTTGTCACAATATTTAATTTATTTTTGTAACAATTATAAAAATTTATAAATAATTTTCGATTAGATTTTTCTTTTTTTACACAAAAACTTATAATTGGAGTCGGATACAAATTGTTAAAAATTATTAATTAAAACCGAAGTTGTTGTATCTGATATAGATAGAGAGGATCGTTTCAAAAAATTTTCATGTCGAATTCAAAGTCGCCTTAGCGGGCTGAGCAACAAACAATAACAACAACAAAAAAAAAAAAACAAAAACGAAAACAACAACAACATCGCATTCTGTCAATTTACAAATAAGGAAGCGGCTTTATTTGATTAAAAATTTAATATTTTATTATTACGTTAATTGAGTATGAAATTTCCATTTCGCGCAGTTGCCAAAACGCGCGAGATCCAATTTTGATTACATTACATTAATTAACAAACTTCGGTATTTTGACGTAGGTCCGAAATGCAAATTAGAAAGGATATATATATATATATATATATATATATATATATATATATATGTATGTATGTATTATTATATTATATTATATATAATATATATCGTTCGTTGAATAATAGTTACCGTTTAAAATCGTATTAAGCGTCCGTTATTTTATACCGTCCGAATGAATTTGTTTTCAATAAATCTTTCGCATTATAACTATTTAATCTCTTTCGAGAGCTTTTTGTAATTTTTTTTTCTTAGATCAAAGTTTTGCGTTCGGATTTCGTTAATAATTAGCGTTCTTTCAATCCGTAACTTGGATTATAAAAATTCAATACATATTAATTTAAGTATATATCATACATATTTAAACACAAATATTTTCGATAAATACAATTATTTGATTTTCAATTATATATCATTTGTCATCTTGTGAAATGAAATTTTAATATATAAAATAGAATTATATTATATTAGAATACAATTCATAAATTAAAAATAAGTTAAAATTATCAAATTTTATTCTTCATTAAAACAATATAAACTCTTAATTTGAACAAAATATTTTACATTTTAACTCATTATAATCTATGAAAAAATGTGACAAAATATAAAAATTGATTAGAAACATTAATCAATATCACAAAGAAGCTTTATTATTCTTATAATATATAGATATATATATATATATATATATATATATATATATATATATATATATATATATATATATATATATATATATATATATATATATATATATATATATATATATTTTAAATACTTTACAAAGAAATATTTTACTACGATATTATTTCACAAAATATATACATCGACACACTACATTTTCTTCGGTTGCGCGAATTAAACGGCTTATTTTTTTTCCCCGTCTCATGCAAGTTTTGCATTTTCGTATTTTCTGGTGGAAAAGCTACAATAAAGTTGCAGATGCACATTTGTATATCTTTGTGGAGTATAAGTGAGTTTATAGATATGGTGTATTGCCGCTGAATAAAAAATGCACTTTGAGTATGTCTGCCTTTGCACTTTGTGTATTTTTTCCACTATGCGAATCTTCTACCCTATGTTTTTCACCTCCCTTGTATAAAAATATATATATATATGCATATATCATGTTTGTATATATGTTACTAACAGTGACGATGTGTATACATATTTACATATATATATATATAAACACATATATATATTATATATGTACCATAAATATATATGACGAAAATGTATGGAGAAATCTTGGACTTAGAAAATTTTCACGTTTCAGGATTTTCGGTGCTAGGATCACAGAAACGAGCGGTGGCGCGGTGACGTCACAACAGGACCTTTTTCGTGAATTTTCCATACATTTCCGCCGGCCGGCCCCGTCTCCGGCCTGGACTCTGCTCTGTACCGAAAGTTCTTGCCCACGCTTTCCCGGGATTCGCCTCTCATTTCGCCCGGCTCTTTTTCCGGACAAAAACGACGAAAATGTATGAAGAAATCTTGGACTTAGAAAATTTTCACGTTTCAGGATTTTCGGTGCTAGGATCACAGAAACGAGCGGTGGCGCGGTGACGTCACAACAGGACCTTTTTCGTGAATTTTCCATACATTTCCGCCGGCCGGCCCCGTCTCCGGCCTGGACTCTGCTCTGTACCGAAAGTTCTTGCCCACGCTTTCCCGGGATTCGCCTCTCATTTCGCCCGGCTCTTTTTCCGGACAAAAACGACGAAAATGTATGGAGAAATCTTGGACTTAGAAAATTTTCACGTTTCAGGATTTTCGGTGCTAGGATCACAGAAACGAGCGGTGGCGCGGTGACGTCACAACAGGACCTTTTTCGTGAATTTTCCATACATTTCCGCCGGCCGGCCCCGTCTCCGGCCTGGACTCTGCTCTGTACCGAAAGTTCTTGCCCACGCTTTCCCGGGATTCGCCTCTCATTTCGCCCGGCTCTTTTTCCGGACAAAAACGACGAAAATGTATGGAGAAATCTTGGACTTAGAAAATTTTCACGTTTCAGGATTTTCGGTGCTAGGATCACAGAAACGAGCGGTGGCGCGGTGACGTCACAACAGGACCTTTTTCGTGAATTTTCCATACATTTCCGCCGGCCGGCCCCGTCTCCGGCCTGGACTCTGCTCTGTACCGAAAGTTCTTGCCCACGCTTTCCCGGGATTCGCCTCTCATTTCGCCCGGCTCTTTTTCCGGACAAAAACGACGAAAATGTATGGAGAAATCTCGGACTTAGAAAATTTTCACGTTTCAGGATTTTCGGTGCTAGGATCACAGAAACGAGCGGTGGCGCGGTGACGTCACAACAGGACCTTTTTCGTGAATTTTCCATACATTTCCGCCGGCCGGCCCCGTCTTCGGCCTCGACTCTGCTCTGTACCGAAAGATGTGTCTACATATTAAATATATAGATATTTACATATTATATATATATATATATATATATATATATATATATATATTATGAAAAAAAATCGTTTTTTTCTTTATTGTCAATTTCTCGCTTTTAACTTTAATTAATTACGTTAAAAAAGATAAACTTCTTTCATTCGAAATGATGAAAATATTAAATTTTATTTACATAATTTAATTAAAGATTACTAAAAAGTTGTCCAATGAATAATTAAAACGGCAATGTTTCAATTTTATTTTATTTTTTTTTTAAGATTTACTTCGTCAACGGAAATATAATTTAAAAAACGTTTAAACATTATCAAGAAACTTTATTTGTAACAAACTAAAAAAATTGTCTATCCTTATCAATTTTAAATTTTGTCCATCATGGTGTTTTTTTTTTAATTATTTATGTAATATTTATTGACATTTATATTAATTACGTAGTCAATTATTGATTTTTCGGTATAGTTTGGTTTTGAAAATTTGGTCTTAAATCGAATTTTATACTAAAATAAATAATATAATATAATAAACATATATTATATAATTAAATTTAATAGCTTTTTTTCTGATTTTATTTATTTTTTATCATTTCAGTTGGTTGATTAAATAACTACATACATAAATTAGTATTTTTTATATATAAGAATTGCAAAGTCAATGATCAGAATCGTGTAAAAATTATATTAAATATATGTATGTGTGACGAAAATTAAAATTTTTTTTTAATATATGAATGTTTTCATATTATTTAACGGTTATATTAAATGATGATTTAAAAAAAAAATCCCTCGATAATATGAAACATAATAGTGTATTCGAAATATGCAATTGAATATCGATACAAATTATGTTTATCGTCAACATTGTGACGATAATCGTTTAAACATTACTCTCTCTCTCGGTTACAGTATTACGATTATATTACACTATAGTTGCCTTGCTACATTTCACAGTATGAATAGGACATTTTAATCGAACTAACGTAATCCTGTTCCGCGTACTGCTCAAATCAGATTGAATATTCTAAGATCATTTCCTTAGTCTCCGAAACATCACGATTCACCACTGAATATACACGTGAATATATATCCTATATACGACATGTACATTTATCGCGGATGGGGATGAATATTCGAGTATTTGTGAATAGTCTGTATATATATATATATATATATATATATATATATATATATATATATATATATATATATATAGATAGTTCATGGTGAATGTCACTGTTCATTCTTGGATTTATCTCCATGGAGATATATGCCTAAAGGAAATTGCGACGTCAAAGCTTTTGAACGTCAAAGGACAGCGGTCCTTGCCGTGAACTAGAACGTCCTTAAATAAAAAAAAAGTGGATGAAAAAAAAAGTAATCAGCACCTAGAGTACTCTAATAAACGCGACACTACTCGAACATCATACGTGTATATGAACGTGTTTCTATTTTTTCTCCACCACCCCCCCTCCCTCCTATCTCATTTCGAGAGTTGTTACTATTGGTTTTTATTTTTTTCATTAATTAATTTTTGTAGTGTTTTATTGGTCGTGAAGGCGGAAACAGATCGGAGTGTGAGGCGAAGCAACACTTTGAATTATTTGCTGCGGCGGCATCTTGGCACACGTTCTACTATTGTCTAGCGCCGACATAATGCATATTACTATATAACGCTTTTTCCTACTTAAATTCTATTTTTATTGAGATTAACCACTTAATACATATTTTACCAATGGTCAAAAATTTTTCCATTATTTTTCATATCTTCTCAAAATTTAACTAGAGAGCACTAATATTTTTTTAATTTATATTTAATATTTTTAGAACTTATCAAGCTTCAATCAATGAAACTAGTTTTAACAAAATGTGTTAACATACTATAGTTAATATAATTAAAAATTAAATTCGTTAGAATCTATATTAACATTCAACACGATTGCTTCTGTGGATATCGCCTAATTTTCATTTTAACTAAAAAAAAATAGAATTATTTTAAACTAAACTGTTTATTGATAATATTTGTTTACTTTCGTCCAAAAGTAAAAACATCAAAATTATTAATGTTTTCCTTTCGGAACGAATCTTTTATTTACGCGAATGAAAGGTGAGCGCAACATCAAAAACGTAAATTTCAAATATTCAAAAGCAAAATGACAGAATAATAGACTGTAACGTTCATTTATACATATCAAACGTAGATACTTAATCCTTAATGGTTCCCGTTGATGTCATTTTTAATCTTCTCTCTTATATAATGCGTAAACAAAAAAAAAATATATATATATATACTCTTATTTTTTTACAATATTCCCTCAAAAATAGAAATATCGTAATAACGCCCACAATGCCCGAACAATAATTAAAAAAATAATACAAAAAAATATTCACAATACGCCTTCTATGTTACTGTCTCATTTTTAAATATATATATTTTTCGCTGACAAATACCGACGATTTCTATATAATACGATAAAATAATATAGTATTACATAAATCTCATTATAAAATAAATATTGAACATTCAACATATATACTGTTAATAAACTTAACTTATTAAATTGTACGTTTCAGTATATTATTTATAAGCGAATTATACTTTTACTCGTTTATATAATTATGAAAAATTTATAATACGACGTCACTAATAAACGTTAAATATCATGAAAATATATTTAATTTATTATCGATTCAATCATCTATGTTTCGTTTCATTTTTGCTGAAACGTGTATTTTTCACTTTACAAATCATATACATATTTATTTTTTAAGCTTAGCTATATTGAGAAAAATAGTACAAGGTTGTCGTAAATGACAAAATGTATATTTCAAGGAATGTCTTTAAAAATATGTGCTAAAAAAATATTCAATCTCAATTGATATTATTATTAATAGGAAAAATAACAAGAAAAACCAATATATATAGTGTGAAAATTTTCTGGAAAAGCCGTTTGGAATCAACAACTATTTATATTGATTTTTTTCTATAATTCGCACGGTGTTCAATCTGACAAGTTTCAACGTATATATATATATATATATATATATATATATATATATATATATATATATATATATATATATATATATATATATTAATAAATTATTATATTTCTGGATTTTTTTATACAATAAATACTAAAAAAATCTTTAAATAAACGATCGATATAAATATTTAATAAAGTAGAATATTTAAATTTAATAATAAACGAGCTTACGTAAAACGCAATATGTGCGTAGTACGGTGGTTACGAACATATACACATATTCCTAAATATGTTTATATATATATATATATATGGTTAAAATTGCCAATTTTCACTTATTTCAACCTCGAAAAGTTTTGTTTGCTCACGCATGTATATACATTAAAAAGTTTTTTAGGCCTTTTATCTGCGCGTATGTTTTTTCTCGAAACTCAATATAAACATCTTATGACCTTCAAATATTGTGTACAAACTCAATAATCTTTTTTGGAAATTGTATAAAAGTTTGTTTTTCCGTTGTTAACATCGTATATTACATTGAGATTTTTTTTTTCTCTCTCTATCATTTTTCGACTACACGTTTTCTTTATCTCATACATCAAAAAATAAATTATGGCGTGCGTAGATTTGCCCGAAATCATAAAATTCTTTAATATAATCTATGTATATAAATTTATAACTAAAAATAGGCAATTTAAATAAGAAATTGCTTTATACATTATATACAAAATTTTATATATTATTTCCACCAACAAATTATTAAATTTCAACGACATAGGAATTAGTCACAAAATTAACGCTTCAATACTTAAAAAACTATAATCCTATAAAACCGCAAAGCTGGATTCAATTATAAATTTAATTTTAAAATATAGAACAATATATATATATATATATATATATATATATATATATATATATAATATTCTATTTTTGACGTATGTCAAAATTTTTAAGGATTAATTTACGTAAAAATATTAAATATAATCCTTTCATTTTCAATAGAATTGTCAAAGTAATAATTTAATTTCATCCTTTCCGTTGACTCGAAATAGCGACATCAAAATTCTAGTTTTTGTTTCAGAAATAGAAAAAGTTAAATGGCGAATCTTTGAAGAAAAAAAAACATAAAACTTATTTTATTATTTTATACATAGATATAAAATGAAAATTTCATTTTTTCAAATGTATTAATTTAAATAAATTTTATAAAATGAACTTAATCGTATCTATCATTCAACACATTCGTTGAAATTAAATATGATATATGATTTAAATATTTTTTTATTATTATTATTTTTATAGTTTTATATGGAATATATTGAGAATAATCGGTTCTTGATTTACGTTATGGGATTGCGAGACTCGTTTTACGCATAGCGCACGTTTTTATATATAAATATATGATATTACTAAGATGGGATGGTGGAAAAAAATGGATTTTTTCTAGGTGAACAAACTTATGCACCCTTTGTTGGTTTTATTTAATATTTTACATCCAATATAAAGAATATAGAGAGCCGCACATGAAAATAGGGGGATGCGTATGTCGGTTGTGTGTCAATCAGCCGCAAAAACGAGAACGAGAGACTCCAGTTACCTGGCAACACCCAGTCTCTTTAAAGTGTTACGCACGCACACGAGAACATGCACACGAGAGCCATATAATATACACTAAAAACAAATTAATTATGCAACAAATGCATGGGGGATGAGGGTTGCATCAGTGTATGAACACCACCTGCTACATAAAAAGGTTATCGATGAACGTCTACTGATGAATGATGCACTTGAAAGTTGATTGATATAAGTGCATATATATATATAGGCAATATATTTTTTTTATATAATTAATTAAAATTTTATATTATATATTTATTATATATTGAAATAATCATATTGAATACTACATATATTTTATATTGGGCTGATTGGAAAGTTATTTATTTATTTATTTTTATTTATTTTTTGGTGAAAATGAAAAACAATTTTCTTATAATGTATTATATAAATATTTTATTTGATTATATATCCTCTATTTTGGTTCAATATCTTTTGTCATATGTCCGGAAAAAATTGGTCTGAGTGATATTTAACGTCCTGATTTGAAGTGAAGGTCTTCTCGTCCAAACATGTAATAATCCGAAGGTGCCAAATTTGAAAATATGGTGGATGCGGTAAAATAATATGAAGTTTTATAAATATACTTTGTATTTCAATCGAGAATATTATAATTTATTAAATGATATCGACCAATATTATTACATCATAACTAATAACTGAGTCAAAAATATAACTGAATATAAAATATATCCGTTAATTATTATATTATACAGATATTTATCGAGTTACTATCATCTCAACTTAGGATAGAAAAATCATATTTTTTCTGACGATTGATTTCGCTCTTCTGTAGACAATTATTTAGATGATAATAGACCAAAAATCAACATATACCACTGCGATCAAAAAGTATGGTGAAATCGTTATTTAAAAATCTCGGGCATTAGAAAAGCTTAAATTAAATTGTATTTTTTTTCCTGAGTTGGTAGAACTATCTGTAACATTTGCCAAAGCGTCTATTTATCAAAAGGTTTAACTATTTCCGAGTTACATGTGTTTTTACAACTCTCGGTTCCTGTTATACTGTATTGGTTCTTTGCGACTTTTTTGCCAAAAACTCGAGTGATATCGTTCCGCAACCAATGTATTCGCCTGATTTGACTCCGTGCGACTTCTGGCTATTCAGCAAACTCAAAAGGCCAATGCGAATAGAGGAAGGTCTTGAAGACTATACCGGAAAAAGACTATTCCGATACTGTTTCGAAAACTGGAAAAAGCGTTGGCAAAAGTGCATTTTATCGGACGGCGATCACTTTGAAGAGAATGAAATTGATTTGGAAGAATATAAAAAGAATTTATATTTTATAAATAAATTCACCTTAATTTTTGAGACAGTGTATAATAAATAAAAAAAAATCAAATATATGATACGAACTTTTGACTGTAATCCATTACACAATATATAATAATAATTCATTCGTTAAACGCCGCCGTGTGCATTGGTCTGTAAAGTCTCAAATGCCAAATAAAGACAAAAAAAAAAGGAAACTCAACCCTTAAAGTTAACTTGGATGAAACTAAACGCCGCGTGTGTACTTTCGTTAAACTTTTATTTGCTCTTACATTTGTCCGTATGTTTATATAGGTACGTTTTCTCTCGTCGTATAACCTTAAATATATATATATATATATATATATATATATATATATATATATATATATATATATATATATATATATATATATATATATATATATATATATATATATGAGCTTTCGTATAAAAGCTCCCGGTTTCCAAAAGAATTTCTTTAACTTTTACGATGCCAAACAAGAGGGTGAACCTGTAAGGGTAAATGGATATAAAAAAATTGTACAAAAAGAACAAGTGAAATAAAACCACCGTCGCGGCGAAGGCTTTATGCTAGGTCGTCGATTATGATACATTGTTGCCGGCATCAAGGGAATAAGTGCAATTTACGCTATTTAGTTGTTCGCTACGATATCGATACGCTCTATTATTATTATTATACGAATGTAAAATTGTAAAAAGGAAATATTTCGATGAATTGACCTAATTGCATTTTTTTTTGTTGTATTTAATTGATTTTATTTTAAATTTTAAAATATATATACTAGTGTATTTTAACATTTTCCACATATATATTTTCGAACTGAAATATTAAATTTTCAATACGTTTATATATAATACATCGTCTTTGAATCATTGAACGATTTCAATTGAATTAAATATAGACTTTTCATCGCGTTTAAATGTTTTACACTTATACATATATTAAAATTAATCGATTAAAGTTTAATTTAAATAGTTTTTCTTTTATAGACGTCGAATAAAATCATAATTTTAAATTGTTACAAAAATGTAAACTTAAATATAAATCTTAACATTTTACATGTTTAAAATTCATTATAAATATTATATTAGATATCAATATTTTATCATGTTTTTTTTTTAGTGTAAGATATTAAATTATTTTTATATTCATGGATATTAAATTATTTTGTTTCCTTTTTATAGCTTTCATTATATAATAGTATTATTTCTTCGAACCGTCTCAGAAACTCCATTAACTTAATTTTTAAATGGAACTCTATAAACATTTCCACTTTCTTTCGAGATTAAAATTATACGAGAAATTCTATTTTTATTTCCCTTTTACAAATATATTATTGTATATTTTCCTTTTACAACATATTATTGTATGCATGAAAAATATTTTTTTTCCATTTTACAGAATGAAATTCTCACACAAAAAAACATATTTGTTTATATTGCGATTTTTTTTAATAAATTTATTTTCTATATTACACATTTTAACATATTTTAAATTAACGACTGAAATATTATTAAAATGACGAATTGATTTTACTCAAAGGAATATTCTCGTATATATATATATATATATATATATATATATATATATATATATATATATATATATATATATATATATATAATATTTTGCGTATGTTTTAAAATTTATCTCGAAACAATATTAATACCAACTCAAAAACAACTTTAAACTTCAAGTATTGAATATAAAATAGTTATAAATTTTGAATATATAATATGTAATATAGATAGAATTCGATAGCTTATTTAATATACAGGAAAGAGCGAGTTTTAATCTACGCAAAATTACTTTCATTTAATAATATATTATTAAATAAATATATCGACTTTTTAATTCTTTTAATATGTATAATAACTGTTAAACTTTTAATGAGATAAAAATGTTTATGTTTTGTAAATTTTGATTTAATAATATTATTTTTAATAAAAAAAAATTACTGTCACAAATATAATAAAAAAAAATTAGATTCCATAGACAAATCTTGTTGTTTTATAATTTCGAAACTACATCGACATACGGAATAGTTTTAGGGGTGCAAAAATTTTATTATCCTAGAAATATCTTATTTTAAAAACATTGATATAATCGTATCAAAATATATTATTATATAATATAAAGCATAAAATAAATATTCTACGAGTACTCAAAATAATGTGTACGTATAAAATTTATTTTATTATAGCGAACGCATATAAAATTTTCTCACATTTTATATAATTTTTTGACGAAAATCTAAAATATATATATACACACATACACACACATATATTATATGAATAAAATTGCCACATTTCTGCACATTTGGCTTATTATGTCAGCGAGCACAGGAAGCATGTTTCAAAACGAGACGCGCTAAGGCATTTGGCAACGAGTCGCCGCCTCCTCGGCAACCTTTGGCCTCGTTTCAACCCCGAATTTAAAATGTCCAATATCCTCTCTTTTTTTTTTATCTCTTTCTCTTTTTCTAGACGTCTTATAAACGACGACGTTTTAAGCCTATTCTTCCACAACGAAGCGGCCATTATTTACGACGACGAAACTTCTTTAACGTTCGCAACGATGATAATTTTTCGTTCGATACGTCTGGTCTTTCTATATCTTTCTATATATATAATGTATATGGTTCATTTTATAGGTGTATATATATATATATATATATATATATGTGTGTTGCCGATAGCGCGTCCTCTAGAGAATCGGATAAAACTATATTACCGGCAAATTTATTATTCATCTCGCGTGTCGTTTAAGAATTACATAAATTCTGCGTATGTCTCAAACGGTATCTTTTGTTCGCAGTTTGGTTTGTGTGTTTGATCACATACGCGAGTCCCCGTGTAAGGTATTTCGTTTTTCGGGAGGGGGATGGTTCGAGTGGCTTATCATTGAGATTCTATCCCGTGGGATAAGTCCCATGGGACGCGGGGCATATTTATTTTACCTTATGTTCTACTTCGTTCACCATTGCGTGAGACGTCTTGAACAAATAACGCTGAAGATCTCGTTATATAAACACCGATGCATTCGGCTAAGGGTGGTCCGATGGGATCGATTTCTACCGGATTTATTTATACGAATTGTACAATAACAACTTTTAGCACGCGACACGTTCTCATTTTATATTGAAACGAATGAACGTTTGATTAGTTTTGTAATTTGTTATAAAGCATTGATGCTATTTTAAGAACACTCTCACAATTATTTTATATATAGTAATTACTTACTTACGTTCTAGAATCACCCATGTTAAGTGAAAATCCGCGAAATATTCCAAATATTTATACACTATTTTAAATCTTTGAAAACCCTTTTCACTCATTTATATACTACATAACCCTTTTTAATTTCTTAATATTTTGTGTATGTATTGTGCCTGCTTCTTTTACAACACTTTTTTTTAGATATTTATACATATATAATAAATATTTAAAATTTTTAAATCTAGATATATAATTTTAAATATTCGATATGAATTTTTTTTTTTTTGAAAATCCTCGAAATTGTTCGCGATAAATGAACCGCAAAATATCAAGGGATTACTGAATTATATATCATAAATTGACTATTTTTCACGTTTTATTTCAAATATTATCACGTTTTTAATGATTTAAAATTTTATTTCTGCATTATTATCCAAACCATACAGAATATTTTTAGTAAATTAATTTGGAATTTATTCAGCATAAATATATAATATTCAATAATTCAATTGATCTCTCATTGAAATTTTTACACATCAACCACATATTAATCTTGAATGATATATATATATATATATATATATATATATATATATATATATATATATATATATATACACATATATAATATGATAAAATAGAAAGCAAATCACGATAGCATTTGAAGAATGTATTCTAAATATTTTATCACATACGAAATTGCATTTTCATGTAAATGATATGAATAATATCGTATACATGAGCGCAGCACCCGTCACATTAAATGCAATGACGAAACGCGTACAGTACGAAATATCAAACGAAACCGCACCGACTCGAAACTTCAATCTGTCGTACGATTGAATCAAAATCAGATAAATTCCTATATAGCAACAACACAAACTGCGGGGTAATTTAGTTGATTTGCGGGTACCAGGCTGTCTGCGACTTCCGGTACCACGGAAACGACCGGTGCCGCCTATTCTAAATTGAAATATCTATCGTGCAACACCTAAACTCTAATATAGCATTTGCATCTGCGTGAATTATAGACAATCTATTGAAGAGATTCTAAAACTGATTTACAATTCAATTTTATTTTAATTATAAAATGTACATAAATAATAAAAAAAATATTCAAAATACGCAACTTTAATATAAACAATTGGAAATTTAATTACAATCGAAGAACACGTTTTCATCAATTTTCATTTTTCATTTGAATTAAATAGTTTAAATAACAAAAAAAAAATAATAAATAAATAATATTAAATCTTAGAATAAATTTCAAAGTCTCAATCCGTACCATAATAAAACGTACACTGTTTATCTTATGAAATGAATTTCCTTTTTGAAAATATTTTACCGAGGAATAAAAAAACCCCCTAACAAAACCCGCATGTATTCCACATACAAAAATAATATAATACTACTTTTTTTTAATATAAAATAACCAAAAAAAAAATGAAAAAATAAACTAGGCAAAAGCTCCACGTCTGTCAGAGTAAATCTATCGAGCCGGTAAAAAAATATGGAGGAACCGGCGGGAAAATGAAAAACAAAAATTGAAAAATATTATGATGAAACTGAAAACTAACCAGTGTTGTATCAAACAAAGTAATATATTCAGACTATACGACGATTCACGTAAAAAAAAATCGATGTTATTTTTATTTTCAATACACATATATACAAGTATAATGTATATATTTATATATATATAAAAATATCGTATTTCCTCTATTATAACAACGAATGTAATCTGAGCTATTACAGTCTCTAACAAACATATTAATTAAAACAATATTGTAATCAATATTATATATTAGAGAATTGATAGATAGTTCAATATATACATTACATATATGGTATATATAGAATCTGTATTTTATCAGATAATCTATCATCATATTCGAAAAATTATTATAGAAAAAATGAAATAAATAATTTATATAGAACAAAATATTCAACAATTGTTCAAATCGGTTCTTTAGTATGAAAATTTGATAAGTTAATTAAGAATATTTTATAACTATACTTTTTTACATAATTAACAATCACACTTAAAGATAAAAAAATACTGATTTTTAAAATAATATTTGTACAATATCATCTTTCTCATTGTAATTTTTATTCTTCAATAAAATTTATATATAATTTTTTTAAATGTAAAATTAAAAAAATATATATATATATTAAAAATAATTTATAAATATCAATTTAACAGTGGGTGGGCGTAACTCGTGTGCTCTTTTTTTAGTCATTACAAATTCAATATCTAAAACATATCCCCTTTGCGTTATATCAATTCCGCATCCCATACATCGTATATTTATTATTCTAAGCTATCACTTGAATGCGTAAAAAAAATATAACAAGATTTGTATGAGATGCGCATTTTATTTTGATTGAAAAATATATAAAACACGTTCAATAAAAGTAGTCTATAAGCTTGACACAATTTCCAAAAAAAAAAAACCTTATTTTTATTTAAATATAAATATATATATTATAATATATACACTCTATTATAATTATACGTTAACGAATAAAATTATTATATAATTTTTTATTGTATAGTGCAATTAAGTTTTGAATAGCGAATTTTCTTCGAAATTTCATACATAAATCTTCAATAGCTTTATATTTTCTGACAAAAAAATAATTATATTAAACTAATAGCATTGTTTATGTCGGAAATTTTAGAAAGATATCCTGTAATACGATATATGATTTACGTTTACCGATATACAATACAATAGTAACTAAATACTGATATATTTCAGCTAAATGTATCAGTATATATTGTATAATGGGCTACTTTATATACAACAATAATAATAATTAAAATATATATAATTAAATAAATATTATATAAAGCTGAAATCGAAAAAAAAATGATTTATTTTTAGTATATTAATTATTCCTTTTTTTTCTCAGTATTGTTATATTTTTAATATATGTAATTTGAATACTTTTACTTCAATTTTGTATTTTTTTCACATTACATTTTTTATTAAAATGAATCGATATTTGATATCAAAGCAAAACATTTCACGTTAAAACGAGGAATGTATCTGAAAAAAAAAACAATTATATTCATTCCAATCAATTAAAATATTTGAAGAGGAACATTTGAGAGACACAGAGAGTTTAAATATAACATAATCCCTGAAAATATTTTTCTTTATTTTTGGAATTTCGTTTCATTAATATGAGAAAAAATTCTAGTATTTTAAAAAAAAAAATCTTGTTAAAAAAATATATGTGAAATTTTAAAAAAATATTTATTTATACTATTTATTATATTAGAAATCTAAAGCTGAGATCATATCTAAAGAATTGAACTGTTCACTAAATCAGTGATAAACAAAAGCTTGCCTAAAACAGTGATGTCCAAACTGCGGTCCGCAGCAGGTTTAAAAAACAATAGCATAAAAAAATAGTTTTAAAAAATATTTTTATAAACAAAAACATATTTTTGTTAGTAAAATTCTATATGAAAAAACAATAAAACTTTTTTTATTAAATTTTTTTTCTTTATTAGTATTTTTATATAAAATAACATTTTTCTTAAATTTATTATTATAATAAATTATAATATACAAGATAACTCAATATTTTTTTTTATTTATGAATAAAAAGTTATTGAACGTATTAAACATATATTCTTAAATATTATATATCGGAGCTTTACAAAACTCCATATTCCGACTCCATTTATTCTTCGAGTAAAAATTTATCGCTCTGTAAAAATAATATATATATATATATATATATATATATATATATATATATATATATATATATATATATATATATATATATATATATATATATATATATGGTATATATATATATATATATATATATATATATATATATGGTATATATATATATATATATGATAATTATAAAATATAATTATTTTTTATTGTACTGTATTCTATCATATATTTTAATTTCCAACAGTCGAATACATTATAATTTCAATTGAACATTCATTATGAAGAAAAAAAAAGCACTTTTAGCATTAGTACCCGTTTCCTGTTCGAAATCGAATTTCTAGCAGACCCTATAAGATAACCCCCTTGTTGTAAATGGCGTCACAAAATAAACACACACACATATACAGTTTGCGAAAGGCGGAAACTCCGCCCACAAATTGGTAAATCAAAAATTTCTCCGGTTGATTTACATCTGTCGTATGAATCGGATGGCTTTTGGACGTTGTATCAATTTAGTCGTGTCGTCGGTCGGAGCTTATAGCGATTTTCCATCGTCTGGCTCGTTAATAACGACGCCTGCGGAAAAAGGGGGCGTTCGATTCCCGTTGCGACGCCCACGAGCCTTTTCCCCATATTTACATACATTCCGCTCCTATATTTCCCTATTAATATGCATATCATTTAAACATGTATGCATATATGCGCCAAATATCATTTCAAGAAAACCAATAGTTCATAACTATATATACACATATAGTTTTCTTTATAAATTTCTTTTATATAAACTCAGACATGTCAAACACGAAGCCCGCCGAAATATATTAATTTTGATAACATATATAAAATTAATATTTAAAAATAAATTTTGTTCTTATTTATATATAATAAAATTGTAGTGTGCAATTTTAGTGATTTTTTCAATTATCAAACTTGTAACGTTTGTAGTTGGAAAGTTTGAACTTTTTGTTAACACTAATTACTATGTATATATATATATATATATATATATATATATATATATATATGAAATATTTATACTTTTACATGTTAAAAAAACTAATAAATACAATATAATTATTCTAATTATTTTTTTAACAATGTGGCCCACAATTTATTATACAAAAGCTCATATGTATGAGTTTGACATGTATGAAATAAACTATTAATTAATAAAAATATTATCATTTTAATTATCAACGATAATTTTCATTATTATGATTTAATTAATACTTTGTGACTGTTTAAATTTTATCTATACAAAATTACGTTGTCGACTAGAACATTTTCATTATTATAAATATGTAATTTACTAATGCGAAAATATACAATAGCAGGACATGCAATAAGAATTATCATGATATAATAATTGCGTTTCGTGATTCACGACAGAAAAATAACGACATAATAATTGAAAAGCAAAAAAAAAAACAATAAAGTATATATTTTTATTTAAAATAGATTACGGTGGTGATTTCATGATATTACAAAAAAAAAGTAAAACGTATTATTAAAACATAAACGACATTTTGCACAAAATTACAATGAAACACGTATATATATATATATATATATATATATATATATATATATATATATAAAATTTTTAAAATGCATAATATTTTCGCAACGTCACCGTACTTTCAGTAATACCGTTATCACTATTATTATTAATATCAAGGCGATAACTTTAAAACGAAATTTACTATGTAAATTTTTCATTTTTATTCCGCGCTTTCTTTCAGTCGGAATCGCATTTGCATATACTTAGAAAGCTCCATTTCAAAAAATAAAATATATAAAATGAGAAATGAAAAAATAAAATATCTGATGACCCACTCCCCCCCTCTCTCCCTTCCGTGTATAATTTACACGACGAAATTCACTATTTTTTTTTCTATTTGTTTTTCAAACGAATATTATAATAAAGTATATCTATGAATCAGTGTATTGGGGGGGGAGTAGGTAGTTTAATAATTGAATTTTCACCCCTACAAAAAAAAAGTAATTATTGCCTAACGGAGCAAAACGTGATATTCCATCACGTTAACGGAGAACCGTCGATGCATCGTATATTAATTCAATCATTGCGAAATTCATGCGCACAGTAACTGACCATCCATAAATTTCTACCGAATTTCACAATAAAATTCAATTTCAAATTATATATAAATTCATATGTATAACGATAATAACAATCTCCCATTCGATAATTATGAAACGACAAACTGTTATAATTTTTGTCGAATTATATCTACGCTCAATATAAAGTGAAACGTTCGATTTACTTAAACACGTTAAAAAAAATATTTCGTTTTAATAATTATATTCTTCACAGTTATTACATATATTATATTAAATAAAAATTAATATAATATATATAAATTTCGTTATATAGCTTTTATGAACTTTCATCCGACTTAAAAATTTTCAAATATATATTATAAAAGATCGAATCGACAACTTTATGCTCTACTTTTCGATATCGTTCTTTATTTAAACAATATATTATTTATTTTTGATTTAATATATAATAAATGTAGATCTGAAATAAAAATAAAATAAATAATATAATTTACATTGGATTTTCATTATGTATTTCAGATGAAATAAAATTCGAAAGATTATTATTATTAATTATTTATTTATAATTGAAAAATATTAAGAATGAAAATAAATTTTATTTAATTTGAAAATTCACATATTATAAAGGGACCCATTTATAAAATTAAAACATTAAATTGTATTTGTTTTACCATTTCGTCATAATTTAGATTAAATCTATTTATGAAAACTTAATTAATATATATATATATATATATATATATATATATATATAATGCGCTGTCATCGAGCAGACAGTTTTCTTCGTGTTTGAAAACATTATTATAATTATAGATACATATATATATATATATATATGCAAATTGAAAAAGTGGAACACATTTGGTACATACGTAAATATATATATTTTTTTTATTGTTCATTTTTAATTCAGCAATGATATTCGCCAACAGAAACAAGTGCCAAAGTTCAACATGCGACCCATTAATTATGACTATATATATATGTGTGTCGACGAACGCCTGAAAATTAACGTCTTATTTACGGCTTATTGTCGGTAATCATGCGAAATTACTTATATTTATATTAGTCATACTGTTTTTTTTAAACTATCACATATCGCTTATATATTTTTATATGAAATTTATTTTAATATAAAGATTAAGTACAAACGTTTAACAAATTAGCATATAATTAGTACATTCTTGATATTTTTTTTTTGGTCTGTGCATATTATATTTCATTTATATCGTTGTTTTGTTTTTTTTTAAAGAAAATATATAACCGATTAAAAGTCAAAGTTTTGTGTATTCTAAATCAGATATTTGATGAAATTGAATTTAAAAAATATTTCATAAATGAATTAACAACAATACAATTTTGCGTATATAAATTTTCTAATCTAGGAATATTATATATATTTATATATATATATATATATATATATATATATATATATATATATATATATATATATATATATATGAATATGCATCATATGTATATTATTCATTTAAAAATATTCATAGATATGAGTTATTCAGCAGATATAAATATCTGCAAGTATATCAATGGAACTGGCGAATCAATGCTATAAAATCAAATATGCTAATATTTTATTTAATTTACGTTAACACACACACACATATTTATATATATATATATATATATATATATATATATATATATATATATATATAAATTATATAGGTTACTTTAAATTAAAACTTTATATGTTGAAATATTAAATTATTAAAATGTGTAAAAAAGAAATTCTATATAAAAACTTTATTGTGAACAATCAACCCTCCTATAACGCGATCAATTCATAACGATTAATATGAAAAAAGGGCTATAAAAAACACAGAATTAATAAAAAAACAAATTAACACGTATCGCATTATATGAGAACTGAATAGGATAAAATCATTAATTCCGAATTTCTTAATCCAAAATAGTAATAGTTTCAAACATTATGCTTTTGATAAAAAAAATGCATTCTTACAGCATCAAATTTAAGTGCGTTTAAAAAAATTTCAATATGATTACAATTTTATATGAAAATGAAATGAGTGAAACTCGACAAAATGTGAAAAACTATTAAGCAAACCAACAAAAATAGACTGATAGTAACTTTCTGTTGATAAAGTTTTTAAATTTTACTTTATTTGTTTTCATACATAACATATTTCTTAAATCTTGAAACCTATATCAATATGATATTTTTTTTTCATAAATATATAAAATTACTCCAGCTTACAAATGCCAGAGTTTTTAAAAGCAGCATAGAAACGAAGGCAAAGCCTTTTACACAGTTCCTAGATTATATGGAAATCGCGTTTCGAATTTGAGTTTAAATTCCGCTTATATACATGTATTTGAAATTTTTCCGAATGCAAACTCGGACTTAATGTACACCAGGTGCAACTGGAATTTTCCCGTATTTTATTCCCTTTTTTCCCCTTTTTTTTTGTTCGTTTCGTATTTTTGTCCCGCATTTTATACGTATAATACATACTTTGCGTTTTAACGCGAATATATATATATATATATATCTATCTGTCGATGACGTTCAATATAAAAAAAAAAATAAATAAATAAAATAAACGACAAACGAGTGTTTCGAATCGAAATTTCCCTTTGGATTCACGGATTCGACAGTGGAAACTGCAAATTTTCCAAAGTGAAATCGGTCGACGACGTTCACGATTTAATAAAAGGGTTGTCTGAGGGTCTCCTGTCTCGTCGTTTGGGTGGATAAAGAGAGATTAAACTATTTCAAATATATAACGACACTATCTACAACACTTCTTACTAATTTATATACAATATATATTTGTATATAAGCCATATAATTCGTCCTTTTGTTTATTATTACTGTTGTGATTGTTTGACGTTGGTAATTTTAACCTTAAAATCGATTCAAATCCCCTTCGATGCTCAAATACGCTTGTGAATTTAATTAAATCAGATTTAGAAAATCCATAACTAAAATACATCGTACCATATCTGTTATATAATTCTGTCAACCGATACAATTTCGAATAAATTCAAACATAATTAAAATCGTTTTCAAAACATACGTTGACTCTGTTATAATTTATTTTCATCATTATTTTGAAAAAAGCTTTTAATATTTATAATTTAAGAACGAAAGCGATCTAATTGGTTCATTTTTCTATTGAAAAATATGCAGCAGGAATCATTCAATGCCCCAATTTAATTTTACAATGTCTATTAGAGTTTCTTTTTAACATAGTAATAAATCATAAATGAGACATAATAGAGACGGGAATTTTACGAAGTTAAAAAAAATGACTGTGTCACATACTATTTGACTTTTAACCTAAATTTAAAGACGCTCATATAATGCATAAATATATATTATAAATATATATATATGACATTAAATATCTATAAATAATTTAATAATAATCATAATTTATAATATATGATTTAGTATAAAATATGATGAAATTAATTAATTTATTAATAGTCTACCATATTGGCAATCTTAAATTATGTAAAAATATTAAAAATAAAATATTTCCAACTTAAATTAGTTAATACAATTTAGTTCGGTGTTTAGGAGTATTAATCGAGAATTCTCTATCTATTCTACACGGTATTCTTGGAATACCGTGTTATAGAAGGATCGGCTATAACATTTCCCACAATTTGACCTAATATTCAAAATCTTCAATGAGCGGCAATAGTTTATCATAGTTTCAATCGTCCAAAGATTTCAAATTATCGTTTTTTTTTAAATATTTTATAATAAAATTCGTTAATTTTTAACAAAATATTATAGCAACAATTATTTAAAATGTTTTGATAAAATTAATTTAAATTTTGTATAAAAATCAAAAAAAAATACTAATTTATATATATGTATAATAGAAAATATGTGTAATTCTTCAAAAATATTTTAATGAATCATAGTTCTTAATGTTCTTAAATTTAACCGAAAATAAATTGAAATAGTTAACTACGTTTTCAACTTCATGAAATATCTAGAATGTAATGAGAGAAAATACACACACATATTTATATATATATATGTGTGTGTGTATGTGTGTGTGTGTGTGTGTGTGTGTGTGTGAAAGAAAAATTGAGAAAAATAAAATTTCTTAGCAGCACAGGCGAATAGCCAACAAACACCGTAGTGCACAGTAAAATAAAATAAAAAAGTACGTATATATATATATATATATATATATATATATATATATATATATATATATATATATATATATATATATATATATATATATATATACTTCTTTATTTTCCCTTTTTGCCCTCCGGTATATTTTTCACTGACTCTAAGGGATGTATGTTTTAATGAGGTCGGCCACAGTGGCGTCGCTTATTTAATTTACATTAAAGCAAGTGTGAAAAATTATTTAGTCAGATATTATTTATGGTCAAAGGTAAAAGACGACGATGCAAGCGGCCTCCATCATCCCTTTAAAAGCCCGACGCCCAACCAACCATCTCCCAGTATTCCCATCAACGGTGGCATTAACATGAAAAAGAGAAAACGTTCGCCGTACATGTACGTCGACGACGCGACGAAAATATTTAAATTAATCGCATTCACCCAACTCCCCCCCCCCATCCGCAGACGGCTTCCTTTTTGCCATGCCCCTTTGTTGTCGCGTAACAATATTGTTTTTGCGCATACGTGTTTTGAAGTTTTTCATTCGAATTCACCCACATGTTCGATGTTGCGACAAAGTAACGTCGGATAACTCGAAAGGCTTACTTTGTTGCCGCGGTACCGAGTTCGACTCTCTATTTATAAACGACGTAAATCACCGTTAAACTTTTCGTACCTGTTTCATTCCATAATAAAAAAAAAAACTTTTATTTAATATATTATATAATATTTATGAAAAAAAATAATATTTCATTCATTTAACGATTTTTAAATATTTTATATAAAAATATAAATATTTTTTTTCTAATTATATATTTTTTTCAATTACAATTAAAAATAAAAATAAAACTACAACCTAGAAAACTTCATTCGTCATTTATTTTAATAAATAAGTCATAAATAGCGTGTTAATTCTAAAATTTTACAAAATACTATCAAAAGAACAATTCTATTTTCAAATTAACGATTTATACAAAAGTCAGAATAAAATTATTTGTAATATTTTAAATAGAAAAAAAAATATAAATTGATAACAAAATTCGTTTATATATTTTTTTTGTTTTAACAAATTAATAAAATAAATTTCATAATAATAAATCAATATTTTCTTTCAACAAGTCTTTTATGCATATTATTTTTAACTATATTTTCTAGAAATAAACTCAAAAATTTCCATATTTTTTTCGTATTCATAATAATCAATAAAAAATAAAATTTAATATTTAACAATAATAACAAATAAATCTTTTACAGTAATTCATTCACTAACTATTAAGTCGTAAATTTACTCGAGGTCGTAATGAATGAAGTTTTTTTTTAAAATAAAAAAAAAACGAAAATTAACATAAATTCATATGAATACAGTGAAACGTTTCTCTTTCTCTCGTCCGCTCCCCCCCCAACTCCCCTTCGTAAAATAAAAATAATAAAAATGAAAATAAAAATAAACATAAACGAAAGTCCAAACAGAGTACATATCATAAATTTGAATTTCCCTATTAAATTGCAAATTTTTTTGGTAAATAAAAAATAAAAATAATAATCATTTGTGGTGGTCCGCTGTACTTCGGCAAAATAGATTCGTACATTTTCATCGTTTATTTATATTCGCTATATTGCAAAAAAAAAAACACAATTTTGTTCTGCGTTTTCAATAATGACTTTTAAACCGGATCATACATATATATATAATATATAATACGCATCGATGTCGATTACAACGATGAAAATTTCAATTTTTATCATAAATCGTAAATTTTACGAATAAAATTGTATTCACTATTTATTTGTAAACAAATTCACCTTACTTTTTAATCACGGTGTTTGATATAATATAAAACAATTCTTTAGTAGAGTCGTATTATTGATATTAAATAGATCTACTACTAAATATTCTAGAGTTATATCAAATCTTTTTAATATTTCGATGGCATCACTTTAATCTTCATGATACTTCTCTTTGATGTTAAAAATGCTAAATTTGACTTTTTCATTTCATTTTTTTTTTTGACATAAAATCAACTCTTTTAAGACACCCAAATAAGAGTTTCAAAGATGGAGCGATCTTTGAATTTTAATAAACTAAGAAAGTGCATATTTATATTATAAACGACTTTATAATCTATAGAAATGTAAAAAATGAATTCAAATAGACAACCAAAAGATACTTACTGCACAACTTTAAAATTTACAAGTAAAAATATAGTTAACTATCAAAATTTACTTTATTAAGTCTACATAAATTCGCGCGAGTTTATTAAAAACGTTTGACTAATTATAAAACTAAATAATATAATTTAATAATCATTTATTTATTTTTTTAAAATATCGAATTATTATATTTTGTTAAAAATTAATGTTAATCTTTTAATTGAATACAAATGAAAATAACTCATTTATTACAAATTAACATACATTTATATTACCATTATAAATTTTAAATGAATAATTATTTAATCCTAATGTATTCAGATCAGAGATTTTCAACTTTTACTTTTATATTTTTTTTTCAATTATCAGATTAAAAATATTTTTATCAACAATATTCAAGATTTTTATAAAAAAAATATTATTAAAAAAAAAATAAGAAATAAATCTAAAATCCGCCTTCTCTATATTATATTGTAGATTTTCCGCATGCAGAATATTTATTAATTATGAACATTATTTCTATCAAAATAATCATTTTATCCTTTTGTGTCGCGCCTTTTATATATATAATATAATATACGAGCACAACATTTAGCGCTTTAAAAACAAAAATGACCTTATCTGAGCACTTAGCGCTCCTTTAATAAGATAATACACAATAAACTCACTGAACCGTATACCGCTTACATATATATATATATATATATATATATACACGAATTTAGATTAAATTCTTGTTAATGTATCACATGTAAAACGTGTATTATGGCAATGGATATTGCGGACTAAGTTTCCACGAAATAATATCGCGAACCGGAAAAGGAGAGGGACACTTTATGGTGGAAAATGGAAAACGAGACGGCGGCCAAAGAGAGAGCTATTCAATGTATGCTAGTGAAACTTTTTTCATGTTCTATAAAGGGGAGGAGGCGGTCGAGGGGTTACCGGCGTGCACATGGGGTTGAGGATAACCACTTGACTTTGAATTAGCGGTTTCTGTGAGAAAACACCAAATTTCGTGAGGGTAAACCGTCAGCGGTAGAAAAGCCGCAACCGGAGCATAAGTATATATATATATATAACTAGAATACAACTTTAACCGCCTCTCTCCGCTTTTACCATTTTACCAGTTCCACAATGAAAACCGTATTATATTATTATTGTGTTATATATATATATATATATATATATATATATATATATATATATTTTTTTTTTCATTTCATTTCTATTTTTGCACTTTGTATCAAAAAAAAAAAGAAATTGTAGGATTAAATCGTTCTCTAGTTATTTGAAACGTGACGCGCGATGAACGTGACTTTTAATGTTTTTAACGCGATATAATGTTCTGAATGAAGAACCTTGTTGCTTCAGCAGATTTATAAATGTTATACAATTCATTCTACTGTAATAATTTCTATTTATGTATATTATCAATTCTATAGAATCGTAAATAAACGACGACATCACGTATATAATTTAAAATTTACTCTATATAACTTGATAATTAATTTAAAAAAATATATATATTATATATTTGTATCATACAAGAATAATATTTTTTTTTTGCATTATGTAAAATAACGATGCGAAATAGAACAAGTTGATCATTAATCGTTTATATTTCATTTTATGCACACGGTAAAATTATCAGATTTCCATTGGAAAACTCATTTATCAACGTTCATACTATTCGCCGACCTATGATTACGAACACACAACAACTGCAATAATAATAACTTTAACAATTTTCCAATACGGCATTTTATTACAAAATAACCGCCTTCATCCACTTTATATCGTATAAAAGAAAACACAATCGAAAAGTTACGAGAATTTTTTTATTTTTTATATATATATATAATCGCCAATATCAATATTATATAATATTTTTTATGACAATTACACGACTATGTTCAACGCGCGCAATCATTTTAAGCATTTACGAATGCGTTAATTTAAATTAAAAATACCTTATATAGTCCTGTCACTTTTCGATCGTTTGACATTTTTGCGCGTGCCACAAGCGCAATTCTCCAATTTTTTTTTTATCAATTTTTCACATGCATAAATCGCAAAATAGCATTGCTCGTTCGACCGGTCAACCATAATAACGTATTGTAAAATTATGCACTCGGTCTATTTATTGATATGTTTCGCGACGTTTAATGGAGCATGACACTTTTATAACACTCGCACGCTGTTATTAGCGGGGGGAAAAAAATAATAATAATAAAAAAAGAAAACGTCACGGTGGTTCGTTTATAATTACAGCAAAAAAATTATATATATATGGAAAAAAATAATGGGTATACGTGTGTTTATACGCGCGCGCGCGATTATAAGAGGCCGCGTCCGGAAAATCTAGAAAAACTGGAAAATTATTCTCGACAGAAACACGCAAGCTTTTTTGTCCAAAGCTACAACAACTTTTACGACCTGGCGAATATCAAAACAAAGAAAGACCGATCGTGTTAATAACGTTATTGTACTATATATATATATATATATATATATATATATGTATATATATATATATATATATATATATATATATATATATATATATATATATATATATTAGAGTGTATATGTGTGAAAAATATACTGTTTTTCGTGGAAAATTTCGTACGATACCTTTTTCGTGTTCGTTATATGAAACATTTTTCGTGTGTTTTCTGAATTTTTAACGTTTTTTATTTGTTGTTTTGTATGGATCGGTCGTTGTTGATCGTTACTTTGGTAACATTTTAATTAACAACTCGTACGACAAGACGTCGATGTGTTTTTGATCGGATTTATATGTTTATTTTTCATTTCGTAATTCAATTTCTATATATATATATATATATATATATATATATATATATATATATATATATATATATATATATATATAAAAAGAATATTTTTTTTGAAACAATTTACATTTTAAATCGTTCGAATTATATAAAGAGAAACAATATATTAAAATTTTAATCATACAAATTAGAATATAACGCATATATCTTATATGTTATTTCCGGGAAAGAGTAAAATATTAATTCTAATTTTCACATATACATCCATGCAATTTAGCATTACAATGGATTAAGAAATTCATTCATATAGGTACTTTATATATAAAGTATTAACTTTGCACGAAACCTTCACTGCTTTGCAATTAAGTCTTACAGTAATATTTTTAACTTCCGTCACTCATGCAATATTACGATAATTAATTATTTACAATTTCATTGAATAAATTATAAATTACTGACAAATTATATATTGACAATATACTAATATATCAATATTAAAAAATTTACATTATATAATATTGAATTCTGTGAAAACGAAAAAAATAATTAATAATCAAATTTCAACTATTATTTTTAATGCAATATGATAATTTAATTTCTTCATTACTTGAAAAGAGATAACATATTCTCAAATTGTACAAGAAATACTTTAAAAATAAAATGACAAATATATAAAAGCAACAATGCCCCAGCAAAATTTTGAAGTATTATATGAGTATATTTCAGATTTCTATGAAAACCAATATGCTAAAAGCATGTCTCATAATTTACATTACAAATATTACAAACGAGTCCGCATATTATGACTCGTATAACAGGTAATCTTTATATTTAAGATATAAGTATAAAATTATAATAATAACTCAATCCGAGAACTTTATAAACTCAAATATAGTATAATTAATAATCAAAATAAACGAACACACACACAAAACAAATTGGCAATATAAACTCATCGATCATCGACATTAGTGCAAATACGTTATTGCGCCACGTGCGCTCTTTCCTAGTATTAAAACTATTTATCTTGACTAACACCGGTTAAATTGCTGTGGAATGCACAAAATGCACACCCGGTGAGTGCATTTTATTCATATGTACGTATTCACGTTAAATGGCCATTCAGCACAATCGACCATCCCCGTGCCCATCCTCGATCTAGAAATGCTGAATATTTACCCCCGTCGTCTCCTTTTACTCTCGATATCGTATATTTTATATTCTATATATATATATATATATATATATATATATATATATATATATATATATATATATATATATATATATATATATATATATATATAGATATATATATATATACAAAAATAACTTGGGTAATATTTTGTGAACCACACACACACACACACACAAATATATATATATATATATATATATATATATACACACAGCAATGTGACCCATAAATAAACCTTTGTTTAACTCTAAAGTTCCAAAAGCGACCAATGTTCAACCCTCGATTTTCATACACGTTTTGCGCAACGTATTCGTCGTATAAAGAATAAATAGCTCTTGTCGTGGATGCGCTGATTTTTTAAAAGCTTTCTCTAACACATTTTATTTACGTTCTAACAATAGATTATTTAAATAGTAAAAAAAATAAATATGAATATAATATATGTTACTTTTTATAATTTTAGATTGAAAATATAATTTAAACATTTTTTTTCTTACATTTTAATAATAATACTATGAATACAACACAATAGCATTATAAAATAATCACAATTCAATAATTATATCGAACGTTAATCGGATGTATCAAGCAGGATAGATTCTATATATACCAAGAATCATTATTATCTATGAAAACTAGTAGAGGGGCCGCATTTTTTGAAAGACGACGCCGCATTCTCGCGTTTCATATTTTATACGTTGCGTGTATTGAAATGTCAGCGGTTTGTCGTCGACATAACATTAAGGCCTCCATTGCAAATAGGGCGATGTGGAGTACACTAAATTACGGTTTCCCTTTTGTGACAGAGGTCATCCAATATCCACAAATCAAGATTCAGAGACCAATACCGATGGCATTCAGGTCCCTTCAGACAAACGTTCTATTTTAACCGATTTTCCTGTACATATATATATATATATATATATATATATATATATATATAGCCCACGGGAGTGTCTTCGGCTTATCATTTCGTGGAATGTGTATCAAGATATTCGCATTTATTCGTTGTTTTGTCAATGTGCAAGTTCAATATGTACGTTGATATTATCAAAATATTATGATCTTCAACCCCCTACGGTTCTAAAGGATTAATATGAAGCTGGGGAAGAAACGCAATACTGCGTTAATACGGATGGTCTTTTGTTTTGTAGAATTAGCAATAAAAATAATAAATATGTATAATATATATTGTGCTACGTTTTTATTCCGATTGTTGTACATAAATAACATCGTTGAAAATGGGTAATATAAAGATTTATACTCCATAAAAAAAGCTTTCGTTGTTTTTTTTTCTTTCAATTACGATAAACATTTTTTTTTCAGGAAAATCTTATACAGCATAAATTTAAGTCTTTATATATATATATATATATATATATATATATATATATATATATATAATAAATTGTGGATAAAATATTGAGAGATTTTAATCATTTGATAATATTTACTATCATATATCTGGTAACATTAATTAGAATTATATGATATTTAAAAGAAACTTTAGTTTACAATTTTCATATAAACAAACAACATAATCATAATAAAACATTAATACGAAAATTTTGATGAATGAAATTAATCCACCTTTTAATTAGATAATTATTATCGATGAAAAACAAGTAATCAAAGTAAAAATAACGAACAATCACAATTAACTTCAAAGCCAGAATTAATTCTAATAATAATAATATTAATAATAATACATCATTAGTAATTATTCAGATTTCAACAAAAATAATTGAATTGATATAATTATACAAAATTTTGATAACCAGGAAAATTAAACGATAAAAATTAATAACAAAAAATCTCAACATTTTTTTTCTCAATTCAATATAATATTGAAAAGCATAATATTTCACTATTTTTTTTTTCATTTTATAAAATTCAATTTTCAATATTAAATTACGAGTTTGTGAATAGTTTTAAAATTTTTCATCCGTATACTTGTTTATACAACAAAAGCCTATTCATTTCAAACAATACATACATTATATTAGTATAATAGCAAATTCGCCATGAATAGTAATTATATTTATTAAAAAATATACATTATTAAATGTACTCTTGTTATTAAAAATATATAAATAAATATAATAATGAGTATTCGTACTTAGCAGAATAAAAATAATTAATTATAATTAAAAATATTTTAAAGAATTCTTTCCAGAGATCGAATTTCCAGCATTCACACTTAATTTTTAATTATTATTAATTAATAAAAATATTTACATATCACTGTATTTCATATATTTTACGCACAGATACGGATGTAAATTCGTTATTCAATAAATTAATGTTATGCTATAATATATGTAGTATAAACCAATCAATTAAATATGCAAGAGATACTGTGAATTGAACTCACGACTTGTTACTTGTATGTAAGTAAACTTAATCAGAATTGACAGAGATGTATATATATATATATATATATATATATATATATATATATATATATATATATATATATATATATATATTATAACAAATCGAATAATATTTTGAATAAATTATTTAAATATTATATAATTATTCATTCTCATAATAATATTAATTTTGAACGTTATAGTACTATATTGAAAATTTTAATTCCGTTCGAATCAAACCATCAAACTTCCGAACACTTTGTTTTAAAAACGATTTAACATTTTAAAATCGAGAGTTAAAATTTATATAATAAAAAAAAAAACTTTTCAAAATAAAACTTTATCGTATTTAAGCTAAATTAATTAGCGGTGCACCGTCGTTAATACTCAGTTCATAATAACGTCAAAATAAATAAATAAAAGATGGAAAACCTGGGAAAAATCATAAACGCTCCGCCCGGCAATTAGCGTTCGAACACCACAATAAAAAGAAAGTATGACGCGGGTTCAAAGCCCGCTTTCCGTTCGTACTATTTTTTTTCTATTATTTATTTATTTCCGTTTTCCCATTAGAATTCAATCGTTCGAAGCACTCGCGCTCATTTATTCCACCGGCATCGAGAAAATTGCAAGCGCCGTATCGTACTAGAAAAAAAATTATATATATATATATATATATATATATATATATATATATATATATATGCGGTGAAAAAAATTGTTAAACATGAAAATGCATTTTCCGACGTTGCTCGCACAAAAGACTCGAAATGTACTCTTGGCGGTTTCCGTTGTGCAAAGAATTCGTAACATGCAATATTTCATGTAATTTCGCGTCATAATAAACGGTGAAACATTAAAAATGCACATTACATACTGTGTAATTTTTGTATCGTGTTAGTCGGCAATTGCAAGTTGCTCCTTTTTACAAAAATAAAATAAAAAAAAAAACCATTAAACCACGGTTCGCCTGCCGCACAATATTTTTTTCCACTCTCTCCTTAAATCGTTTTTCATCCCTCGATGCAAATTGTTAGCATATTTTTTTATTTCTTATCATTTTAAAATTAAGACCGAGCATTGTTTCTAATTTCCACCCCACCCCCATACCCCTCGTCCCTCGTCCCCTTATCCGCCTCTCGGGGGGTCGTTTTAACGATTGGCCTTTTCGTGATCGACGGTCATAAAGACCTTTAATAATAATATTAGTAAAATGAACAGAAATATTGTATATTATTTGCTTCATTATAATGTTCCATATTATACAATAGAAATGAATCTCAGATTAATTTATTTCTAAATATCGATTTTATTTTTTTACCATATATTATAATATTTTTTTTTTTGCATTTTACAAATTATCATTTCGAAAGACAATTTGTTTTTTGTTCATATTCAAAAAAAATAAAATGACGAATATCATTTTATAAGTGAAGAGAAATTAATTAATCATACAAGAAATATAATTAGAGACAAAATATTGAATTCAATGTTTTTCTATTTTTAAAATCGTTCATCATATTTATATACAAAATTGTTTATATTTTGAAAATTAATCATTTTAAAATTTTAATTGAATATGTTGAAAGTTGATGGATGAGTTTCTATTAAAGAAAAATATTATATAAATTTTTATAATATATTTTATTTAATCTAATTTTATTGTGTAAAACGAGTGTCATGAATATAAAAAAAATATAAAATATATATATACATATTAAATAAATTTTACTTTTTTATAATAATTCAAAATAGAGACTCGTAATACTAAAACTTTTGTCACATATAATATAAATTAGCATATAATAATATTATATTAAAGTGTAAAAACAAAAAAAAAAAAATTCAACGGACAATAATCCAAAATCATAAAATTCGAGACGATATAACCGCACCTTTTAAAAATGTTCCAATTTAAAATTAATTAATCGTTCAGACGAGAAAAACCGCCGATTTTTCCTCTAATGAAAACGACTGTGTTTCGAACAAAAGGTTCAAAAGACGATGGCAAACCATTTAACTACCGCTCTAAAAGAATTACCTTAGTCATTATCGTACTTAACCGTAATGATTCAGCATTTAATATCGTACCCTGTATATATATATACATATATATATATATATATATATATATATATATATATATATATATATATATATATATATATATATATATATATATATGTCTACATTAATATATATTTGCAACGCTTCAAATTCGATTTTCAGTCGATAAAAATAAAAAAAAATCGAAGAAAAACGAAGGGGTGGCGGGGCGGGGCGGCGACGGACGATATTACGATTTTATCTGAAAAAAAAATCTTACAGCTTAAGTGCTTCGTGTCGTTTTATTATGTCAAATAAAAATACCTTTCTAGTTTAATTACGTCTTTCGTTCGTGAAAAAAAAAAGTGGACATTACAAAAAGTTAAATTCATTAGATGGAATCGTTCGATGTTCCTTTTATTACGTATATTAAGCAGATTCTATTACTTTTCGGAATTATTCATAATTGCGTCTGTGGAATTTTTATATACTTATATCCATATTAATTATTCATTTTTATTCTAATTCATTCATAAATTTAAAATATATATATATATATTTATATATATATATATATATATATATATATATATATATATATATATATATATATATATTTTATAAATAATTTATTTCATTAAAAAAAATAATTTAACTCATTACCAGTCACGATCTCCAATTTTATATCATTATTTTTATTTATTCAACCACAATCCCCATTTGAGATAATTAAAAAATATAATATATGTTAAAAATAAATCATAATTTAATTATAATTATATTTTACTGACGTAACCAAATGTTTTCTTTTTTTATAAATCTTGTCCTCCTTTTTTTGTTATGATAAAAGTGTTAAGACTGAAACACCCTTTTTTTAATGGACTTCAAAACTAAAAACCAAAGAACCATTTTTTTGGAGCCGACTTCAATTTCGATGATCTTTTTTTTTTATTTGGAGGCAACAAAATTTTAAAAATTTTGACCAATTTCATTACATTTTTTTTCCAACAAATGATTTTACATTACGTCCTTCTTTTCACTGTAAAAAAGTTGGTCACCTCAAAGTTACACAACTTTTTGTATATATATATATATATATATATATATATATATATATATATATATATATATATATTATAATATGAAAATGTTTTGTATATTTTTCAGCAAAGCTTGACCATCACATAATAATACTACATATTGTTTAAACCATTTGTTGTCTGGCATAAATAAGCGCACCGGAAACTTTTTAAACGTACCGTATATATATCATTTTTATTCGACCTCCGGTCAAAATGGGAAAAGTCCTCGATATTCGCGCACGGAACTGGAATTCGAACGGCATTTTCCGGGCTCGAAAATCCCCGACACACAGTTCGAATCCCGTAATAATGTCCGAGTCTGTGACGCGAATACGAATGTCACAGATTTGACACATTTTCCTCAAACCCTTCGTCGTCGTCCCCTCGTTTCAACTCCCCACCCCCTGCGGGAACCCCTACTTCGAAATTATAATTAATTCCGAAACGATTCATACATAACAAACTAGAGCGACATATACGCGCCGCCACTGCTTCGTTTATTATTTGTTAAATTTCGTTTTAAATGTATGACGCGCCGAAAAGCAAACGGGATAAAACCGACATAAACGGTAAACAGTATCGAAACCATCAAAAAATAAATTTTACTTCAAAAAAAAAAAAAAAAATATATATATATATATATATATATATATATATATATATATATATATATTAAGTATAATTTGAAAAACAAAACGGTTTTCGTGTGGTGCTACTGAAAAATTACAAGACTGATATAACTCTATATTAATGACTCACTCAAATATATATTATATTTTATCTTTGATATTATAAAATATTTCAAATTTAAATTTGATATCTAATATTAACAAAAATATTTTTAATATCAATATTGAGTAAAATTTATATTTTTAATCTATTTAAATAAATGAATATATTAAATACTGATAAATTAAATTGTTGTTGTCAAATGAATATCTAATATATACATTATTCGAAGATTTTCACTATTATAACTAGTTTACTAAGCAAATTTTCGTAAAAACAAAATATATTTGCCCCTAAACATTATACAGTAAACTGTGGTTGCTAAAAAAAAATATGCTATAAGCCTTATTTTATATAAAACTATACAGTATTTTACGATTATATTTTTTTACACATAGCAGATATTGGTTTGATAACGAAGAAATTCATAAATATATATATTAAAAATATTTTTTATAAATCTTTACAATAAAATTAATTTGTTTTATTTAATAATTTTTAAAGATAGGTAATTTTATAGATACACCTTATTTATAAATATATATTTTTCGTATACGTATAACGACATATTAATATTCACATCACGATATTAATGAAAATAACGCGGGCGACCGCATTGATTGATATCCAATCTGGTGTGCGATATGCGTGTGTGTGACTTTTTTTCCCATATATATATATATATATATATATATATATATATATATATATATATATATATCCATTTTTTTTCTTTTTTTTTCATTTTGACGAAACGTGTCCATATTTCCAAATTTGAAAAAGTGGCCGATTTTTCCGATGTTTTCCTCATTGTTTCGATGATGATGATAATAATAATGTATCGAAACGCTTCAATTATCGTTCGATTCGCAAAGCGCAAACATTTCGAAAATATGATTCTACGGTAATTTTAGCGAATTGACATGTGGTCTCCGTGTTTGCGTACGCGGTTTCGATACGAAATGCTAATTTTGCGCGTTACACGTTCAAAATTGCAAACTGACTTTTTAATGTGACGACGCGCACTATGCAACGGATGGAATGTTCAATCGGCGGTCCGCGGACGCCGATGCAACGACGCGTATATTCTTTTTTTTTTATTATTACTATTATTATTTTCGATTAAGTGTTTCATATTCAAATTTTCGTACGGTGCACACATATATATATATGGTATATACAGGATGATTCGATAGTTTGCACGTTTATCAATAATAAAAATAAATATAATACAAATTAACAATAAATCATTAAAAAGAAATATCATTTTAATTTACTTTATAATCGGTTTCGTCGTATTTTTGCGACGTTCGAATTAAATGGCGAATTATTTTTTTCCTGGAAATTTGATTAACTGACACCGATAAAACTTTTCAAATTTTATCATATGATTTAAATAAAAAAAAAATCTGCTAAAAAATTGTTTCATACGTAAAATTGTAATTATATGAAAAATTTTATCTACATTCGCGTACAAAGTTTAATTAGTTTTTATTTTTTCTGAATTTCGTATTCGAATCCTAATTCAATTTTGCTTTTATTTTCATACATAAAAATTAAAAATAAATTTAATTTTATTAAAATTTACAACGTATTCTATTTCATCATCGCAAATAAATAAATCACAAAATAAACATACGAAACACTGAAATAAATTCAATGAACCGTATCAAGCTTAAAACCAATAATAAAACTTTAAACAAATAAACTGCAATTTTATACAACTTTCTCTTTGAAATGATACTATATAAACAGTCAACAACTTTTATTGCAGTCGCAAATACGTTATATTTCTATTTAATCTGTAATAAAAGAAAAACGAAACCTGAACGAATATGAAAACTTATAAATTACACTATATAAAATACATGACGATATTAACGATAAATAAATTATTCAATTTTTAATATAACACTTGTTCCTTATATCGTTATCATCGTTTTTAATAATCTTGATAGTAATAAAAAAATTCATAGATATTTATGATAAAACTAAATTAAAGATCTATAGAAATATATTGATGATATATACAATTTTACATGTACACAGATTATATTATAAAATGTAATATATGACGGAATGTAGCGAATTTATGGATATATGAACATTTTCGAGGATATTCATGTGATTTAATTAATGCTGACCGATTTCATCGCTCACCAACAACAAGAACAACAACAACAGCAACAACTATGGTATGTCATAATCGAATATCGTATTCGATGATGATGATGATGATGTACATTATAATTGAATTTGATCCTGAATAAAGATAAACATCATCACGAAGCGCTTTATGCGAAATATCATCAAAATAACATTACTGTACTCAACTCATGATGCATATTTGCATATTAATTTAATAAGCTGTTTTGATTCTTTACGGATTAAATTTTTTTTTTAATTTTTTCCTTCACATATCTGATGGAAAATGTATGATTATAAAATAATAGTGACCCACTAAAGGTACTAACATTCGATAGACATAGTTCTAATTGGGTTAAAGTCTGTTACATAACCTTCTCTAATCATCAATGAGATTATCTTTCCATCTATCCTTCTTACGATTCTGTCAGTATTCACTGATTTAAATGAAAACGAAGAAACTACTACATTGAACTTGTGCTATTTTACATAAATCATAGTGCAGTGCACTATCGAGTTGAGCAGCACCCTCTATTTCTACCTTTACTGTGATCGAATCTAAACCTTGAAACAATGAAAGCTCGTTACATTCTTCGATCCATATAAAACACTGAAATACAGTATGTTCCATATATAATAATTAATTTCATCATAATAATTCTAGTATATTATAAACTCAACTTATTATATCATTCATCACTTTTTTAAATTATTTTTCGTAGACTTTTGATGTAATATTAATAATTAAATAATCAATAATCTACATATATAGAAAATATATATATGGATATATATGGAAAAGAAATATCTTATATTTTTATTTGTATATTTATAATATTGTCATAGTAACTTTCAATTACCTCTTGGCTCGCATATTCGAACAATATAAATTTAAGTTAAAATAGAACATATACGACAGTTCAATGAGTTTATTATTGCTGATTTTTTTGTTATATATATATATATATATATATATATATATATATATATATATATATATATATATATATATATATATATATACTACGTAACACATTGGCTTTTAAACTGGGTCAGATGTACATTTGAAAATACAATATAGCACGTGAGGCAACGCGCCAAGAAGTACATAAAGCCACAAAATATACTATTTTTTTTTGTTTTGTATTTTTTCGGCATTTAATAATTGTCAAAAAAGGAAAAGACCTTAGCCTCGCGGGAATTCGGTTACGTGTTGTTCGTACTTGAATTTTTCAATTGAACCGCAAATAGGTAATGTTTCAACAAAATAGTGTTTTAAAATAGAATGCACGTTTTCAAAATCGTTTGTTAAAATATGTTGATACATATGACTTTTATATTTTTATTAGATTTAATATTTTATTCTTTTTATATTATATTTATTAAGTAAACAATGGTTTTTGTGATGATTATCATTATTTTAATTATCATTGTCTATCGAAAATATTGTTATTGTTTTTCCATAATTACCATTTAGTTATTATTAATGAATTCAGATAAAGTATGATGGCATAATTGTCATCATACTTCTAAAAACCTACTAATATTATTTATTTCTAATTTAAACTTACTTTTAAAGAATCTGCAGTTTTATTTCAGATTTTTATTCTCATTTAAAATGTGTAATTACACGAAAAAAAAATATAGAAATATCCTTCATAAACATTACATATTAAATAAATATTATAAATATTAAAAAAATGTTTAAAATAACAAATAGAATAAAAAAATCTAAAATTATCATAGATATAAAAGAATCGAAAACAACTTGCAAATAAGAATATGTTATGAATGATAAAAATTCATTCTTTTATTTTCCTCTTAATTTTATATGTGTAAAAAAAAAATTTAATCAACTATTTAATTTTTAACATTTTCATTAAATTCATCAACAAAAATATTTATATCACGATTATATTTATATAAAGAAAATTCGATAATTAAACTAACAAATTTTTAATGCAATTGAAAGCGAATTTCTCGATCTAAATACGTCGTAATATGTATAATATTAATTTAACCATGCATAAGTAAATTTTTGTACACACACATATATATATATATATATATATATATATATATATATATATATATATATATATATATATACATATATTTAAGAACTGTCCCGTTAAGTCAACTACTGAATATATATAGTCGCATTAATTAAATGCTCATTCGCGCGGTTAAGCTTTACTTTTAACGACGTCGACGAAAAGTTATTCATTTGAACAATTTCAATTTCGCCCCCGCGCTTATTACGCGAAATTATGACGCGTCGTAAAGCGAAAACTTTCAATTTGTTTTCTGCACGTACAACACCAAAATAAATATATTATATAAATATCGGAAATGTATTATCTTTCTACGTATTACGTATTTTATTATATAAAGCACAGTACGAAAGTAATTTCCGTTTTAATAATTTTCATAAATTTTTCATTTCGAATTCTCGATACTTTATCTTATTGCACGTTTTGGCGTTGATTAAAAATTTTATTTAAAATATGAAATCAACGGAAAAAATTTGAATTTGACACGTAAAAATATAATTTTTCATACGTAGAAGATATGCTATATATTACGACTAAAATCAATCGTCATTTTATAATTATAATCAAATTCTATATATATACATATATATATATATAATCCCTTAATTTTTCTATATAAAACATGATATTTATGACTGTATAATATAATAATTCACTCCAACTATGCGAAGTTAAAAATAAAAATAATTTAATTGACGTACATTTTATAATAAATTTCGAGATTAAAACACGAAATATTTCACTCAAAAAGTTTTCTATCTTATGAAAAACTTTTTTTTTTTTAATATGAACGTAGAATTTATGAAACTTTATACCGCCCTATACGAGAATAAAGGGGTTGAATTCGAGACTTTGCAATTTCATTATTGCCATACATTATATATGATATTTTAAGTTCAAAGTGCTCGGCTCATATTATATATCATATATTTTTATTAGTCGTTTTATAAAATTCTGACATAATTAACTATGCATTCATGTAACACTTATAAATTTATTCGAGCTTCTCTATTTTATTTCAATATATTTTTAATTAATTTCATTCTCAAAATATTTTTAATTATATGCCATTAATTATCACATAATATATTATAAATAATTAATATATTATATTCATTGAAAAATTAAAAATATTTATAATTTATATATGATATTACATATTTGTTTAATTAGATGAAAAAAAATGTATAATCAAAATCAACGTATAATAATTAATAATTATTAAATAAATTAAAGGAAATTTATGACGATGTTTATAGAGAAACTATCTGCAAATATAAAATTATATTTATATAGACTTTGTTTAAACCAAGAATGAAAATTGTATATATATATATATTTTAAATCTTATAATAATTTAACTGATTTTTTTATGGGCTTTTATAGTAAATCGTATAGATAGGCGAATGGTTTCCGTTTCGACAAGTGGCCATCTTGTCATTTCTAAGAAGATCCAATTTTTCAACTATTGTTGAATGTGAAAAATGAACTCGATTTACCGATACACGGTCGAATGATCCGACATTTTGACAATGATGGATTAATTTTTGTCCAAACACACGACATACACACAAAAAAAAATACCAACAAACACACACACACACACATTCAAAAACCATAATAGGCAATATATAATACTATAACGAAAATATAGACGAATTCACATGAAGTCTAAGATGATTCAGTGAAGAAAATATATATTTATTTATTTAAAAATAATAACAGAAGTGACTGAATAAACGAATACAGAATTGAAAATGAACATTTGCCACGAAAATCGATCAATCAATAAATATGTATTATAAAATACTGATGTGCGTGAATATTTCTCGATACCCCTATATATAATATAATATATATTTATTCCCAATGGATAAATTAATTTCTCATTTTTGCCGTGTAACTTCGATGCGGAAAATTGAGATAAATTTATTTTCGACTCGATTCATCTTAAAAATGAAAAACGTCCTTTTTAATGTTCGTGCATACATCATATCTAATAATGCCATATTTCATATAATTCCTCGATATTTCATTCGACTCGCTTTTCAATTTGATTAATTTTTTATTATTTTTTTTATTTTTTCACTTTTACATTCTTCTCGCCTTTTATCTTTGTTCAAATTTTAAGATTTAAAGATGAATGCGTCATGATTTATAAAGTAATAAAGTCTCATTTAAACGATTAACGTTTATTACTAACGATCGATTGATTAATATAAAATAATTCGATAATTCGAATAAAAATATTTATATTCATTTACTGAGATGGAAAATTAAAAGAATAATCTCAATATTTTCTACAATTATATTTCAATTCGGTGTTTTATAATTTAAAATGCTCCTTTATTCAATACATATAGTTCATTAACTCTAAAATTGACACGTCTTTTACTAATATATATAATATATGTGTGTATAAGATAATTTCTAATTGTGAATATTATATTTATATATCATTTAAAAATTATTTTAATGCTATAAATATAGTTCGAAACTAATATTTTAACAATTGTCTTTAAAAGTAGACCATAATTTCTTAATATTAATGACGAATAATAAAATCTAAAAAAATAATATTATTAATAAATACATATCAAAAAATCGATCATATATAAACATTTATATATAATATATAATATAAATCAAGATAATATTGCAATATAATATATCATGCTGAAAAACTTAGATTTTCCTTTCTCGATAAATGAACGATAAGCAATTTTTATACGTACAAAATAATGCAGTGGCATCGTGAAAATGCATATAAATTATCGCAACAATATTAAAATGTAATTGGGTCACTTCCAAAAAAAAAAAACTAAATAAATAAAAAGTACAACCAATTTATATATATATATAAATATATATATATATATATATACACCATATATATATATATATATATATATATATATATATATATATACGAATAGATTGTTATAGATGTGTACGTTCGTTATTCCAATTTAACACGTTCGCAAACCGAATCAGTATCTTCCGATAAATGATTTAGCGTAGTTTAGGGGTAAAGGAACGTGCCGTTTCCGGACCTCTACGATGCATACAGATTTATGCATCACGACCCGGACAAGAGACGTTTTGCCAGGGCATTGGATGCCACCAACAACTAGGACAAAACTGGATTCGGGCCAACCTTAATGTTTATTGCTCGGAACAAAGCCGATAAGGCATCGAATAATTAGATTCTACAAGTACATATACACACACACACACACACATATATATATATATATATATATATATACATATAAATATTTCAACACTTTTTTTCTAAATCCATATAAAACTGTCGTCACAATAAAAAGGTTGGCGAAACGAAACGAAACATTCGAAAGAGTTCTATTGACGAACAGTTGAATCAACGACGAAGATCTTTAAACCATAATTTTTGACGTCTTCCTATTAATATTTTCACCTAAAATTTTCCTTTGAAAGGAAAATTTTAGGTGAAATGTTTCAACACTATATAGAAGAACGGCAAAGACGTATTCTTAGTTTCAAATTTGTTGAAATCTTTTTCATGGAATCTGTGAATTGCGTTCTAATTTGTATTATCCTTGAACGGATCTCCTTCTTGGGGTCATATGTTGCCGTAATATATATCCCCAAGTATTTGTAAAACATTATATGTTAAATTTAATTGTATTATATATATATATATATATATATATATATATATATGTCGATTTTGGTTTTCTTTAAAAACACCATTGTTTTTATTTTAGCCGTGTTTATATATATACAGTCCATATTCATTACTGTCAGCTGCGATTCTACATAAATTAATAACGACATCAATTTGAATCGTAATGCATTATATTAGTTCAGATTTGCGAAAATTCAAATTCAAGATTCCGATCCGATTTGCTGAACTCGCATATGTCCTATTTTAAACCGTATATACTTAAGTTTTACGTTAAAGATGTGCATTCACGAAAACGTTTCCCTACTCTCGGCAACCGAAACTTCTTCGGTATTATTTTAATTGGATTGTCGAGTTACGTTATGGTGGTTCTTAGAATGCACTGATGAGTTTCTAATCTCGTTCATTTTGAATAATTCCCGAAGAAACCTATTTTCACCCACGGAAATCGTGTCCATTTCTTTTTTTTTTTTACCGATGAGGATTAATCGATTTGCAAACTTCGACTTCGATAGAGTTCCGTTTGATAAATTTCAAAAATTATGAATCGAACGACTGCTGAAATCCTAATATAAGTTTTATATACATTTCGTAGAAATTTAAAACATGTTTAGATATATATATATATATATATATATATATATATATATATATATATATATATACATATTTAAAATTAAATTTTAATAGAAACAATTACAGTACACGTATAGAATAGTGTGTAAAAGTTTATTAAAGGAATTGAAAAATAAGTGTATATAGAGGATTTACAAATACTTAACAGATAAATATAAAATTCCCATTTTGCGGATTTTCACTTATCACGGATGGTTTTAGAACGTAGTTTACTACGCGATGTGCGAGAGATTACTGCATATACATTTTCATAGATTTAATCAACATTATCACTAAAAATTATTTAAATATAACAATTTATAAACCGAATTAAATATATAAAATAAGATACAAACGTTATGTAACATTTGTAAAAGTCACTAATTAGGTCAATCCCGAGTTTTTACCTTTTGGATATCATTATGAGTTTCCTTTGTGTAATGTGTTAAGGTGAAAAAAAAAGGTACGGTTCGAGACTTTTCTATGCGACCAACCCTATTTTTTTATATATAGTACAGTTTAATGCCCCGAATCGTATGCATGCTATTTAATTATTTGCACAGCACTTTATTTAGCCTTTTTTTTCCGCATGGTGTCCCAGAAGTAATGTTTAATCTGCATTAACGTACCGCACCTTTTGCTCATTAGTCATCGGTGGTAAAGTTTAAACTATATACGTGACTTTTTTCATATAAAATATTGATTCATTAGCAATTTAAATGTACATTTTTAATTCTTTATTTCGATTAAAATATAAATTTTTAGATCGCCATTTACAAGATATAAATCAAACTGTAAATCGATATTAAACGTATGAACATCTAAAATTTAAAAATAGATAAATATTTAAACTATAAAAAAGTCTTGAATTAATTTGCGTCTAAAATCATTATTTATATATATATATATATATATATATATATATATATATATATATATATATATATATATATATATATATATATATATATAATATGTATATTATATTATTTATATAAGCATCACAGAGACATCTGTTGTTGAAAATATGTACTAGAGTATTTCTTAACTATTTTTAATTTATAATAAAAAAATAGTTTGTATTTTCTTATAATCCAATATATGTCTCTCTAGTTTAGTTTATTATTGAAACTATGACCTGTATAAATGTTATCTACTATTATAGCATATATCGAACAATATTCGTACACTAATCGATATAAATTTTTAATAAGAACGGTTTAATTTCTCGAACGTGTTGTTTAACACTATTAAACCGAATAGAGTAGTGTATATATATATTTTTCTAAATGCCGGAAAAACTTTTGAAAACGTTCAATTTAGCAGAAAATTAAAAATAAACAAAGCCGTATCGAATTCTCCGATGAAAACTCTGTTTAAAACTCGGCGATGGGTTCAACGTCTCGATTTCCATTTCGTACGTGTTCTAAATGATTAAAAACGTACCGCGTTTTCATTTGAGTGGAAAAAAAAATATATGTATATAAATAAATTTCAACGGCGAGAGATAAAAAAAATAAGGTAAAAAAAAAACGAAGAAAATAGACGGATATAATTGGAAATACCGCGGGAAATTTCACGCGAAGATTGCCGTTAATTGAAATTTATATGATAATAATAATAATAAAAAAATGTATTATAAAATAAAAAGTTATTTTGGCTTTTATTTATATTTTAAATTAAATTATTTAATTAAATATAGTACAATAATTTAATGGATTTTTCAATTATGTTTTTTTTTCTTTCCTATATATATCTATAATATTCTATATTTATTTTAAAATTATTAATAATCTTAATATACATACTTAATTCTTAGCGGAATTTTTAAAATTTATTACAATGATTTCATTTTGAAAATGACAATCATTTTTTATATATGTTGACTTATTTAAAAGATAAAATGATAAACTTTCTAAATAATATGAATATTATTATAGTATATATACATTTTAATTAATTTTATATATATATTCTACTCAATATTCCCAATTTTAATATATAATATAACATGTCATTTTTATCGAAAAAAAAAATATTTTCTCACTAAATTATGTAAATTATTCAAATGTTTAAAAAATTATACAATATAAAAATATATATATTATTATATATAATTAAAATAAATTATTTTCTTTCGATTTCCGAACATAGATGCCACCTTTATATACATGTAAATGTCTATTGGAAAAAAAAACGTGAACCCGGAATTGAACTTCAATTTTTAACCGTAATCTCGCGAGTGTATTTCTTTATATTTATTCAGGGGTTGTACACGGAATTGATAAGATAAATTGACGCTCTTCACAGCCCTCCGTTTCTATTCCTATTTTTTGGTTATTCAGTGTGCGATGCAATTGCAATTATTCAACCGTATCTACTTGTCCCATCTGAACCTAAACCGCCCACCGCCTTGCCACCCGTCGATCGCCCACACCGCCCACTATTGAGCGCCCATCTTCGTCGTCGTCGTTGTTGTTTTTTATTTATTTATTTGTGTTTTTTTTTTTTTGTTGTTGTTGTTTAAAGAATCACCTAAATACAATACGTGTATTGTGCTTCGTCGTTTATATTTTCATGGTGGGGAAAAACGCTGGAAAAACCGCACAATGAAAATGGAACGTCCGTCCTGTTATCTCGTCGTACCTATAAATGCGTTTACCATTTTAAACGGAAACTCGTTCGTTCATTCTTCATTTCTGCGTTTTTGTTATATATATATATATATATATATATATATATATATATATATATATATATATATACATATATGTATATACGTTGCCACTCGTCGATTCATATCCGAAACGATCAAATGTCAAAGGGTGCAACTGTGCAAAATAAACATAAAAATAATCCAGTTTTAAGCCCATCAATCATCAACTAGTCTATGATGGATATACATTTAAATTCTGTTCCAAATGTGTCTTTGTTATTTTCCACCTTTGTTCTTTACATTGTTATATATATATATATATATATATATATATATATATATATATATATATATATATATATATATATATATATATATTAATTTATCATATAAAAAAAAATATATTTTATTTATTTATTATATTAAAAATTAAAATTGAGTTCAAATGTAGAAAAAAAAATTTACACTATCAATTTTGTGACAATAATTTGAAATAATATAATTATACGATTCACATGACAATTTATATTTAATTAAAATAAAATTTAATTTTAATACAAGGACATAAATTATATCAGATAAACGCATGAAATTTCAGTGCAACGAACAGATGGCGCAATAAACCGCTTTAAGACAGCATTTAAATTAATTTCATTTCACTGCATTCGCTTTCGGTACTGTGATATTATTAATTTAATTGTTCTTTGGACACTGTTTTATTATTAAAAAAAAAATAATAATAATAATCATAATATGAATAATATATGTGTACTAATTTAACTGGTTCATAATAATCATCGCTGATAAAACGTTAAGAATGTTTATAAAATATGTATACCGCATTAACCGTCTTCCGACGGGTTAATTAAATTTTAAGCTTTGAATATTCAGTCTTCCGAGCTATTTTAATTTTGCTATTCGAAATATTTTGAATAGAACTCATCGCTTGCTATTATTTATACACTCATCTATTGTTTTCATTCACTATCATATTATCGATCAATAAATCTATTCATTCAGGTAACCTAATACTTTGAAAAAAAATTATTAATATAATATTATATAAACGTTTAAAATATGTTATTTATCAGTATTTATTTTTTCATATTTATGAAAAAGTGACGTGCAGTTAATAATTCAGTTTTGACATATGCAATCAATGCCAACTATATATAAAATCTACGTGTCAACACGTGTGATTTTATATAAATAGTTATATATCTATTGGAATAAAATATATTAATAAACTCTAGTGAATTTATTTATATTCGAATTTTAAAATAATTTTATATTATATGAATTTTTTTTTCAGTAAGTATTGTTCTATATGTTTCACTCTATATAATTAAAGTCAATAAAATACTATAATTTTTATTATCAGTATTAAAAATATATTGTTTATGTATTATATCTTCTATTTTATATATGTATTATAATCACTAATTACGTGTCAACATCAATATTATTTTTTAATATTTGTATATGTTATAATAAAATATATATATAATAAATTAAATTAAACTATTAATTTTCTGGAATAATAATAATAATAATAATCATTATACAATTATCTCCATTAGCATAAAGCGCTTTTTTTTTAAATAAAAGCACAACGAGTAAGGTCAAAATAAGAACCGAGAGAGTCAAAAGCTCGCAAGACAAGAAAGAGGGCTTCGTATACAAATTAACGCCTCGTTCATCCGTAACGCTTAAAGTTTATTTAATTTCACGTGATTGCTTGTTAACTTTTATCTGACTAATTACACGAACCATTAAATACTTCGAGGCTTCTGCCTCGTTATATATATATATATATATACATATATAATATGCATATTTTTGTTTCGACCGTGGCGAGTCGACCGTTTAAAACTCGCCGCCTGAAAAAAATCCTTTTTTTTTCAGGACTCGAAACGTTCGAAGCTCTTTTTGCCCCCGTCCCCCGTCCCGTCCCGTTTTTTTTTTACCGAATGCCCCCCTGAAAAAAAAACTATCGAAGTTGTTTTTATATATCGCACGTACGAGAGAATTTTTACAGTGCGCACGTGAATTTATTTCCGTCGTTATTTATTTGTATGCGTTGCAGTTTCGATTTTGATCGTTATTCAATATTTTGCGTTTAAATGTTAGTTTTTACGGCAATTGAACAACAATACTGTAATATTTTTGTTGTATAAATTCAATATTCGTTTAAATGTTTTTATTCTTTATTTACAGTTTCATTAAAGTTTTTCACGTCTATGATTTTGTTTCCAACAATATTTTTCCTGTTTCAAAAAAAAAACAACGCTAAACCAACAACTAAACATTTTTTCCAGAAATAAAAACACAATCATTATTTACTTATTCGATTTATTATTATGTTAAAATATAATTTTTATTTCTTAAATCAAAAACTTATTTCAATTTTTTTTTTAATAAAATAAGAGACATCTATGAATTATCATATAGAAAATTACTGACAATCATCATAAATGAATATGTGATATAATAAAGTAGAATTAACTTAGATAATTATAATTATGTATATTAAAATATTATATTATCTAAACACAAACATGTATAAGAATGCGTTTACAGCTTATCTAAATTAAATTATATTTTTTTTTTATTTCAAGAAACCGCATTCGGCGAATTCTTAGGATTTCATTGTTTAATCAAGATTTTATATCAATTTTCTTTAAATTTTCTTAACTGCTTTTTAAATATTATCATTTCATTTAGTAAAGAGACGTTGTATTTTTTTTATTTCTGCAAAAACGTTTCCTATTAATACACCGACATACTTTTTCTCATTAATTCTATCTTTATATTACGTTCTTATATAATAAAATATACGATTAATATTTTTTAAATTGTTCTATAATTAACCGTAATTTAAATCGTATTAATGTTACATAAAATATTTCAAAATTAAACGCATTTCTATGAGATCAGATATTTGAAATTTTTAATATATAAACCGATGATGAAACCATCAATCACTTTCATCCACATTTTTTAATAAAATCTATATTTTTAGAATATTGATAAATGAATATTTGTTTCCTAATAATATATATTTTTTAAATTGATGTCAGCATTGATAATAAATAAATAAAATATTTTTTAAACGAATAGACCTTCGAATGCAATTTTCTCTGACGCGTGCATATATAAGACGAATTCGCCCTTACATCTTTGCATTCTAAATACAATACGTTGAAAAACAACAATAATAAAAAATCGTGTAGATTTATCCGTTCGTTGAACATGTTGAAGCGTAACACTTGACATTTACTCTCGAATGAAAATCGGTCAAATTCAACTGTCACAGTCAATCAATTAGATTGGATGTGCAGCATCCTGTCGCACATACACACACATAATACAACAACGCTGCGGCGTTTTGTTTCCACCGGCTATTCCATCATTGTTTATAGGAGCGTTCAAAACGCGCGAATGTGATCGATGTTCAATTAAATGTTAACGTATTCACTATGGCGAATTGTCGCCGAAAAGATCAAAAAAAAAAAAAAAAAAAAATATATATATATATATATATATATATATATATATATATATGTATATATATAGACTATTATCGCACCCTATATATGTCGTTATAAAGGGTGTTCTTTTTTTATTGGTGAATTATATCGATGAACGTATGGTTCATAAGGGTGTCGGTTAATCGAGCGATTCGAACATTGTCCAATATGATTGATCTGACTTCATTTTTCCATTTTTTTTTTTTCATAAAGATCGAATACGAAATTTTATATTGTAATATTATTTTTCATCCAACTGTTACTTTTTATATTTATCATAAAATCGATCAAAACTATTCCAATATTTTAAAGTAATATATATAATCATTATGTATGTATATACAAAAAAAAACTGAATTATACTAAACAATAGCTTTGTTTCACCAAAGGAAATAGAATATTATCATAAAGGAGCGGTTCACAAATTGAATGCACTGATAGGATATGAAATAATAATCAGATCCTACAGTACTGAGATGTAGATGACATCTAATTAAAATTAGAGGGGTCGAACAGCTAAAGCAAAGACAGAATAGAATTATTTTCATATTAAATTAAGTATTCAAAAAAAAAATGTGTGTCTCATATATATAATGAGATCGATTTTTATTCATATATAATATATAAAATTAAATGAAATATTTTAGAATATTTAAAACAGGAAGTATTCAAATCTATCCGGATCGAATACGAGGGGAATCACAACTGAAAACATCCCCTTTTGATTATATTTATATGTGTGAACCCTCATTTGGAAAACGGTGCGTTGTAGAGAATCGGATTAGATTTTATTACCGGGAAGCCATCGTCTAACATTCTTGCAAATGTAATAAATACGACCGCAAAACCGCCCTCAGAATAAACTCCATAAATAATGCGCTCATTGTCCGAAATCAATAGTTTTGAAGCCTAAGGTCGTCCCTTATATATGTATGTATATATATATATATATAAAGTTGGAACTTTCAATGGAATACTTTGCGGCTGTTGATGATGGTCCAACAGTACGACCGACGGTACATTTTCTTGCCATATTGACGACGCAGACAATGCGAAATCTCTTTAGCTGGAATGCCACCCATTGTCGCGCGAAAGCGACCCCTCCTTTTCTCACCCCTGAAGAACGAATAAGGAAGGAATAAGGCCTCGATGATGAAGAAGGAGACGACGGAGACGCGGCACTGAGATAGGGAAAATTGTGGGTTACCTACCATCCTGTCGTCATACCGAGGGATTGCATCCAGGATTTGTGAAACGTTTAACGATGAAGAAAATATTTCTAAATTCGTACACTGCATATATACAGGATGCTTTCTCGACTTGTTTTTTAAAAAATGTTTTTTATTTGTAATAATTAAAAATATTTTTTTATATCATATTTCATTTTCAACTTATTCACAATGAAAAAAGAAGATAGTTTAATATAATTTCATTCATTTGATACTATGTAATATAATGTGACCAGATTTTAACATTATTGAAACAAAAAATTGTCAAAAAAGTTCTATCAAAATTTTAATTTTGTTTAAAACAAAAAACGAAAAAGAGAACATTTAGTAAGACACAAATTACATAAAATAGATGATTTGTTACCTTATCATAAAATCCATATTTTGATAATACATAATATCAATAATAAAAAGAAAAACACTATCTCCAAAGATTGTCCATTCATATTCAGATATATATATATATATATATATATATATATATATATATATATATATATATATATATATATATATAATATAGCGTAACGATATTCAAGATTTCGTATTCTAAGCCTTATTATTATCTTATCTATATACAATCTCATACATTTTATATGGCATATGTAAAACGTATGAACTCGTCCTATTTCAACCACAAATTCTTTGATATATTGAACTGTTTAACGCATTAATTATACTATATATATATATATAGTATACTTGAAAATCGGTGACCCACTGTATCATCCCCCATTTATCGACATCAACGGTGTGTCTCACAGACTGAATATGAAATTTTATTGCCACGCACACGTTCCTCTTCCATATCCTGGGCTTACCTTCTAATATCGTTCACTATTCACGATAAATCCCGTTCAGTGCCACACATGAATATCTTCCATGCCGTTGTATAAACCCGACTTTCCATCCCTTCGTTTTACAAGCTCGCGTGCATTTGTAAAATTTGACGGTGTCGAATACGTTGAGGGGTTTGCCGTGTGTTCTCACTAGTTTTGCCAACCCTCTCACGCGCTCCACTTCAGAAATGCGAGAGAGCTTATCTTTTGACAAACGCGAACGACTTGTCGGTGAAATTTTAAACCGCGATATCGTTATATTAACGCTCGATGCGAAAAGTGTGAAACGTAAAATCAACAATGTTAGCGAAAAAAAAAAAATATGAAAAATCATCTAACATAAACGCGGTATAATAAATTATCATTTGTGATGCATTTATATATATATATATTGCATTTTATGATGCGGGTTCATAATAATGGCCGGTTTAAAGGTGAGCGGTTTGAAGTTCAGAACCTGCATCGACATAAATGTTGATAAACGATTTTCCATATAATATATCGTACCGGGATATATGAGAGAATAACGACAAAGCGCACTGCTAATATAATATATAATACATCGTCGTATATGAAAATTTTCTTGCGTCGTAAAAATGAATATTTCATACTGCATCACATAATATATTATTACAACACGATAGATGGTACAAAAAAAAAATTTTTATTGAAATATATCGCGTATACTATATCGAAGATGATATTTAAACATCGTATATAAAATAATGACTTTATAATATAAATATAAATATATTTTTATTTTAGTGAAAAGAAAACTTAATTTATTATGAAAAAAAAAACAACATCTGAAATGTCATAATTCATTGAACAAACTATATATTTATTATTTTTACAATAAAAATTGAACTATAAGATTAATTAATAATCACGATGAGGAATAATAAATTTCAATTATATTTACATATATTTATATAAAACAAAAATATTATTTGATTTATGATCATTTTAACCATCTAGACTTAATACGCCTTTTTTGAATTGAATTATATAATAATATTGTATTATATAATAATACTAAATAGCACATAAATTTTCATACTATTATTTTTTGTATATAACATATATTATATTAACCGTTTCAACTAATAATAAATAGTAAAAAAATATAAAGATAAATTTAAAAATAACCTATCAATTTTCAGCATTGCTATAATTATATTTTTCTATAAATATATAATAATAAACGATAAATTGTTTTATAAAATTATCGCTTTACAGTTTACTCCGCTCGACTACACAATATATTATATAAAAAAAAAACATTTTTTTACTTTCATTCTAAAAACAATAATAAACACATTCAATGTGTTAAACATCGACTGATAGCAAGTACTGTAATATTATTTCATACATGTGATTTTTGTATTTTATATATAATTCACTTCTTATATGAAAATATCATTATATTTTATAATATTTACATACGGAAAATATGTAAACCGAGAACGTCGACACGGTGTGCTACATAAATAAAATATTCATATTATATTCTGATAAACCATCATAAGATTTTGCAATTTTTTTTATTTATTTTTTTTACATTCCCGATAAGAATAATACGTTGCGGTGAATTTAATAACATCCGGCATTAAGATCTGGGGAAAACATTATTTCATTCGTGTCTCCACGAAATTACCAGACGAAATTTAATATCCACAACTAAGAGGACTCAATTTCATTTATATGTAAAGATATTTGTTTCTATGGTAGAAAACAAGATGAACTGTGAACCTCCAAAGAAGGGATGACAGGATCTTTGACCCATTTCATCCCTCGTGACCTCGCATTACACACGTTTGAATTTTCGACTATGGTCCACGAGCTGATAAAATGTACCAGATGGTAGATTTTTCTCATGTAAAAATTTCACATTTAAACATATATTTTGTACGTCTATATATAATAAATAATATAGTATATATATCAAATTTTTATATTTATATTATAATGTATCAAATTCATCAATCAATATTTAAATAGATAATGTAAAACATTAATATAAAATTCAATTCATTTTCAAGCGTCATTTCGCTAATTTATTATTCGCGTTATATCTCTATTCCATTTAATTATCTTTAAATAATATTTGACGTGAATGATTTAGAATATCACTCTGCTTATTATAATAGAATATGAAATTAAATAAAATAATACTTATATATTGTAAAAAATACATATACGTTAACGATATAACTAGAGCTTGAATAAATACGATCATATAATTGTAGAAATTCATTTATATTTAATAAAAAAAATATTACAACGTTTAAAAATTTATTATAATTATTACCTAGTTTTTATAAATAAAATATTGCAACTTAAAATCCTTCAAGATATAATACAAATCAATCTCAGCTTGAAATCTATACATTTTTATAAAAAAAAAATAACTGCTTTCTATTTACAATAAGATAAGATATATCTTTTTAAACAGATTTCTATTATAAATATTTTTTTAAGATAATCTATAATTATTTTTTTTAATCTATTTTTTATGAACAATATATATGAGATTTGAATCGATAATTATTTTTTTCTATTTTAATTTTAGACGATCTTGTCGAATTCCCGTTTAATATATTTTATTATTACCACTGAATACAAAAAAAAAAAAAAAACATCATTTTAAAAAGCGATATAAATGAAAATACGCAAATATTCATCGAATAAACATTAAAAACGAATATGTCTCCGAATAGAATTATAGTTTTTATTCGCTGTGTGTACACATTTATTCGGCATTTAAATGGAGGGTGAACAAGTTTTGCGGTCTGAAGCCTTTCTTCAGCGAATATAAACGGGGTAACATATCTTTTTACGGGACAGCCAACGCTGACAGCATACTATACACCCCTAGATATATATTTTTAAATATATATATATACTCTAAAATATAGATATAGATATATTTCACTTAGATAAGATCGAAAAAAAAATGAGTCGAAAACCAAAATATCCGAAGACTACATCCGAGTCTGAAAAATAGAATCGGTCAAATTTTCAAATACACTTTTCAAATAAATAAATAAATAAATAATACGACAATAGTCTGAAAATAAGTCCGAATGAACAGACACTCACTTGCTTCGCGATGCTGCATATCCATTTTGCTGATACATGTTATTGTAGTTTTGCTGTCGAGTAACTTTTTCCGACGTGCAAATAGGAAATATTACACATATTCTATGGAAATAAAATGGATATTATATTCACCTTTTGAGTACTATACAAGTTTTACCGTGACAAATATATATGTTTATTATTTCAATCTAACAATATATCTTGTGATTTTTTTTTATCTAAATGAAAAACACGTGATTCATTCTTAGAATTTTAAAAAGTATATCAAAGTAATCTATTGACATATTTTAGCTTCAATTATCCGCAATAAATACGAAATCAAAAATATTCTTTATCGCGAAATATCTGAAAACGATCAAATAAACAAACTTTATTTCACACAATTAACACAACTCAATGAAACTCAAACTCTTTGAATTAGTAATAAATAATCTCTTATTTTCTCTAAATATTGTAGATATGTAGATTGTTTAAAAATATTATCGTTGAAAACATTTATAACTGTAATATTTAGATCATACTATTGTGATCAAAAAGTAAGGTGAAATTGTTATTTAAAACTCCCGGACATTAGGAAAGCAGATAAATTGTATTTTTTTTCCAAAGTTGGTAGGACTATCTTTTAACATTTTCAAAGCGTCTGTTTGTCAAAAGATTTAATTATCTCCAAGTTACGCGTGTTTTTACAACTCGTTGTTCCTTCATCACGATAATACACCATGATTCTTCGCGACTTTTTTCCCAAAAACTCGACTCATTTCGTTCTGCAACCACCGTATTCGCCTGATTTGGCTCCATGCGACTTCCGGTTATTCAGCAAACTCAAAAGACTAATGCGAAAAGAAGAAAGTCTTGAAGGCTATATCGTTTCGAGGACTGGAAAAAGCATTGGCATAAGTGCGTTTTATCGGACGGGGATTATTTTGAAGGGGATAAATAAAGAATTTGCATTTTATAAACAAATTCACCTAACTTTTTAATCACAATGGTATAAATCTGAATCAAATCATATGTTTTATATTACACCGTATAATAAAGTCGATTTAATCTTTGACCATAGTCCATATCGAAAAGGATATATATATATATATATATATATATGAATACGAAAATGGGATCCGATATCACGTCAAATTTCCGGATACACGTCACCAAAAACTGTACCCGTGTATCGCAAAAACAAAATTCGCAAACACGTCACTCAACGCGTATCCGAATGCCGGAAATGTGATAAACTTTAAATTAATTCCGTTATTGTTATCCGGCTTTTTGAATATCGGTCGGACGATATGTGAAGAATCCATTTTCCGCACACGTTCACATATATATATATATATATATATATATATATATATATATATATATATATATATAATATAATACTTTGCGAACGTAAACATATTTCATCTCTCCAATTTAACGTTGATCCCCATTTCAGATACCCAAAATTGCCATACGGCTTACATCCACTGACAATCGTCATATCGTGCTTCGTATATAAGGCGCAAATGTGTCCAATTTGTGTGTGTTTACATTGACCGGCGCTTCTAAAACTTTTTTTTTTCCACATTAACATTCTAATATATAATATGAAAAAGAAAAAAAAAACACTTCAAAATAAATAAATGTAAAAATTACAAATGAAAATCTAATTAAAAATTGTCTATTGCACGAATCGATTCGAGTTCAGATCTCATAATTAAGGTTAAATTTGACTTTTACATGACTTAACATCGTAACTAACATCAAAAGTAAACGATATAATTGACGGTTTTCAGTAGTTAAATTCACTATTTACATATACGTAGCGGACCGTAAATTTTCGATCGACATATTTGCATATTATTTATTATATGTAATTTAATTATTTATAATATAAATCTAATTTACTTTATTTAATTTTAATAAAAATTATATATATATATATATATATAACATAGAACTCTCGATTTTTTTTATATTTAACAAAATAATATCAAGTTTCGAAAGTAATCGTAAAATATGTATCGATATTGAAATTTTGATCAAATTGCATATTTGTGCTTCGACATATTTCACGATTAATAAATATAATATAACTCAATATACAACATTCCAAAATTGACACAGTAGTAAATTGCCGTATGTTATTTCATCACCTTCGATTGAAATTTACATTGTACATTACTTTATTATATAATAATAATATTTGTTCAACAATTCGATATACATTATTATATTTGCATCGCACAGACTTCAAAAATATTCATCAATATATACTATAAACGAATCTAGAATATTTCTATTATATATCAAAATATTTCAATGATAATTATGTTTGAATTTTTTAATCCTAATTTAACAACACAAATGGTATTTATTGTATTTTTCATTCAATACTTCAAAATTGCAATAAAATTTCAAATTTAATAAAATACAATAAATCAATAAAATATATATATCTTTTCAATATTATATTTCAATTGTAATAAAAATACAACATAGAAATTTTGTAACTAAATTGTATAAAAAAATATATAGTTCATCTATTCTATAATACGAGTTGTAATCATTAAATTGAAAGCATTTTCAATTTAATAGAATCGCAGAACCCCGTAGATATGCATGCAATATTTAAATTATATCAAGAATAATTTAAGAATATCTGATACATCAATGCATAAAAATATATTTATATATAGTAATGATAAGAATATAAGCAAAAACTCATTAATAATGAATGAGTGCATCTTGTCGTTCTACTCCTATTTCGTAGTACATATATTTAATAGAAAACGAAAGATATCGTTCGGCAGTGATAAATTGTCGTTCTAATCGTCTTTTCGAACGCGTAGAAGAAAAGAAAGGAAAATAATAATAATAATAATAAGGAGCATAAAATGGGGGGGAGTTAAGTTTATAAAACGAAGCGTTTTCCGGCGATTAAATATTGCATTTAAATCCGAAATCGGGGGAACGCTTTTAATCGATTTTCGCTCGGGGTGCATTTTGCGGTCGTTTTAGCGTACATAATATATAAAGTTTATTCGATTTTATTCGATCATTTTACGAAATTTCTAAATATTTCTTTATAAAAATGGATAAGACGTAAATTTTAATTTGGGGGATGAAATTTGAACGAATATTTTAATGGATACTTAAGTAGAATCGATTAACGTTCTCGGAAATAATTATTGATTTTCTAAAAATGATGAACATTAAACGTTATTATAATTATTTTGTTTGACTTTGTGATGGAATTAAAAGTTATATTCAGTATAACTTTTAATCATTTATATTAACAAGAAATTTTTAACGAATTTTTCCTGGAAATAAAATCATGCTTCAATTTTATTAAATTTAACAACACTCTTCTCTCTGAACGTTTTTCACATTTCTGAAATTCGTCATCTTCATAATATACGTTCAAAATCCGTAGATATTTTCCCGAGAAAATAGTTTAGTATTTTCACAGATTTTTCCAACATCCTTCACTCCCCCAACTGAGAAGATTAGAATTTTGCTGCAGGGATTTTCCCTCCCTTCTAATTCTAAAAGTAATTCCCGTTTTTATGTATCCAAAAATCGAATTCAATATGCAATTTTGACAATTCTTACATAATTCTATTTCAAAATTAATATACAAGTATCACAATTATATTTATATTATTCATTATTTTTTTTTTTTGAATAAAATTTTAAAATATTAAATCTGCATCAAAAATAGCGCATAAATAATTTCTGCAAAAAAATCAATAAAAAAAAAGAATAAAGAAGAAAAAATTATTCATGGTTATTCAATAATCAGTATGAAGTTGTATAAACAAGACGGTTAGTTGTCGACCGCTAAACAGGGTTGTCAACACAAAACATATCCTTAACATATTTAAACGTTTCCAAAAATTATTGTTATAACGTGACATGTTCGTTATTACAACACATTATAACATCGTATATTTATCGTCGAACGAATTTGACATTTTTATATTTATTTATATATATATATATTTTTTTTTGAATTTTAAGTTTTGTCTCCGTGAATTTACAATTTTTTCGTATTGCCGAATAAACACGTCGTTTCGTTAACGTTTGCTAAATACGATAATATCTGCTAAACGTTCAACAAATAACAACTCGTGTAAATCTATTACGATCGGTTTCATTTTATTCGTTTAATTCGTTTCATTTTATCGCAATATAATATTAATGCACTAAATACATACTAATTTTAAAGCGGCGCCCTCTTATAAGAAAGTATACTAAAATAGTTGAAAATACTGAATTTTTCAATTTATATAAAAAAATTAAATATTTTTAGATCAATTTCTAAATTCTATTGTAGTGAAAAAAATCTGTCTCATAAAAAAAGTTTAAGAAGTGCCGATCTTAAAAATTATCACTATTATGTCAATTATTTCACATTATATTTATCGTTTAACAGTATTAATACATCTAATTATCCACTTGTAAATGTTTTGTTATAAAACTGTTCAGTTTTACAATGAAATAACAAAAAATAACAATACATATAATACAGCCAAAAATCGCTGTTAATTTTTATATATTTTTAATAATTTATTAACTTTTTAAGCTTTACGAATATTAATGTACGATTTATTTTAATCTGATTTTTTTTCTTATAAAGAAAAATTATGTAAAAAATATATTTTTTAATACATTTAAAGTAATATCTTGGACCTCATAAAAATTATACAATATACAGTGCCTTAAATGTATTTAAATTTTTCAGAAATATCGAAATTTCTAAATATTTAAATAAATTAATTATAAATTCACAAAAAATATCAATCATATATAATATGTTTAAAATAGTTTCGGATAAATCAAAATTCTTAGTGAGAATTTAACTTTTTCTTAGATGTATTTAAAAAAAAATACAACAAATTAAATATTATACAATACAACAGCGAAAACATTGAAAATGCTAAATAGCAATTTCACGATAGTGAATAATAACGTTCCACTTTTGTTGTAAACAAATGTTATATTTTAATAGAGTGCAGTCTGAAAAACCCGCTAAGGGATGGAAAACGACTGGTGTTGGAGCAACTTCTTTGCGGAAAAGTTTGATGATAGCGAGAAATGAGTATGAAGTTTGAAATAACTAACAACCGGCACTCATTTCTCATAGAATATATGAATGAATAATAACGTCATATATAAGTTCAATATCTTTTTTTAACATTAAATCACGCCAATAATTAATCGTATCTATCGAATTCAATCTTTTCTAGCAAATACGTTCGATTTTCTTTTACGTTCATAGTTTTAAATTAATCGTTACGTATTATATAATATATATATATATATATATATATATATGTGTGTGTGTGTGTGTATTTATATAACCGGGCTATGTACTGAGACAATTTGCATACAATACATAGTAAACATTTAAATTATCTCGTGCTCTCCGGAGGGCAAAGATCCCCAAGTTTCGGTTCGCAAATGTTTCATTTCAAGTTAAACAGTCTTCTCTGATGGTAATTTTGAATGTCGCCATTTTCCATAAAGGGCAAGGGCGGTTATAACTCGTTCAAATGTTGCACGTTTATTTTGTATCGTTAAAATTTACACACATAAAAAAAATATTATAACGAATATTTATTTTTTTTAATATGCATCGACATTAAAGACGACTTTTCGAATAGTTTTTTTTTTTTTTTTAATTATTATTTTAACTATTAAGGCGGCCGTTTACAAGTGTGACATTTACTTTTAGTGCCCTTTTTATGTGTGACATGTGTATATTTATTTACAAGTGATATCTTCACTCGTTAACAAAATATAATTTATGATCGTTTTAAAAATTGCACACATTATTACGCGCGATTATAAAAATGACATTTTGAATTATATTTTAAATCGTAATATATAATATATATATATATATATATATTTCTCTTGATTGTCATAATAATAATAATAGTAATAAAGCGTTGTATCATTAAAGTTTACATATGTCGCCAGTTAAAAATCTCAAATTTATTATAATATTAATTTGGTTTATGATGTTGAAAAGTAGAATTTTTGTGATTGTAAAATAGCGAAAAAAAAAAATAAAATAAACACGTGCGCTTTAATATTCTCGACTTTAATAAAAGTAAACAAGAGCGAAATAGTAACGATAATATATAGTTCTGTTAGTCAAAATGAAGTTATCCGGTATAAAACTTTATCCTGGCCGCATTACAACACTTTAAAAAAGACATAGAAAAATTCGCAGCAGTTTTCTCTATGTTGTCGTCGCGGATAACTAACTGCAAAAAAATAATAATAATAATAATAATGGAGGATTTAAAGTGCACGTACATTAACGAGATATGCTGGAAAATTTATAATAAAGCTTATTAAAAATTACCAACATTGTGTAACTTCATGCAGTAGTTCGCAGTTGGTAATTTATTTTTTTATAATGTGTTTTAATATGTTATTCTTGTTTTACTATGGTTTAACACCTTTCATATATTCTGATATATTCAAAGTTACTGTCATGAGAATTAAATATCTTTTATGTCAAAAAATATAGTGTGAATTAATATATCTGTACATATGAAAAATGCATATTTAAATTATTAGTAAAGTTTGAATATATTTTGAACTTTAACTGCATCTCGATTTCACTCATTTCAATTCTTAATTCATGTATTGAAAATCAATATTTGTCAATAAATTTATTATATTTAGATGAATCTGTATTTCGATATATTACTGTATAATTGTTACACAAAAAGTGCGCAAAAGCTCATATACACCATGTGATATAATCAACCGTTAAAAACAAAGTTAAATTTAATCGTTAATTCTAAAATATTTTACATGGAAAAATATAATATTAAATTATAATTATATATGTGATGATATATATTTTGAGATGTGAAAGCATTGTCTTCGAATGAAAATATTTAATTCTTTGTAATACTAATCACACTTAATATTTTTTATATGCAAAAAAGTGCGCAAAAACTCATATAATAAATTGTCAAAAAAAAGTGAAATTTAAGCATTAATTCTGAAGTATTTTACATGAAAAATTATAATTGTATATGTGAAGATATATATTTTGAAATTTGATAGTGTTTATATCCAAAAAAAAAAAAAAAAAATGATGACGGCGGCTACGTCGACGTTTTATATTTTTTTACATACACGATTCTCTACGACACTAAATCACACTTTTCAACATTTTTAATATGAAAAGAAAAAAAGAACTCATTTTCACTCATATAATTTAAAATTATACACACTCGACGCAATTTAAATAGGACGAATCGTACGCTTTAACCGCTAGCCCATCGTGCATCGGCCCTTTATATACATACACACATAAATTATGCATCGGCCGAGAGACCGTCCTTTGATTTTATTTAAACGGGTGATTAGACCCGCGGGCGCCGGATTGTCAAAACAACAGGATGGCATCATTTATTCACGGAACGTTTGACGTGCCGCAAATTGGTCTTTCGACAACGGGAGCCGCAACTCTAGCCCAATCAATATTAATGGACTGAATCGCAGTTTTTTTCACAAACGATCGCTTTTTTTTTCGACATCGAAAAAAAATGTTTTTTTTTAATTTTTTTTCATTTTTTTTTTTTTTTTGGGGGGGGGGAAGAAAAAATATATAATATAAACGCATATTGCATTCGTATATATTCGTATGACGAGTGACATGACCGGTCGACCATATCAACACAATTTGAATATATATATATATATATATATATATATATATAAGGTTATTTAAATTAATAAATTATTGATGTTTATAATATGGCAATTATTTTATATATAATCTATCACCCGATCACGTTCAAATAAAAAGTATTGACTAATAGAAAAAAATAAAATTTATAAATTAAATAGTTATATTGAAGATGAATGCTGAAAATTTCGTGGATAGCTAAATGAACTATTGTGAACTAGAAATAAAAATCAAACTGAAATATTTTAAAAAAAAATTTAATATATATATATACATATATATATATATATATATATATATATATATATATATAATACGTAGTGAACAATACAATTTGAAAAACAATTCAAAATATTCATAAAAGAGAAAGATTCATACAAACTATTATATAATGATTTAATTAAAAAAAAATATAGGTACGACTGAAAAAAATACTTTAAAATTAAGATCATAGTTTTGCTATTATTAAAATATAATAAAAATTGTATTAAGCATTTTCTAAAACAGCGGTTCCCAACCTATGGAATGCGTACTCCTAGCGGTAAGCAAAAAGAAGTATATAGACGGAATATATATATATATATATATATATATATATATGTGTGTGTGTGTGTGTGTGTGTGTGTGTTAGGGGTACACATTAATAAGACAATTAGGTAAAAGGGTACACTAATGAAAAAAAAATAGGGTAAACTGCTGCTCTAAAAAATAACTATAATATTATTATGTATAAAAAAATCTAAATAAAATAAATAATGATAGACATAATATAAATTTAAAAAAATAACGAAAAATAGTTTCAAATATCTATGCTCTTAGAAAGACTTTGTCTTTAGCCAACCATATGAAAGGAAAATCTTATATTATCACATGTATATACAATATAATGAAAATTATCCTAGAAGTTACATTACATAAAATTAATTAAAAATCTAAATATACATAACTTAGTAAAGAAAAATTCAACACGTACTATTATAATATAAAATGAAAGAAAAAGAGTACGTGTTAACACATAGAATTTATATAGTAGATATAAACTATTTAAGATAAAAAATTCACTGATTAACTACAAACAATACACGTATCTATTAAAAAAAATAACAAACAAATCCTCGAAATTTCAACACACATACATATATATAAATGTTTACCAAATTTGTTCGTCTACATATATATATATATATTATCATTGCGACAAAATCGATGAATTCATTCACAGTTACATGTCAATTAACGAGCATTTGAATTTAATCGATCCGCACTTGCAACGTGTCCTGCGTGAGTCCCGTCGACGCAGGACACCGTTTTCCGATCGAATTTTCAATTTCGACGAAAAAACCGCTAATTATACGCCGTCGAAATTGCGAAATATATCGAATTATAATTACGCGTGCACACTATTTTGTCCGATGCAGGTATGTTTTTCGAACGAACGTGTAATAATAATTACTAAACGAACGACATGCAATTTATTACCCCCTTTCTATTTTAGTTTCATTTCGAAATTTATCAATTTAAAGTGTTTATCTATACTTTTTTTAATATTTATCATTTCTAAGTAATCAATTTTTACGCTTACATATTTTTCAATTATATATTAAAAATTATCAAAAAAAAAACATATTACTTTACATATACGTTCTGAAATATTGTGATCTGCGCATGCGCAAAAGTGCACACGTACCGTATAAAATGGACAGCTGTCAAAATCGTAGTGAAATTGAATCGTAAATACTGAAATATTTTGCATGAAAACGTATCATGCTAAATTGAAATTCGGCATGTGAACGATGTATATTTTGAGTTGTGATAGCATTTGTGTCGAACAGAATTGCCGATCGACGTATATAAATGCTGACGGCGGCGGCGTGTCATTCACAATATTTGAAGATCTAGCGAACAATTAAATAAAAAATCCACAATACAATATAAACTATCGACGATCACATTGAAAAATATATACATATATAAGACATTCCGCGATATCGCACATATATTTCGAAGTTTTCAAACTTCGATTTTAGTTCAACCGCCATAATATAATATTATTTCAGATGTTTTCATCTGAAGATAACCGAGGCGACGTTACAGATTTAATAAAACGATACAGCTCGAAGATCACGAGTTTAATCCGATTTGAACTTCGGTTAATTCGCATTATTTATCGCGCGCGACTCAAAGCGGGAGCCCGCAACGTTATAAACACGCCTATATTATATACACGTATGCGACATACCATTGTATGGCTCTGTAAGGAAAATCGTATTTGGCCCCGACGACCGGCAATCGACAGCCAGCGAAAATTTGATGCGCTTCCGTACGAACGATGCATTTATATCGTATGCATGAAATTGCATATGTTCAGTATGAAACTTTCATACTCGATTTTCATACTTATGCAAACACAGAGCAAACGTGCTCTACGTCCTATCTCAATATATATATATATATATATATATATATATATATATATATATATATATATATATATATATATATATATATATATGCATATGATGCTGAAATCCCTTGTTATGCCATGTTCAAATTTCAAAGATCTCTGTTAAATTATACGATATTTATTCGGTATTAAACAGGATAATATAAGCATTCGAACGAATGCAATTATATGACAGATGACCGAGTTTAATATTTTCATATATCTGCTCGCGTTTTCAATTTATTATTTTCCCGTTTTTTTTTTAGGATTTTCTGTGCAGTCTTTGACTTTGTGTATTATTTTCGTCCTATATTCAGTAAAAAGAGTGTTATAGAACCGTCAAATCAAACTTCTCCATTCTCATATAATAAATTGTCTTTCGTTTACTATTTTTATTTGTTTTCTAGATCATTTGATAATAAATATTAAAATTTACACCTTCATATAAAGATAAGAGAATGTTAGAAATCAATAATATAATTTAAATATCTGAGAAATTCACAATTTTATAGTTTAATTACAACAAGAATATTCGTTCAAACTAAAATAAACTATGAATTATGCGTTACATATGCAATTTAATTCGTGTTTTTTAAATAAATGTCTTTTTGATCTAAAATTTCAAATTATCAAATAAATAATTTTAAGATCAAATATAAAATTATATATATATATATATATATATATATATTTATATATATATATATATATATATATATATATATATATATTTATATATATATATATATATATATATATATATATATATATATATATATATGTATGTAATAAAAATAAAACAGACATATTTTTATTCTGAAAAAAAAATTCTTTTAATTAATATTTACTATATAAAATATAAAAATGTCGTTAACAACAAACACTCGAACGATTTAATACGATTTCACAAACGAACTATTTACACGTTTTCATACGAAATAAAGCCGATATATTTCCGTAAGATATGCGCAAAGTTTGCACTGAACGTCTCTGAAAACATTTACAGTAACGACGTCGGTATTCAAACATCGAAGACCGACATCGTCGAAAAGTGCGATTTTCGTATTATTATTATTATCTCGTTTAATTTCGGAATTTCTTTATATATATATATTTATATAAATATATTACACTAGGCAGCTGAAAAAACGTTGAGGTTCAATTATTACATTATCAGTAGGGTCAACAGCGCATACACTTACTTATATAAACCGACATATACACAACGACCTAAGTATAAATAGACCCACTATTATATATTTAACGTAAACAAGTATCATTCTCTCTATATACGGCACGTATGTTGCAACTTATTGTTTTGTTGCTGTCCGTGCAATAAAGACGTTTGCTCCTTATTTCATTTTTTTTTTTTTTTGATTTTAGTGGAAAATTTTTTATCAAATTTTCCTATCACTTATACATATATAATATATGTTATATAATAATCATACTTGTTTACGTGTTTATATTGTGTGATATAATATTGTGTATACATTCTGACGTCCTATATATATATATATATACGTATATTTTATGGAAAAATATAAGAGTGATTTCAATATATATTTCTTCCGTTGGAAGAAATTTTTAAAATAAAGGTAACTTTAAAATAAAAAAATATATGCAATCAACTTGTATTAGTATTTTTTTAATCAAATATAATTAATCAAAAATTTACTATACATTTTTAATAACATTAATAATTTTTATTTATTTCAAAAACATATTCTTAAAATAATTATCGATTTGAATTTCAAAATGAAATATATTAATTTTTATACTTGTATTATTTTACAGAATTATTAATTGAATATCGAAATACGTTTTAATTATTAAAATTCAATTTTCGTTATTTTTTTAATAATAAATTAATTTTTAAAAAATCAATTTTAAATGCCTAATCATTTCGATTAAAAATACTGAATGTTTTATTAATTATGAAATATTTATTTGAACATCGCTCTTAATGAATAAAATATTTTTCAGTCATTTTTTTATAATAATATAAACATTTATTTTCGATATAAAAAAAAATATATTAACTCAAATGTTAAAAATAGAATGAATGAAATTTTTCATAATGGAGTTGTTATCTTTATCTGTAATTATTAAAACCTAATTATTATCTTAAATTATATATAACATAACACAACAATAAACATCTAATTATTGCATTTTGTAAATCCAAAATAATTTGATAAATATTTAAAAAATACAATATTTCAATTATTTTAGTGTTTGTGCTATTAAAATGATATCAAATATATATCTTGAAAATTCTAAAATAATAATCTAATATCAAAAGGGTTGTTAAATTATCGATTCATGTTATTACTAAGACGTTAAGGTCCAATGAACTATTACAATATATATTCTTACGAATCTGTATACGGCTTAACTCGAAACACATCAAATCGCTATTATATTATATATTCTCACACGCATAATTAAACTATATTATAATTAAATGCTTATTAAATTCACAAATACGAAACTCAAAGTGTCGAATACGATCAGAAACCCATTATTCTCATTTACGAATAATAAATAAATAAATACACGGTTGTAACTTTTTAAAAGTTACACGCTATGTGAAATTTTAACGCGAACCGTAGAATACTTACTTTGTTTTAATGCGCGACACTTTTCCTTAGAAACGTTCAATTTAGAAAACGCCGTAAAAGCATATATAAGTTTAAAACTTTTCCACATAAATCTTTCGTAATTCTTTGCCCTACTTCGAAATAGTATTTTTCTTCATTTCCTTTGAGAAATTACTTACATTTGTATCGACATGACTTGCGAAAAAAAAATTGTAAATAAATCAATACCGATTCTCGTCTATAAAAATTATTTTATTATAATATTTTTGATCACACACATATATATATATATATATATATATATATATATATATATATATATATATATATATATATATATAATTTTAATGTATATTTTATGTTTGAGTTAATTATAAATAATATAACAAGACATCTGGTGAAAACCGCTCACACTAACATTAAGCGATTTTCTTTTTTTTTCTGCAGTTAGCGAATAGTCGAAAGCGCATTCTAGGAAAATTGCTGGAAAATTTTATACAAGATGGCGTCGTGCTCAAGTTTTATGTCGAGATTCGAACTCTGTTTATTGGCGGCTTTTCAAATATTTATCGTAGCCTTGTATGGATTTTTTGTGGATTATAGTAGTGCGGCCGATTCTTCGATCGAAAATGTTAAAGATAGACAAATGGACGTCAGTTATCCGAGTAAGTGCCATATAAAAATTGATTTTCTCACATAAAATATCATATAAATAAGCTACTGATGTTGTTTTTCAAACTTTTTAATGCCAATGACTTTTAATCGTTTTTTAAAAATTTCTAATCTAAAATATTTCTTACATTATAATATATAATAACAACCTTAATTGGATTTCCTTATCATATATTTTTTTAATTTTAATATATCCTTATGTTTTTTTTTAATAAAATATTTTTTCACTTAAAAAATAACGTAATGAATATTTAAATTCACACATATTTTTCAAGTTTCTTGGCATCAATTGATTTTTCATCAAATCGAGTTACCAACTCTATATATGTAGAATATTAACTTTTTATTTCTATCTAAAGAATTTGATTTTCTATAATAGTTTTTTTTATAGTTTCATCTACAAATCTGAATTCAAACTATAAATTGTGTATTGAAAAACTTTGCATATAACTGTTAAAAAATATTTTTTAAATAATAAATCCAAATTATAAACATTGTAACCGTTGAAAAAAAAATACAATTTTAATTAGTACGAATATTTGGTAATGGCATTATTAATTAATTCTTTTTCACGCATAATAATCGATATAAATAATTACATACACCGACGGTAATTAAATACGTATATATCAAACTCATTCTGTAAGATGTAAAATAAAATACAATTACTAAAACACTGGTAAAATAAGCAAAAGAAAAACGACATCATTTTAACTACATAAAAACAGTAAATGAATCATTAAACGGATACATTTCACTAGCACAAAAAAAAACAAATATTCAAAAGGTTCGAACGTAAAGAAAATTCGCATTATTCCACGTATATATGTATATGTTTAAGTTAAATTTAGTTTTTCTACTATTATTTAGATTTATGTACGACTTAAAAAATGTGTACTTGAATCGTATCAGATGACATTTGGCCACGAATTCTCGTATATTCGTGTTTTTTTTTTCATTTCATACATATTTTATTGCTTTAAATGGGACCAAAGAAGTCGCAGCGGTTTCAGTGCCTTTTCAATATTCCACAATCGACGTCAACAGTAACATATCGTCGATTCGATCCGATAAAATAAATAAATAAATAAATAAAAACACAACACACGTAATAAAACAAGAAAAAGTGAAAATATTCTAAGAAAAAAAAAGTAAAACAGAAAGAGAGAGACGAGGGTTAGGAAAAAAAAAGGAAACCGTTTTTATATGAAGAGACGAGATACTTTCTTTGATAATATAATAAATTTTATATCCGGATATAAAACGAGCATGATTCGGATGTTTTCCAACCCTTGTAATTTTCCGCGACGTAAAAAGGCTTCGTTTGCCGTAAATAAACTTCATCGCATGAGGATGTCCCTTGTTTTTGGTCTCTTCCAGTGCATCATTCTGGTGTTTTGCTCCAAATTTTGTACATATGCTCGAGCTAGTGATCTTGATCCTTACACTTATATTATGCATAAGGATGGTTCTGCATTGAAAGGTTATCAGCATAAGAATTTTATATATTTGCATCTTAAAAATTGTATAAAATCATAACATATTAAAAAAATGATTTTTTTGACCATTGATAATGCTTGATTCTACGGAAAAACGTTTAAAGTAACATTTAACTTTCTTTTCAAAAGAAAAAAAACCGCTCACTAACTTTCTAACGATACTAATATCGATATATAAATACAAATATATTTAATTTATTAAATCGATTTAAAAAAAGTGTCGAAATATTCTTTCAGTGTTTCAAGATATACACGTGATGATTTTCGTCGGTTTTGGTTTTCTAATGACATTTTTAAAACGATATGGTTACAGTGCTGTTGGATTCAATTTGTTATTAGCAGCTCTTACAATACAATGGGCAATATTATGCAGAGGTTTCTTTGCATTAGACGATGGAAAAGTAAAAATCAGTCTAAAATCTTTAATGGGTATACTATATCTATATACAAAAAATACGTGTATATATATATATATATATATATATATATATATATATATATATATATATATATATATATATATATATATATATAATTAAAAATAGTATTTTTCACAAAACATGCATTTTTTTTAGGCGCCGATATTGCAGTGGCAAGTGTTTTAATTTCGATGGGAGCTGTATTGGGTCAAACCACATTTCTTCAATTAGCTGTAATGGGAATGGTGGAAATTGCGGTTTTTGCCGCAAACGAATACCTTTTGGTTGATGTTTTTCAGGTGTATTTAATTTACTATATATATATATATATATATATATATATATATATATATATATATATATTTAACTTTAAGCACAAATTTAACCGACTCGTTTTATTCGATTGCAATTTAGTTCACACCATAATGCTGTAATTAACGGATCAATACGTCTTATTAAATAATTGAATATATGTTATTTCAGATATCTGATGTTGGCGGTTCAATTGTAGTTCATACGTTTGGAGCATATTTGGTCTAATGATCAGTTTTATGCTAAGACCATCAAAATCCGATTTTCAAACAAACAAATTAGAAGGCGCCAGTTATAATTCTGATGTTTTTGCAATGATTGGTGAGTATATAACAATATTTATTATATATGTATATCATTATAATTATTAATGTATTTCAGGAACGGTATTTTGTGGATATTTTGGCCATCTTTCAATGGTGGACTTGTCAAAAATGACGAGCAATATCGCGCTATAATAAATACTTATATATCTTTGGCCTCTTGCACTGTGACAGCTTTTATAATATCGTCATTGAGCAGTCCTGAGAAGAAATTCGATATGGTCCACGTTCAAAATTCTACTTTAGCCGGTGGTGTGGCCGTTGGTGCCGTTTGTAATTTGATGATGCATCCATTCGGTTCAATGTTAGCTGGAATGATGGCCGGAGTTTTATCAGTTTAGGATACAGATATTTAACGGTAGTATTTAATTTTTAATCATTTCAATATTTTCAATATATATATTTTACTTACGAATGAAAATCGCAGCCAAAGATCACATCGAAATTAAGATTACGTGATACGTGCGGAGTTCACAATTTACACGGAATGCCCGGTGTTTTATCTGGACTATTGTCGGTGTTATTGGCTTTTATAGCTACACCAAACGATTACCATAAAAGTTTATATACTATTTTCCCTGCAATGAAACCTATAGAAGATGAATCTGTATGTATTTATTGATTTATTTTTTCAAAGTTATTTAATAAAAATCTCGTATTTATTAAATTTTTATACATAATAGAAAACTGATGGAATTGATGGAAGAACTAGCAGCCAACAAGCATGTTATCAATTATTAGGATTAGTAGTAACTTTAACTATTGCCTTAGTTAGCGGTGCAATCACAGGTAAATAAGTATATCAAAATTTTAATATATTTTAATTTATATCATATATCATAATTCATCCATAAATTACAATAGTGTTCTTTTGTATATATTATTTTTTAAATTATTTAGAAAAAATACTTTATTCCCCATTTATTAATACTATTACGACCATGGGGGGAGCAGTATAATGCATTAAATATAATTACTGCAGGTAATCGGCATATAGTTAACTCTAAAGATAAGCTTATAGAAAAAAAAAAATTTCTTTATCAATGTAAAAGATAGATAAAATGGAATGCGATAATGTTAATGAATTCGGAAAACCCAGGCGACGAAGTTAATCACGCGGCGGCATCGTGGACGGAATTTCCCATGTTGGAAGGGCGTTACCGTTTTGTAATTGGTCGAACCCTTTGAAAAGGGTGGTGCGACCAAAGAGCGCCGTCTTCATTTCGAGCAGACTATGTTCAGTGGAGTCCGTGTGAGCTTCGTCCTTGAGCTGTCTTTGCTCGGAGAAGTTCGGACGCAGTTTCGTAGAGGAAGCCTACGATGTCCAGGCCAGCAGTTTGGAGAGTCTTCCAGTGGAGGAGCTGACAACAAAATCTGAATCACTCAAAGGAACGACTGTTGGATGTAGAAACATCCAGGCCAGCGGTTTGGAGATTCTTAACTTATTATATCTTTGATTATTCTTATTTAGTGATTTATATTGTGTCTCTTATTGTATCTATCATTATTATTATTTTTTAATTTATGCCTATATCTCTATTGTTCTCGATTATTCTTGTTTACTAATTGATGTATGTATTCCATTGTCTTTATTGTTTGTGTGTAATCTTTAATTTGTACTTGTATTTCGTTGCCGATTATTGTAATACCTGCCGGTAATAAACCTCCATTGGTTAAGACCTCTATATATTAGGAGTGCGTTATCGTCTATCCTATAACCCACCCCTTCCTGGGGGACGTAAAAATACTGTCAAAATAGCTAATATGTATTATATAGACGATCATTATTGAAATATACCAAATACTTCAAATATAATAAAATTTCTTCCGACCATATTGAAGAATCGCATATAATCGTTTGTAATTTTATTTTACAATGCACTGCGATTTTAATTTATATTGTCACATATTTACACTAATATATATATAAAAGTTTAGTTACAATTTATTTTGTATCTATTCACGAATATAACTATTATTTGTTTTTAACAGGTTTACTTCTGAAGTCTCCGTTAGTGGGAACGTTACCGGAAGCGAATAAATATAACGATGAATTCTCGTGGGAAGTTCCCGAGCACGAATCAATTCCGGAGATTCAAAGCGCACAAAGAAAATCTTATCAAGATAATCATAATCAAGTCGAACTTAGTGTCCAAGACACGTAGTTTATTATTATTTGCATTATTATTGGTGCATTTTTCTATCTTAGATATAATAATATTTATTAAGTAATAATTTTAATTAATATTGAAGCCAAAATTCACAATTAAATTAGATTCTATTTTTTTTATAAAATTTTCTCTTGATAAATATAATTTTTTTCTTATTATTAGTTTCAAATTTAAGTTTCGTTTTTTATTTGTTAGAATTTGTCACTTTCGTGGAATTTTTTATGATTGAAACAAACTAATAATTTGTGTCATCAATTTATTTAATGCATTTCTAATATGACACAGTTACAAGTCGTACATTAATTTTATTAAAAAAATATTAATTAAATCTCGATTTAATTTGTTTTAAATTACAAAATTCATCAACTACAAAGTTACAATTCAACACTGTTGACTGTTGTCAATACAAAAAAACACAATTTTGGTAAAATACGATAAAAAAGAACAAACAAATAAAAATCATATGCATATACAATAATCAAACAAAATATTTTTTTTCTTTTTGATGATAAAATTGATTAATTTTTAATTTAGAATTCACGAAACAATATCATTTAAATCTACAATAATACATTTTTACAATTATTTGTGTTTTCATATGAAATACAATAATTATCATCTAATTAGTATGATTTCAGGAACCACAGACAACCTACAATATTTATAACTATTTTATCACCAAATTATATACATAAAAATACAATTCATAATTTTGTCTTTTACTATACGAATTAATAAAATCAAAATTGAATACAACAAAGAATTCAGAATAACGAAAAAAAATATTTATAATACACGCATTTTTATGAAAATAATAAGTCTAAAAATATTATTTTTTACCATTAAAATAAATTATGTATATGCATACATAGACCTAAAATGACACAGTTTAACTAATTGTTAGATAATCATTAGATTATTATAAAAAAAAACTGAGTCTTGATATAACTTAAATTAATAATACTGCATATAGTAAAAAATGTAAATTCATTTTATAATATACAAAATGATGTAAAAAAATCACTTCAAAACATGTAAAAATTAATTAAAATACAAAAATAACATTCATATCAAATAATATCAAAATCACAATAATAAACGATTTGTGATATTTAATTTAAGAAATCATCATATAAAAATTCTAAACTATTTGATTCTAAATTAACCACAAGGAGATTTAAGAATCTCTATACACATAATAATATGATTATGTGTCAGCTTCATATATACTAATTTCATCGCTGTTTCTTCTTCTGGATCTATAACGGACTCCACGAACTACAGCTTCATTTTGTATCGGCCTTATTAATAAAGCTCTCAAATCTTCTCTTATCGGTAATCTCTTTTTACGTATATAAACCGCACCGATTATTACACAAAATAACAGAATAAGTGAAGTTATTACTGAAATAATAATGATAAGTATTTTATGGTCTCCAATTGAAAATTCTATCCATTCAGTAGATTGAAGTGAGGTAACAAATGTCAATGTCTTTACACGAATTTCATACGTTGCAGGTATTAGATTTTTAATAATGAATGTTCCATTATTCTTCAGGTATTGTTTTCTATTGATGCATATTTCTGTTGCAGAATAATCTGTTGTTTTATACTGTATAATGTATCCTAAAATTAAACCATTAGGATATTTTGGTTCATCCCATTTTACTTTTATGGTATTACCTTTGATTTCGACAATGGAAAATTTTTGGACTATATCAGCATATTGAATATCCAATGTTCTTCCTGAACCTATTGCAAACGGTCCGCAATCACTAACATTTTCACTCTTGCATCCAGCAATATATATGGCATATCTACTGAAATGTTTCAATTTATTAATTGTATAAGAGTTATTTTCAGTTGTGAACATAGCCGAATATACTTGATATGCATAGTTTTCAGTAACATTTGCAGGCGGTGGACAATGAGTCACTTCATCTGAATTTATCAAATCATATATTTTAAACTCTTCTAAGAATTCAGCATTTTGTTCGCGCTTGGTACGTTTTTTAATTTCTTTTGTGATTTCACTGTCGATTGATTCTCTTCCTAATCTACCGCATTCGTATTCTCTGATGAAATCATGGAAATTTCCGATTTTATTTGGATCCAATGTTTTAAGACACGGATCTTCAGTGACTTCAGTTTTCTCGTGTTTCAATTTATACTCTCTCATAATTTTATCGTTTTCTTCTCTCATTTTTTCGTTAATGCATTGGCAATTATTAATTTCTATTTTTTGTTTCCAACTATCTATAAATTTATACACCGGCTTTTTAGTTGTTATTACTCTTAAATGTTCAGAACGTGAACAATAATTATTATCGTCGAAATCGGTTTGATTATCTAGCATAATGTAGGCTTGTATTAAATAATGACTAATTATTCCTTTATATTTTGGATCTACTAACCACGATATATCTAATGAGTCAAATGTTGAACTATCAATTTCTAAATACATTGGCATAGTCGGTTTGCTCATTAAAGTGGTAAAATACTTTATTTCACTTTGTCCATCTTCAGTTCCTAAAACAGCTAATATTTTGCGTTTATTGTATGTTTCAACATAATATGCATAACGCGTATATGACTGTAAATTTTTTAATTCATATGACAAAGTTGTTGGAGTTTCACTTAGTGGCTCTGGAATAGTCACACTGTACCAATTTCCAGATGTACATCCATCCATTGCAGAATGTGTCATAAGATGGTCGTATGCATCACTAAAATAATATAATTTATAACCGACTTCACCGCTTTTAATGTCTTCTTCTGTTATATTACGCTTAATTCTTTCCCATGTAATAGTTGCATTTCGTTTACCAACATTAGCATGATCAGATATGATTTCTATTTCATGGCACCATCGTTTTCTACCATTAGAACTTGGACACACATCATATTCAGTTGGATTACTAATATTTAATACTTTTAATAACTTATTTATTTCTTTCCAACACAATTTTTCATTAAAATGCATTAATAAACCGCCTCTCTTTAATGTGAGGGTTCTATTGGGCGTCCAATCCCATAAGGTAACAAGATTTGCCATATCTGTTATAACTAACGAAGCACGTTCGGCGAATAATTCTTCTCCATGAATTACCGACAACTTTTTTAAAAACATCAAACTTGTAATAGTTAAAGATCTGCTCACTCGTAAATATCCTCTGATCTCTCGTATATCACCCAAGTTTTCTTCCAATTCTTTCATGACAGTTTTCGAATGACCAATGGTGTTTGTCAATTTTATATGCAATGAACCATTAATATAATGACAACCTTTAAATGCCTGAATATGTTCAAAGCTAACAATCTTTTCTCCAACACATGTAATATTGCAATTATCACCGCAAAACACACATGTTACTGTATTGTTAATTGTTTTCATTTCATATTTAATAGGACATTTATACAGGCACATATCTTCAAATGTCCACCCACCGTTATTATACATTCTGTTACAAAATTTCTTTGAAACACAATGCATTGATTCTAAATGCCGATATCTGTAATAATTATTATTTTATAATAATAATACACTAACACTAAAAATATCATGAATAAAATGTAATATTACTTGTTTATGGGGCATTCTGGTACACATACTCCTTCATCATTGAAGTTTTTACAACGATAACATTCTCCTTTTTGATTGCATCCACCCAAGCATTCAGAATGACATTCGTCAGAAAGTTTTCTCTGACAATATCTAGATTGAAATTTAACAAAAAAATAGATTTTTAATTATCTTATATAATTATCATCCTGATATACACATATATTATATTATGTATAACTTACTTTTCGCTCCAACATAAACCGTCACAACCTCGACAGTCATAAGAATTAGGACACAGTGGATATCCATTATCATAAAAAATATTTCCTTCTTCTTTTCCTGTAATGGCTGACCAATTTATTGTTTTAATAAAACACAGTTTAAAGTTTTTTTCGATGCGAACTCCGCCCTTTTGAATAGTTGTCAAGGCTTTTAATCCAATCTTAAAAAGAAATTTTGGAAACATATAAATTCCAACACTTTTAATATGTCATTCCTAATATATTATCCCTAAAGCTTCAAAGTTTATAGAAAAAACTATATTATAATCATATTAGAATATTAAATTAATGATATTTTAATATAATTGCTATTAAAAATATATAAAATTTTGTAATTCTTTTAAAATTATCTTTTATATGAGAAAAATATAGAAGCAAAAGAATATTACCTCTCTCAAACTATCCATTTCATAAACAACAAGGGCATAATTAAGAAACAATTTTCTTCCCCTAATTAGAGAAAGATTTGGAAACATCTCACCAATGGAGACCATAGTTTTAACTCTATAGAATAACACATATTGCGTGACTTCTCTCAGTTCAGGAAACACGTATTGAGAATAATTGTGATTTCCATCGATCAACAAAATTTGTAATACTCCATTGATTATTGTACAATTTCGTAATTTTTCGAAGTTTCTTGGGTCGCTTCTTACGTCTTTTGACGAACATATACCATGATTTGGCAAACTATAACCGTAACCTTCTAACTTTTGGGAATATATTTCAGAAAACGTTCCCGCAATCAATATCAAATAATAGAGATACATTTTAGCTAAGTCACTTTTATTGTGTAATTAAATTCTCCTAAAATTATGAAAATTTTTGTAGAGTTCAATTTATTAAATAAACAATAAAATACATCTTGTTTTTTATTTAATTTAATACACAAGATTCAAACATAATATAAATGGGTTTACTTTTAAGTTAAAAGAATACCTTCATAGTCTTCTGGTGCACATTTCGAATTAAATAGATCTGTAATAATAAAAACTATAATACAATTATAATATAAACTAATAAATAATTAATACTTCTATATTATAGTTAAATAATAAAATTTTCATTACCCATCAAAATCAAGCAACAATAATTTTAATAATACATAGTAATGTAACAAATAATAAAATTACAAATGAATAAAATTTACTTAGAATTAATGAATAAAATATTAATTATAATTTATTAAATATTTTAAAAATAAAATATTAATAAATATATATATTACTTTAATAAGCATTTTAAATATATAAATAACTTATTATTATTGTTCAATATATATATATATATATATATATATATATATATATATATATATATATATATATATATATATATACTTACAATTATACGGTTTGCGTTAGAAGAGAATTATTACACAAAACAGACTGTATTTATAAAGCTCCCGCTCTTGGCCATAAACACTAATTCAACGTCTTTATTCGATTATATTGTATATATTTATTTTCATGACTATTTCCAATCTAAATATCTACGATCAAATGTGATACTTTAAGTCGTTACATTTTTGTCGTTAAGACGATAATTGAGTAAGGAGTCAGACTTGAACTGACCCATGTTGGCCCGACGATCATATATTGTAAAGCAAATGTCATTCACGATTAATTGAAATTTCATTACTGACGTCTGTCCCATATATAGTTTTCTAAAATTGATTATCTCCCTTCTCTATCGTCGATGTGTATATACTTTATTAAACATTTATAAAATATTTTATAAATCTACTCATACATCACAATATTATTTTTTTTATTATTTCTTTTCCATGTATCCAACTTTTTTATTATTCCATATATATACATGAAAGCGATTTATACATTTATTAAACATTTTTTTTGTTTTTCAATTGGTGAACTGAATTTTGAGAAATAATAGAACATATAAAATTAATTATTTGCAATTATATTTGTCTAAAATCATACGAAATTTTTTTTTTTGTAATATTATCATAGAAAATCTGATATTTTATTCTTATATATTTTTTAATTTTATCTTTTTAAAAATATAAATTAATATTTTAATTCATTTTAAAATTTTAAATAAAAATTACAACGAGGTTTCAGATTCGCTGATTTGCACGTAGTACATGTAACTTTTTCAATTTGAAGACTTATCAATTAACCTCATTTGACCCTATATCTATCACTGTAATAATTTTAAAATCATTACAACAATCTTTGTACTATCTATCGTCTTCTCACATAAATGATAGTTGATTTTAATTTTATTTACTTTACAATATAATCTAAAGATAATCTTTATAATATAATCTATTAATAAACAATTATTTGTAAATATTCACACATTTAGTATTATATACATATATAAGATGCGATCAAGAAATAACAAGAATATTCGATTGTATTATGATTTTTTTATTTATTCACACATTTAGAATTTATTTTATGATTGGTGTTCCAAGAACATCATCTTTTCTTAATTCTTTTTTGTTGTAGAAATATAAAGAATTTAGAAGCGCCATATCTGATAAATATGATAACTGGGCAACTTAACATTACTGTTTTTCATCAATAATTCATAAATAAGTAGTAAAGTATGAATGGACATATCATAGTCCAATTTCTATGAATTATTTTGCTACAATGTAGAATTTTTTCAATAGATTGTTTTATTCAGATGAGGAAATTGAAGATAATAGTTAATAGTACCTTCACATTGTGTTGAGTTTTTGCTGTTTTTCAGTCTTGATTCTTTTAATAGTTGCTTTTAAAATAATTAAATTTTATTTTCGATATCAAATAAGAATAAATATATTTTTTATACAAAGTTTTTATTCCAGCACGAATCCTTAAAATTTTTATTACACTTTTATAAGTTTCACTTGTCTGTTTGTCCGGATGGAATTTTGTAATCGATTTTTTTCAGTAAATCTTGATGTCCGATTGGGCTGAAACTTTACTTACTTGCTCACTCTCAATGACAATGTAAGAATCAATTAACAGATTTACAAAATAATTAACGCAATCAATAGAATTTTTATGTTTTTTATTTACGAATTAAATTTTTACTGTACACTAATTTCATTTTTTTTATAATAAGAATATTTTTTTATTTTATAAATAATTATATAATATGGATTTCAATGTTATTTTTTTCGCACGTTACCATACATTGTATATATTTATTTGCATGATTTTTTTTAAACATTTGCTTAAGAACATATCTACCATGTAAAAAAAGTATATATATATATATATATATATATATATATATATATATATATATATATACCCTATAAAATAAATAAGCTATGAAATAGACCACTATTACATCTATGGGCATAAATCGACTTTGTAAATAAGTTTTTGTAAAACACTGTCAACAAAAAAATTCGTTTAAAAATTATATTTATTCTATTGGTAAACCCCATTATTTTAAAATCGTGAAAAAAAAGAGTTGAGTGTATTTTTTCATAAAAGATTATGGTAAAAAATTTTACTTTTTAGACAGTATACATAACATAACCTTAAACTGTCATTATATGGACCGGTTTGTCAAAAACAAACATTGAAAGTTTAGCACTTCTCGAGGAGTAAATATTTTATAATTATATTATAGTTAGAAATAACTTAATATTATTTTATGTTTCATCAATATGAAATTTCATATTCAAAATAATTTGTCGTTTTATTACAAACTAAACTCATAATTACAATTTTTAAATAATGTTTCTTCAAATCTATTTTTACATACAGTTATTGTTTCTCTGAAATATTAATCGTGGATATTGAATAAGGTATAGATAAAATAGAACAACAAAAGAGTAATTTTTATTTAATGACAGTAAAATTCTGATCGTAAACTATCTTTAGTTTGACAAAATTCCTGTTGTTAAATTAAATTTAGAACTCTTTCTTTTATATTTTCAGACATCTTAACCATTTAAATTTATCCTTTAATAAAATTTTATCAAATCGCATTTCTATTAAATAATACGTATCTTATCTGAAAACGTTATTGAATTGGTTTTAACAAGATTATCATTGAATATTGATAACTTAGTTCTTAAATTTAAAACAGATATTGGGATATTAACGAATATGAATGCATGTAAGTTTTATTTTCATATGTTTTTAATATATTTGTATTTTTTATTTCATAGAATAAATGTGTTTTATTGTGATGACTTCCACAAATAAATATAATGAATTTAAACTAGATAACAATGATAGAAACTGTCATGATATCGTATATACTATATCATCGTCCGATAGCGAATTTGAAGATACAAACAATATTACAATAGAAAACCAAACAAAAACGAACAAAGTAAATGGATCTAAAGATGGCAACTCTACAAGTGACTTAGAAAAAATATCTTCAGATGAAGAAGATATGAATACGTCTGACAGTATTTATAAATGGTATACAGTATCTGTAAGTATTTCTTACTTTAATTTATACTAAATTTTAATTTCTTACACATATAATTAATTTTTTATCATATTTTAAGCTGAAATTGTCACCAGAATCGGAATATGCATTAAGCAATGCTCAAAAACGGAAAAAAATAAATATTAAAGAAATAATTTTAGACACAATTCTTCAAAATATCGAACCATTTCAATTTATTCCTTATCTATACAGTGTAAGTATTTTTTTTTAATATTATTTTCAAATATATATTTAATGAAATAATTAACACATTTTTCATAAAGCATTTCCTTCAATTATATATACATTAAATTTTAAACTCTAGGAATATGAAGGACATCACAATTTTCACGTTTTTGACTGTGAAGACGCTTTAAATTCATTATCAATGAAAAACTATACATGTACTTCCAAAGATATACCTAATTTTAGTTTCCACGTCAAGGTGTCTGCTAATGATTATTCAAAAAAGAAAATAGATGTAAATTACATAATACTAACAATTTTAAAGAAAAGAATGAATAAAGCACAAAACTTTTTGGATTTAAGCGATTTTGCTGGAGATAAATGTCTTTATACAATTTTTAAAAATGATTTCTTTATAAATATATAATTCTTTATCAATAATTATAATATTTTAGGTATAAAAAACACATTTTATATACCACTTTGGTATGTTGGAAATCAAATTATCGTTTCTTCTAAAATAAAAGATGTTATTGATCCCTTATTAATTCAAAATTTGGACGTTTCATCCAATAATATATCGTATGTATTTTTATCCAATTAAACATATTGATTTATTTTCATTAATATTATATATTTGGTCAGAAATATAAATAAGTTTTTATTATTTTTTTCGCATTAGTCATTGACTTTATTTTTATATTATGGAATATAATGTTAATATGTTCATTTATGTTATCTTTCAGACATGTAACATTAAAAAATCGTTGACGAGTACCTAATGATTTCAAAATATTTTACTATCGCAATTTGAAATTATACTTACGTTGAAATATCATTTTGATGTATATTCCTAGTTTAAAGTTATTTTTCAAATTTATTTATCGCAATATTAACAAAATTGAATAAAAACAGGAATAGAAAATAAATTGTAAAATTCTCATATTATTAATATAAGTAGGCATTCAAAATTCTTGTTTATTTTTTTCAGAGATTTTGAAGGCTTCAATATGGCAGTTACATTCAGCAATTTGCAGTCTTTAAATTTATCTTACAATAAAATTTCACATCTCAAAGAACTTTTGCCATTTAGAGGATTAAACTTGAGAAAATTGCATTTAGAATTTAATCTAATTTGTCATAACTATATAATTAAACAAGAATATATAGAATCTGTGAAGCTAATATTTCCAACAATTAAATTTCTCGTAAGATATTAACTAGTTTTGTATGTTTGTTCTTAAATATATTTCATATAATTTTACATTTTCTAGGATAACAATGAAGTTTCCAAATGCTTTTTACCAAAAACATTACGCAATTATTCTGTGGATTTACAGTGCACTTCTTTAGTAGACAGATTTATGCTAATTTACTTTTCATTATTTGATTCTGATGATAGAAGTTCAATGATGGATTTATATATAAAAAATGCAATATTTTCTCTAAATTGTGACAAATCTGGTATAGTTTATATATATTACAATTTGTATAAATTTGCTTTACGATTTTATTTTTCTTCTTAATTTCGCAATTTATGGATAAGCATTTTCTAATTATGACAGCATAACACAAAATTAATATTCTAAATTTCAGATATAATATTTCACAAAAGATCGAGAAATTTATTGGATGCAATTAATTCCACAAACGTTTACATTGGACCACGAAGTATTATAGGTTGTTTATGTTGGATTCCTACAACAGAACATTTACCTCTTAGTTTTTCAGTAGATGTAATACATTCCTCGGTAAATTAAATTTTCTTTTATTTATGAAATAGAATAGTAATTTTTATTTAATCAAGTTTAATTTTTAGCATCAACTAGTGATTTTTAATATTTGTGGAATGTTTTATTTAATATCTAGTTTCCACAATAAAAAAATATATAACTTTAATCGCACATTTGTGTTGATTCGCAATGAAAATGAATACAAAATTTGCAATGATGTTTTAAATGTCGTGTTAAAGTCAACAAATGATATACCATTGGAACTGCAATCAAATACAGTATGTATATTTTAAATTATAAAATCCCATTATTGGTTAATAAGAAACAAAAAAATCATTAAGTCGTATAATTACAAAAAAAATATTCACACTTTTACTATATTAAATTGATATACTACAACATAATAGTACAAATGGAAAAAATACAATAGATATTCATTTACAAATTATCAAATAAAAAAGTAAAAATCAATACGATGACATATAATACAACAATCTTAATTATTACACCTTTTTATCTAATTCTTAATTATTGTAAAACTTTTTTTAATTTTTAGAAGATAACGTTCAGTACTTCTACAAAATTATAGAGACAAATATTTCATATTTTAGAGATTCCCTAAAAGAATTTAACATTTTATAATTTTGTTACGAAAAATATATATTTTTAATAGGATAAATTTAAGTTTTCTAATTGGAAACACTATCTATTTTTAAAGAATGATTTTAGCGATTTTTTTTTAAATTAAATCACTTTACAGTATTCATGAGACTAGAGATGTAATTGTTGTTTTTGAATTTATTGTATAACGCAGTCTTAATATCCAGCCTTTTCACACAGTATCCATAGATTCAGTAGTGTCCATTTCAACATCATTTTTATCTTCCCTATTTGATGAATATTTTAAACGTAATTTTTCATAATGCAGTTGTTCTTTTGAAGAAACTGATGGCTTTAATTTTGATAATGCTATTTGAAAATGATTTGCGGTCACTGATAAAGGTTCAGTTTGATTATTTCCCATAATAAACTCTGTTAACGTTTGAGTAGCGGCTTGTCGAACTAAACCTGCTAAATCCGCACCAGTATATCCTTCGGTAGATTTAGCGATTGCTTCTAAGTCTACATCTGAACCTAAACGTGGCTTTGTACCTTTTTTAGTAATAGCTTTCAGAATATCTATTCTGTCATGGAATAGAGGCATTCCTACAAATATTATTCTATCTAATCTTCCAGGTCTTAAAACGGCAGGATCAATAATATCGGGTCTATTTGTCGCCGCTAAAATGAATACACCTTCGCGGCCTTCGACACCGTCCATTTCGGTTAATAGTTGATTAACGACGCGCGTTGCTCCACTTATATCATTATTTTGTCGCTTAGGACACAACGAATCGAATTCGTCAAAAAAAATAACGCAAGGAGACGAATTTCTAGCTCTTTGAAAACAAGTTCGCACAGCACGTTCACTTTCACCAACATACATATTTAATAATTCGGGACCCTTAACAGATATGAAATTAATGCCAGCTTCGTTAGCTATAGCTTTGGCTAATAAAGTTTTGCCACAACCTGGAGGGCCACAAAGTAACACTCCACTGGGCACGGAGAGACCTAAAGTTTCTAATTCTAGTGGATATTTTACCGGTGCTAATATAGCTAATTGGAGATCGCGTCGAACATCGGCGAGAGATCCAATATCGTCCCACGTCACATCGGGAACCGTCGCAAATCCTTCTCTTATCGCGCAAGGCCTTGTAGTTTTTAGAGCGTTTAAGACGTCATCTTGTGTAATTTTCATATTCGCTAACTGTTCCGGTGTAAAGGGATGCGTATCGTCAATATATTTTTGTAAGTCATCTAATTTTTTAAGCGGGCCATTTTCGACTACCGCTTCGTCGCTCGCCAATTCTTGAGAGGTTTTTTCTGAATTATTTTGAACCGTGGGCGCGTCCGAAGCGAGATTTACATGCGTTTCAATATTTCCATTTTGTTCCTTTGGAGAATCAATTATAGGCAAAGAATTAACGGGAGTTTCCGGTATCGCTTCTTCAGTTTTTTCCGGTACGGTTCCGTTACCGTTCTCGACGACTATTACATACGCGTTTTTATCATTTTCAACCGGTTCGATATTTTCAGAATTCGTATGATTAAATTGAGAGTTTTCTTTTAAATATTTAAATACTCTTTTTATGGCTATAGTACAAGATTTATTTACGAGAGCTTGCAGATCCGCACCCACATAACCGGGAGTCAATCGGGCGATCGCGTCCAAATCTACATTGGAATCGAGATTCAGTTTTCGACACAGTATTTGTAAAATATCTCTTCTGGACGCTGCGGTGGGGATTCCCAGAGGAATTTCCTGTTCCAATCTGCCCGCCCTGCGCAGACCGGGATCTAAAGCGTCCGGATTGTTCGTCGCCGCCAATAAAAGAACCCGGGCGTCGCTTTCGCCCAAACCGTCCACGCTCGAAAGCAACTGCGCGACTATTCTCTTTTCCATATCTTTTTGTGCGTTCAATCTGTTTCCGCATATGGAGTCTATTTCGTCGACGAATAGCACGCAGGGCGAAAGCGCCGCGGCCCTTTCGAAGAGTTCCCTTATGAGCTTCTCCGATTCACCCGACACGCCTCCGACCAGCTCGGTGGCGACGACCGAGACAAAGGGAAGTCCCAGTCGTCCGGCGATGGCGTTGGCCAATAGCGTTTTACCGGAACCGGGCGGTCCGTGCAGGAGCGCGCCTCCCGGCGACTTTACTCCGAGGGCCGCGTACACTTCGGGATGTTTCATATGCAATATTAAATCGCATATTTGCTCTTTTATGTGATCGATGCCGCCGACGTCTTCGAACGTCACCCTGCTGATATATTTTTCCTTTTCGGATTCGGTGGCCGGTTTCGCGGGCTTCGAAACGCTCTGAGACGGTTTCTTGGTTAATTTTCTTTTCCTCGGTCTGTCCGCGTCGGAAAGCTGTTCTTCTTGAAACGACCGTCGTTCGGTCGGCGGTTCCGAGACGGCTTCCGCGTTCGCGTCGGCCGCGTTTTCGCCCGCCTTGGACGTCTTGGCCGGCTGCGTCGGAGTAGTTTCCGAGCCGTCGTCGCTGCTGATGTCGATGAGCTCGTCTCTGTCGCTGGGCGGCGGGGCCGACCTCTTCTTGGCCCTGTACATTTGTCCCATTTGGTCTTCGGCGTCGACGTTGGTTTCGTCGTCGAGCAGCTCCAGATCGTCCGAATCGTCCGAGTCGTTCGAGGAGGGTTCGTCGAGTCCGTAACTGTGCAGAACTATATTGTACGCGGACTCGACACTCTGATAGAAAGCGTGTTCAGGTTTCGAAGCGTACTCGCGATATCTCTCTCTGAGCGCTCTCGCCATCAGCGTCACGTCGACGAACGTCTTGTCCACGTTCTCGGCCAGATATTTTTTGACCCTCGGCACCAGCAGCGGATCCGCCGGCGGTCGGTTTCGCTTACGGTTCTGCTTCATTTTCGATTGACGAAACCTCGCTATCGGTGCGACAAACGCACGCCGCGCGCTGCCGCCAATACAATCGACGTTCGCAAACTCGCGTCGTTTACGCGTTCGCAAACGCTCTTTTGATCCTAACCTATTTTTATAAGACCATGACGCTTTCGATACCTACGCATCTATTTTTTTTGTAATAACATCTTTTACGCATTTTATTCATTTTAGATATGTAAAGACAAACTCGACTTAACACCTTCCGTAAACTTATCTCAAAATACGAAAGACGAATTGCTCGATATCTTCATTCGATTAACAAAATTACAAAAACCGATCGCTCTTAGGTAACGTATGCTTTTTTTAGCATATCATATTTTAAAATGTGACGTAGATATTTTAATTATAGTAACGTGTTCTTTATATTTTATTACAGTTGTTTGGAAAAAGGAAAATGGAATTTTCGCGTGGCTATAGAACACGCTATTGATATTCTGAAAAAAAATTGTAATACATAATTCCGTCTGTTTTTTGTTTCTAATTGTTACGCGTAAATTTATTAAAATACAGAAAAAAAATTAAATTAATATTTTATAAAGTGATCCAATTTTATTTTTTATTTTTTACACCTTTATACGTACATATGTATATAATAAATAAAATAATATATTAGTACTAAATTTATATAATATTATGATAATGACAAGGTAAGTAAATCGGACAAAAAATATTTAACGTTATTGAGCAATTTATTTTACATCATAATACATAAATGTTGATTATTTTTATTAATCATAGTAGTATTTAATTATATCTTTGTTTCTGTTGATTTAGCTTCTTTGTTATTTGAATAAGATGAAACAATAGTATTGCTCTTTTTCTGATATCTATCTTAATGTCAAATTCTATCAATTTATAAAAAAATTGAAATTGCAAGGAAAATTTTCTTATAAAATATTCAAAGAACATCATCATGTACAACCTTTGTTTAATTTACCATTCTACTGTATTAAAATTTTACTTATTATATTTGAAGCTTCAAAATTGTATGTCAAAAGGATGTTTTATATAAAAAAATTATTACACATTATTAGAATCAATATATAATCTCAATTTATTGGGAAATGAAAATTATATTAATTAACGATTTTTATTTACATTATTTTAACTAATTTCAAATATAAATAAAAAAAAATATTACATATGAAGCAATGCATAAAAACAAATCTATGGTAAATAGAAGATTATATTTATAAACACAAAATACATAATTTTTGTTATTTGAATTTATGGCTTGAAAGAGAACAATATAATTATAATACTTTCACATAGATTTTTAAATAAAAATCGCTATATATATAATTAATATTTTTAAAATTCATTATGCTAATAGTTATTATATTCTAAATAATGTTTAGATACCAATATTTTTTTTTATCACCAAAAAAATGATTATTATAAATATTTATAAAAAAATCATGTTGTATTTATGAATGTATAAAAATCGATATAAACTTTTTTTCGACGCATGATTTTTGAAAATATACCTTTTGAGAGGGGGGGAGTAGGAGGCATTCTGAAAATAGACGGAAAATGCGTGGGTTATTGCATTATAATATTGTCGAGATATTTTCGTTCCCTTCGCGCGTATGTGCCATATATATAAATATTTAAAATCTTATTATATATTGTTATATTTTAGGGTGGTTCAAGCATGGTGAGGAACGAAATTTTGCGACGTCGATACGTGCGTAACGACTTAGTCGGAGCGTCTCCAGCATGAGAATTTCTCCAGTTTATTGCACCCGTGACGCATATATGCACGTACATACGCACACACATATTCGATACATTGCCTTTAATATAGTATGTATGTTATAAATACATACTTCTTTGCATTCCATTTTTTTCTAATAATAATTATATTATATCTTGTATTGTATTGTATATATTTATGAATCATATGTGGCTCATATTAATATTGGATTGTGTAATGTCTACATGATATTGAAAATTCTAGGAATTAATATGTAGAAATATATAAAAAGGAATTGAAACTTGTTAGTATGCTATCTATAATTACAATTGCTATAAAATTCAATAAAATAATATTTAACTTCTATAGAGCAGAAAATCTTTATTGTAATTTGTATGTCATACAGTTTGAGTCAAAAAATGTGCGAAAAATATATTGGGTATTCACAAAAACTGTTGTACATATAATGTATAGTGGAAAATACATTTTTTATATTAATTAAATTATACATATAATATATATATATATATATATATATATATATATATATATATATATATATATATATATATATATATATATATATATATATATATATATATATATATATATATTATTCTAAGGCAACCAAAAGTTCTTCATTTTGACTTTCTTTTTGGAATATGCCATTTTTTTTTATAAATTTTCATGTTTTTATACTAATAAAAGTTTTTCTTTTGAGTTGACTTTAAAATCAAAACCCTTTTTTGGAGGCGATTTTAAGAAACAAGATTATTTTCGATATATTTTTCGATAATTCCCAACGTGTCCTCCTTTTCAACAAATGATCATCTACTGTGTCCTCTATTTCATTGTTAAAAAGTTGGTCACCTTAATTATTCACGTCAATTTTTAATTAGTAGTTTAAAAAATGTATTTCTTTTATATATTTAGAATATTAAAAAAGTTTACATAAATGTTATTCGATATTGATATTAAATATAAAAGTAACAAATTAATCATGATGAAAATTTGTTTTATTGACTTCACATACTTATAATATATATAAAAATTAAATTTACATATATAATAACTAAATAAAAATTATCCAATCATTCATATTATACAAAGTTAAATAAAAATTAGAATATAAATATTTTTAAAACGATTGTCTTAAAATATATAAAACTTAATAAAAGTTTAAAATTACAATATAGAGCCATTAAATGAAAGAAAATGACGCGTGTTAACACGCAGATTTAATATAATAGACATACAGACTGCCCATGCCACTATTGAATCATTTTACATCTGAATAATTTGAGTTGGAAAGTAAAATTATTTAATTTATATTATGATCTCTTTTTACAAGATGCTATTTTTATTATAGTCAAAGATATTTATATGATATATTGATTTTTTTATAGTATCTTGTATATATTATATAAAATAAAATATTCATATATATATATATATATATATATATATATATATATATATATATATATATATATATATATAAGTATAAAAATGAACAACCCTCTGTGAATATTCAAACCATCATAGCCAGTATGTATGAGGCGTAGTATGACAGGAGAAAAAGAAGAAAAAAAAAGAATGGGAAAAATCGTCCATGAATTTTCAAATGGGCATCGAGTTTTCCGCGAAGAAAATGAACGAGGGAGGCGTCGCGACGATCAGTTTCCATGGAGACAGTCCCGGCGTCTCTTCGGCGCCAGGTCTCGGTCACCGATCTCTCGGCGCCAAACAATTTACCCACGCAGCCTCCATCATTCGAACCACCCTGACCGTTACTCATACGTATCCAATGCCAAAGTTGCTGCGAAATGTCTGCCCTTCTCCACAGCATTCTGTTTTTTTTTTTCTCTCTTTTATCCCGTTATTACTTATTATATATCTTACATATAGTGAAAGGCTTCTTTCTGGTCTCTTTCGAAATATTTATTTTTATTGCTAGGATTAATTTTTTAAGTTTTTATTTCGTTTTCGCTCTGCTTGATAACTATGTAAAGTTTACTAGAAAATTATGTTAATCCAACAATTATATATCTGATAGTAATAAAATTAATGACGCTGAATCTAAATGATACCAAGACACATAATAGAAAAAATATAATAGTAATTTTCAACATTTTTTTTTAAATAAAAGACATTATAATTACTTCAAGTAATGATATCAGACTATCAACATTATCATCTGTTGATATAACTTATTATTAGATCATATTTCCAAATTTGTCCCCATTTAATATATTTCTAAATAGCATTAAATTATCTAAATATATTTATTAATTTCATTTTCTATAAATTTTTATTCGTTTTTGGTAATATTTTAATTTTTTTTATTCTACATTACATATAAAGATATTTGTAATCATATATAAAATTAATTATTAAAAATATTTGCCAAAAAGGATATAATACATTTTTTAGATCATTAATAAAAAGATGATCAACTTAAATGAAATAAGAAGAACGATACGATAAAATATTAAAAATATTTTATTCATTTGAATTATAATACGCTATAATATAAAGTAACCAGATTTAATTATGGTAAAACTGGAGATTTTTGACTTCAAAAAAAGGAGGACTCTTTTTAGAAGAAGATATATATTATAAAATGAGGACTGTTCTCCTCAAAGGAGGACAATTAGTTTATAAGAGACATTTTGAGTTAAAATGCTTCTAAAAAATTTAAATATTCATATTTTTTAAATATTGAGGAAATTCCATCCTTAAACAAAATAGTCACTTAATAATACAATTTAATTTTTATTTACTATTATGCAATGTTAAGATTGATTTTCTAAATATTTTCATTCTCTAAATTACATATATAAATATTTATATCGTTTGAAAATAATAATAAATTAAGACAAATCAGTATTCTTTTGTACATACTAATGAATGAAAATGAATCAAAAAATATTTGCAATATTATAAACATAGAAATTCATCTGACACAATCGAAATACACGGAATTTTTGCGTATTTTCTCCCTTTGATCGTTCGTAGACGAATTAATTAGTATGTAATTATGCCGGAAGCAGTTTGTATTTGAAATTCCTTCAATTATTTATTAGTTTATCTTCGTTACATACTTCAAAGGTTTGTCGGTTTATTTGATAAACAATTAAATTATCTACGGAGTCGTTAGAAAATTATTTGTTCTATTGTAAAAGCGTCACATTCAAAATGAAACGAACGCTACCGATTTATTATTATTATACAAATTTATATATTTATTTTAACGTGAAAGACAAACCTCTTTTTCTTTCCGTTTATTCGTCAACCGCACGAGCTTTTGTTTGTAACGTTCAATAGATAAATATCTATTCTCGGTCGAAACTACTATAATTTATCTATTGTCAATAGGAAATGACAGAAAAAAAAAACGCAACGAACAAAAACATTTCCAACATTTACAAATCGTGAATCACGATTCAATTTATCATATAGACAAATAACAGTTCCTAGACATAATGAGCTATAGGAATTTTGAATATTCTAATCGTTCAGTAGATATTTTTATATATGTATATATATATTTTTAATTGAAACGTTTGAAAATCGTCGACATGTCTTTACTATGGATTCTTGGTCAATTAAGTTAACCCCCTGGAATAGTGCACTTTATCGTACTACAATAAAATATATCTTATATCTCTAGAGTCTAATAGGCAAACTGTTGCCGATCAATACGTCTCAATTCCACGGAACGTTTGCTGATTGAATGAATAACTTTTTTTTCCGAGAAAAGAATTTTCCAACCACACAATGAGTCATTAATCTTCGTTTATACATATACAAATATATATATATATATATTTATTTATATAGAATTGATACACTAAAAAAAATATTATTATATTAGTCGACTTTTACTATTGCAAGTACCTAATTTCAGAGTACAATTGCAAGCGAGTGAATGTTATGTTTTATTCCGCATCTAAAGAAATTGCATTTGAATCATTTATGATGCACTATCCCGTATCAAAAATGTCGTTCGCATTTTACCATTTGCTGCACATCATGTAAATAGTAAAATAGTAAATTTACAGTATTCGAAATTTTTTTGAAAAATATCAATTTCAAAACGTGTCAAAAAATTGTGAGCAATATGTATGAAAATTTCGTTAAATTTTACAATATCGAACGAATATGTATCGTTTTATACGAGTGAATAAACATATATCTGTTTGTGTTATTTTATATAAAGACCTATATAAATTTATAATAAAAATATAACGCGAACGTCTGAAAACTGCACGTATTCAGTGCTTGCAATAAATTTGATGTAATTGCATTTTTATTATTATTCAAAGCGTGCATGCAATATAAATATGTATTCGTACGATTATATTCGTATCCATAAAATAAATTTTGAATGTTTTTAATACCATCGATCTGTATTTTGTCTGACTAAATTACAATAATATATATATATATATATATATATATATATATATATATATATAATTTAATTAAAAATAATAATCTTGAGTTCTGTTTAATAAACTCGTATAAATATTACTTTATTATTTTTATTTGATAAACTTAAATATAATTAAATTATTTGTGCACAATTGTCAAATTTTCCAATATTTAAAACTGCAATTGAAGTATTAAATCCTATTTATTTTATTATATAGAATGCAACGATTACTATTCTGAAGAAATAATAATACCTGTTGCCTCCCCTAAAGAAAATAATCTCGCTTTTCCGATACCGTAGTATGTAATTCATTCTGACGATATATATTTTTTTCCAATGACTTCGAAGCCTATCGATATTATTGAATATCTATAATGCATTTAGGACGTTAAATTTGCGTTTTTATAGCGATAATAATGTGAACGATAAAGAATCCATTGACTGTAATGGTTAGAAATGATCGTAAAACTGCTCAAATTGTTTCGGTGCGTTTAACCGGAAAAGTGTTTTTCCTTATTCGATAACGTATAACCGCGATAAAATGCAACTGCACTAATACGGTCATTATGAAATTAATAGTATATGTTAATATTTGAATGATAAACTTTTCAAATTTTTGTATTTTATTATATTTTTATGTATTAAATATAATATTTTTGATAAATTTGAATCAATTTCTGGTGTGGTAAATTGAATTTAACCATTTGACTGCAGTCTGAATCGCAATGTCGAAGCCGTCATCATTCAACAAAACGTCCACGTCATCGATAATCCACAGGAATGATGGATGGTGACCTCGATACTGTTTATATATTATCAAGAAGGATCCGTTTATATCTCGCACATATATATATATGTATAGATTCACGTATGCTCTAACGCATTAATTTCCTTTTATATTTGCAAACACTTTGAGTAAATTTATCGAGCGTGCCTAACAAGTGTCGTCCTCAGATCCGGTGGTTTTTGCTTCGAGTAAACTGCTGCCAATGAAGAGAATAAATTGGTTTGCAAGTTGTCGTCTTCGTCGAAGGTTCGGTTTGTTCGACATCCCTTTATCTAAGACCGCAAACCGCGAATGTACCTCCTCGAAGATGCCCGAGTCGATCCTAAAATCCAATTATGTCAGTGTATCCGACTTTATATGCGAGCACGTTACTCGTTTTGCGGCTTCGATAAATGCAAATACAATCGTTGAATTGGTCGAAAATTGTTGCAGTCTACAATTGATATGAATAATAATAATAATAATGATGGAAAGTTTGCAGAAATCGATCAATTCTGTAAAAACTTTGAGAGAACAAAGGTGTTGCTGCGTGATTTATGATGGACCGAGTGTCAAAAGTGCGAAGAGAGATTTTCGCTTGGAAGGAAAACGCGTGTGGATAAAAAATGTTTTGCGGGATTAGAAGGATGAAGGGTCTTCGGAAGGGTGCTCGAGGTGCAGGGCAATTTATCAGGATAAAATTGCATTACGGCGCAACGTGAGAGGTGAGAAATTTATCTATATATAAATGTGCTCGTGTTTAATGGGTACCATACCAATGAAACAATGCGATAAGTCTTTGTTGGTAACGTACAACAACGCCATTCTAGTTTGTCAAGTGTTCTTGTGCTTGTGCTCGTTTCTGTTTCGAGCACACATTTCATGTAACATTTTGTACCGTGGTTTTAATGTTAATCTCTTTATCATGCATAATCTTAGAGCGAACATCAACTATTACACAACATTTAAATAATTCAAAACTATTTTAAAATGTTCTTCGTTTCTTTTTTTTTTTACACACATTTATTTAATTTGCACCGTTTGTTGGTTTGTTTGTTTGTTCGAGTGGATTCTTGTAATCGATTTTTGGACCAATTAAACTTTAATCCTACGAATTAATTAATAATAATCGAAATTTGTATTTATCGCTACAATATTCTACAACAAAATAGAATGTGTTTATAGTTTCATTAAACATATGTGACAGGATTTATTGTTTTAATTAGATTTCAGACCAGTAAAGTCTAATAACCTTTGTACTAACAATCATTATTTATGAAAATAATGAATTAAATTTGAATATATATTTTTTATAATATATACATTTCAAATTTCATATTTAATTACATCCATTGAAAAATATTGATTCAACACAACGAATTGATTAAAACGCAGCACACACGCGAAATTTATTACACACGAATAAACCTTGAATTCGACAACATTCATAGATAAATAACTGAATTACCCGATAATAATAATAATAATAATAACGAATATAATTAACTATCCGGCTGAATGGCGATATGATTGAGCCTAATAACTTCAATTACAGCGTATAGCAAATAATATGTGAATGCCGGCAGTAAAATGCAGTAAATTCAAAACGCCAATATAACGTGGCACATTTAATTATTCAATGTTACCATTCTCAGGCCAATTGAAAAGCGGATGCGCAATTTTTTTTACTAGAAAAATAATATATATATATACATATATAATATATATTTTCCTCTTTCTCTTTTCTCGAGATGAGAAAATTTTTTTTGTCAAATTTGATTCGATCGGCCTTACTTACTTGCTTATTCTCGACGCGATTGCCAATTAGAACTGTTTCTATGAATATTTTTCAGTTTCAGCTGCAATTCCTGATTTCAATAGTCGGATATTATATATATATATATATATATATATATATATATATATATATATTCAGTTATTAAAATAATAATATTATATAATTATTAAATATTTTTCACTGTTATTTCATTTATGTATGGTAAAAAGCCGCCGCCGCCGGCGTCAGCATTCAACTAGCATATATTTTCAACAAAATTGCAATTATAACTTAAAATATATATTGTTTACATAATATATTTCAACTTAAAATTATGTGTTTTTATGTATTATAAAATATTTAATTTTATTTTAATATTGACAGCTGATTGTTCCAATGTACAATATATTTATAAAACAATGTTTTTTGTTGCCATAATTCATTTTGTTTATATTGTGATATATATAAACATTTATAATTCCTTTTTTCATACAAATCATTATTTCATAAGCATTTCTAAACTCTAAATATATAATAGGAAAATATATACGTTCAAAAACCGTTCACAAACTCATATCAAAGTGAACAATCTGAATATTAAATATCTGATTTCTATTGAAAATAATACATATTATATATATATATATATATATATATATATATATATATGTGTGTGTGTGTGTGTGTGTGTGTGTGTGTGTGTGTGTGTGTAGCGGAAGAAAGAGATGTCTTGAAAATTTTTGAGATGATCAACCATATAAGGATTCAAAATTACTGAGATAAATTTTTCTTTTGAAATATTCCACAAGAGAAAATCAAATGCTATAAAATTTCATTATTAAAAAAAAATCCAATTTAGTAGATATTTAATATTTATTAGAGATGAAACATTTTATTTTCGATATTCACCTTTATTATTTTTGAAATTTCTTCGAAATTGATTTAATATATTTTTATTATATAATGTTTTACTTGTTTTTTTTTTTAGAAACCATAATTTTATAATTATTGGAAAAAAATCGAGTGATTTCATGTATGTGCGCTTTTAATTAATAAAGTACACTTCGTTGATTATAAAATAAACATCGTCCCGATACAAATTATAAAAAAAAATACATTAAAATTGTTGAAGGTTGAAAATTTGTAATAAAATTGCTTTTTAGATTTTTATTTAAAAATTTTCATTAGTATTTCTATCATTATTATCGTTCAAGTTATATTCCGAAGTATAATCCGATTTATTAACTCTTACCTCGTTTTTATCATAAAAATACGATTTGAAACAAGTGCCGACGTTTCATAGAATAAGAAAGAAAAAAAAATAGAATGAAAATCTTCAAGATAGACATGAAACTATTAAAATTCGAACCACACTCTCGAGAAAACTAAAGCGTCTACTAGATCTGCAAGGAATTCTAATAGATGTACGTTTTTCATTACACGTTGAATGCGCAAAAATTTCATTTAGAAAATATATATATATATATATATATATATATATATATATATATATATATATATATATATATATATATATATATATATATATATATATATATATATATATATATATATATATATATATATATATATATATATATATATATATATATATATAATAAAAATACAATAAAAACGCCATGATTATAATAGTAAATGTTTAAAAACGTTTTTTTTTTCCTATTGCTCGTTCTTTTTATTCAACCGTTTTCCCTTCGTAATGAAAAATGAAAAATATGTGAGGGTTGAAGCACGTATTATTAGGGAAAATTTTTTATCGAATTTATTTAATATCTATGTGCGTCCAATCTAATCGGTCGATCGATCGAAATGGCGACGCGCATTATTTATCAACGAATTAATCACTATATTCTCAGTTTCCTTCTGTTCGAGAAAGCTATTATTCTCCATTGTTATTCGTGATAACGTCGATGGTATCGTGATATTAGATAAAGGGGTGAATAGAAAGTAATACTTTGGCGAATGGGGCGATGTCAATAATATAAGAAAGACATGCCACTGTAGCATCAATAGACAAGCGACGACCTAACGAGGTATCGCTTCTTTTCCAGTAAATATATATGTATATATATATAATATCAAAAAAGTACAAAAATAATATATATAATATATATACAAATCTAATGATGTGAATATAAAAGGTATATTTATGTTGCAAATGATGTTGTGTAATATATTGTCAAATATTCGTCGTCATACATATTAGATATCGTTTCGTTGCTGTCTAATAAAGGAATATTGTACATTATTTCTCGTCAATTTAAATTATATATATATATAAAGTAAGTTATCATACAAGTTACTATTAAAAATATTATTGTATGAAATCACGTCGTTTAAAATTTATAATCATATATATAAAATGGTAGCGCCGCCGTCGCCGCCGATGTCATACTTGAATACTATCTTATTTTACAATTTAATATTAAATGATCTTTACATGTCAAAATATGTTATACATACAACCTTGTCATATTCGCGTTCAATTTATTACTACATGTTTTAACGTAAAATATTTCAGTATTTACGATTTCATTTTGATTTCGATTTTGACAGCTGGTCTATTAAATATTTTTATTTATTTTTTATATATGATTTCTAAATTTAATCGTCATTTAAATTAATTTAATTTAATTTGATTTATTCAAATGATTTTTTTTCATTTTTAACTTTATTAAAATCTAATAATCTAACACACACACACACACGATGGACTCGTAGACGAATTCGTACACAGGTCCACTTGTTTATATATATGCATTATTTGAATCCTATATAATATTTACGTCACATATTGTTAATATTATAATATATAATATATATGGTATATATATAAATACATTACAATAATCGACAGTAATATAAAGGTCACACGCGAAAGTTCAAAAAGCGTTCGATTCGAAAACGTATAGCGGATCGCTAATTTATTATTGTGTAATAATAATACATTTGCGAAAGACAGACGAACAACAAACACGTCGACGGAAGTTGATGCCGCGTTTGAAAGTTTCGCTCGTTTCGAAACTCTATCTATTAAAATCAAATTTCAATCTTTCATAATTTACGGAAGTGACGGTCGAAAACAAAAGCGTACGCGAAATTAATTAGAATCACTTTTGGGGGGGCGGGGGGCGGGTTTTGTAGGTTGTTCGGGTCACGTAGACTTCACGCGTCACAAAACTCATCCCCTTCGCACCATCGAGAAGTGGAAATCGACCTCTGAGGAATCGTCCCAGAATGCGGTTCCGGTTTTGAGTGGCTTAAAAAGCTTCCGGATTCAATTGTCTAATCGTAAACAATGATATTATTAACATAAAAATTATTTTCACTTGTGAAACTGTTCACTTTTCGCAATAACTCAATCCTTTTATTAATAACTCTATTGATGTAACAATGTTATATACGGTATATTTTTTTGATTAAAAATTGTCAATTTTTATTATTTTTTTAATATAAGATGTATCATTAGTCATTTAATCAAAAACTGTTTATTGTTTTTTTTATAACAAATTTAATCTATTTTTATACTCTTGAAATTTTTCATACTCATCGAATGATATATTATGAATTATTGTTATAATTTTTAAAATTATCAAAAAAAAAATGTAATTTCACAAAATATTTTTGTCTCTTCAAATATAATGAAACAATTAGTTCAACTTAAATATAAAAATGTATTTGTTGCAAAATGTTATATCAATTAATTTTATTTTGAACAAAACTTTTGCACGAATATTTATCACAAAAAAATACAAGTTAAAAAATTAATGAAATATAACAGAAAAAAGCTAATTAAGTAGAACATGAAAAAGTTCAGTTTGAAGAAATTGATATTCAATTTTATATATATATATATATATATATATATATATATATATATATATATATATATATATATATATATATATATATATATATATCAATTGCATTATATTTATATAATACATTTAAATACCATTAATTACGAAATTTTCACACAGCTTTTTTCTATTAAAATTTTAATCCAACTTTTTTAAAGTTATGTATTTAGTTACTCGTTTCATTCGTAAGAGACAATTCCGAATACTTTTCTTATTCACCTCCACCCCATCCCCTACGGTCTCCTCCGCACGATGGAAACCCGTGGAAAAAGGGAAGAAAAGTTCCCGCTTTTCACGCTGTCCTCCCCGTCGGTCCTACTCTATATTATATTATGTATAAAAGCAGATTACCAAGTAAGCCGTTACGACTTGTCCGAATCGTAACTTTCCCAATTCGAAAATGCAGAAACGGAAACCCGCTATATGGGGGGAGGGCAGGGGGATGAAACCGTTTTTAATTGGCGAAAAGCGATGCAGCCGCGTGAATTATTCATAAAACGAACGACGCATTCGAAATTCGAAAGTAAATATATTTATAATATTATAGAATGCAGACGAAAACAAGTGGCGTACTAATTGCGAACGTCGTAAACACTTTCGTTTTGAACGCGTTCACTTTTTAATCTGCGAAAACACATATTTTCCATTACGGTCGAATAGTGCAATTTTCCTAGCGCAATATTCGTCCCCCGTATTACTATACCTACTATATATACGGTTCTGACGTATCTCCGACTATGTACAGTCGATCCTTCGGGGTCCTTTCTGAATGCGAAGGGATCCACGGCAAGGTCACTGATCCCGTCTGCCTTTATACGGGATTCCCCCTAGCAGTTTTCGGGAGGACTTTCGCCGATACTGGAAGTAATGCATTAATCTTAATACGCGTTATAATTTCTGAGCACTTTATTTTAACGTTTAGGTGTGCTCGCTTTTAACCGTGTGTCCATACATTTACCATATGGGTCCTGATACTATACGATCACCAAATTTACGTCATAAAATTATTAATATACAAAAATAAAACACGCTTCAATATTAAATAATTATTAAATTTATCGTAGATAAAGTCGCACATTGAAGAAGCTAGAAAATTTTGATTCATATATATATATATATAAGACTGTTACTTTTTACGAATAAAATGGGTTTCTCGAAAGATGAAAGTAAAAAAAAATCCTTTTTATACATATAAAGAAAATTTCTAAAAGAAAATATAAATCTCGCTAAATACAGAGAACAAACGAACGTATGAAAAGTGCATCGTTGCGTATAACGATGTTTCTCAACAATTTGTATATATAATATAATATACTATATATTTATGATGGAAAATTCTGAAATTTAAATTTATTTCTTTTATATAATGCAAAATTTATAAGCTATTTTTTCGGGTTTGATCTGAAAAATAGTTACATAACTGACATTTTGTAAAGATTGAGAACCAGTGATGTGCGACATAAAAAAGGTAATATAATAACATATTTTACGCCCTTTGCTAAATTTCTTTTTGGTACGTCTTTATTATTAATATCATATTTTGTGTATTTTTTCCTTTCATTTAATCTGAAAAAAATATAATAAAAAAATCATATTAAATGACGTTTATTGTTCAAAATTCATATGAAAGAAGGATTTCAAATTTTATCAATCAAAATCAAGTATAGTGATCATATACAGAAAATGATTCCATTTAATTATCTATTTACAAGTCTATTTCACCATTTTTTAATCGAAAATATAAATAAAAATACGTATGATTCATTGTAAATCAGAATTTTGTCTTTGACTCAACATTGAAGTTAATTTTTGACATTTGCACTTGAAGACCAATTCGTCGTTCTCATATATATATATATATATATATATATATATATATATATATATATATATATATATATATATATATATATATATATATATATATATATATATATATATAATATACACAATTTACGCCAAGACGGAATTTATGAAATGCGAGTCATTACTTTTTAATATTCGTAGAAAATTAATTTTCCTACGACGGTGGCCATTGTGGAAAACAATATAACGATTTAATGAAAAAGTAAACGACGATTCTAAAACTTTAATTTTCATTTGAATAAATATAAAATCTATTATTGTATTGAAAATTTTTATATTTATACACTATTAATATAAAACACACGCAGTATTCATCTATATAGTATGTCATCGTATAAATGATATATTCATATCTATGTTCCATACATGAAAAATTGGCAATTGACCAGCAACAACAACAAAAATAACAACAACAACAACATCCTATATTTGCAACACGTAAAATGAGACTAATCTCGAAGCCGTAACAAACAAACCTTCTAATGTAGACGGCAATTCGAAGTCAGGGTGGTTCATTACGTGTCCGGGGACATCAAACATGTTTATGTCCGATGTCCCCTCTCGTCTTTCTCGACGAAAAGACTGCATACACCGCGAAGGGAGATCGAAGAGCGAGACAGAAACAATATTCTGGCGCAAGAAAGAAGAAAAAAAAAAGAAAGAAAAAAAAATAGAAAAGGGAAGACTGTGTCGTGTTATGGAACAGAGGGAGAACTTCGACATACGGACGACATCTCCGATAAATATTATCGTCGTGAATCAATACAACACGTATTTTCCGATGAGATGAAACAAAAAGGGTACGAGGAAAACTTTATATGAGGAAAAGATCGTACAAATTGATATATGTGTTCTAGTATAGTGCGATAATCCATTTTAGTATACTTATGATTTTATACTATAAAAGTACGAATTATATATCAAAAATACATTTTTTTTTTTTTGAAAAAATATTATTTAACTATTAAATTTATTTATATATATATATTGAATCAATTAAATAAAATATTTAAAGATTTATTATGAATATTATTAATATAATTAAAATTAAAATATTATTTATCAAATTTAGATATACTTAAATACGGTAATATTTCAATATCATATAGAAAAAATAAATTGAAGTCGTGTAAATTGATGACAAAACCTTGGCCTCATAAAGACTTTTCAATTTAATATTTGTTATTAAAAATAATAGAATTTTAATTAGTTTTAAAAAATAATGGTAATTTTTAAAAATATCAATATTATATAATATACTGAATTTTACATGAAAATAAACTTTCGAGATTGCTTTATTTTAAAGTTCGTAATTTAATACTCAATTATATAATGTTATAATAGGAAAATATCAATTTTCAGTGTAATACAGTATATTTTCATAGTTTATACGGATTTTAAATAACTTTATATAAACTATGGTTATTATTTTATTGTATCAAATTTAATAACCCATTAAATTAAATTTTTGAAAAAGATTGATATATTTTTTATTCAAATAAAAAATCTATATAATAATTATGCATGCATATATATAATGTTGAGACCTTTTTTAACATTTTGAATGAAACAACGTTATTTTCATACGCAGAAAATTTAAATATTTATACCCGCGACCTGCTGAAAATAGCATCAAGTGTCGCCTACACAATGTTATATTGTATTTTATTCGACGGAAAACAATAAACAAGATGAAATTTAATCCGTTTATCGCATTGTGAAATTTTCTTGTTTTTCGTCGATTTCATTCTGAAATCACGAAATTAAACATTTACACAAATCAAAGTGGGACAAAGTTTGAGAATCGATGTCGCCGAAGAAGACGCAAAATGACTAATGTTTTTATATCGCAGCCAGCGTATAAAGTTTATTTGGAACGTTTATAGAACTTTGTTCGTAAATACGTCAAATTGTTTTCAAGGGAAAACGTGTTTACGTCGAATGAACTAAAAAAGAAAAAAATAAATAAAATAGAAAAATAAAGAATCGCATTTTCAACGATTCGTCGAAATAAGTGTGCATAAATCACACAGTTATTTTATGATGTCGATAAAGTGAAAAAAAAATATATATATATATATATAATATTAAGTTGCACAAAATCCTCGGAGAAAAGTTTAGCGAGGCGGTTAAGTGTATTAAAACGTTGTAAATATAAAGAACAGAACTCGACGATAAATCTCAAGCTCAGACATCGAACGAATCTATGTTTACTTAGCGATTTCCAAATATTTAAAATGTATTTAATAAAATATTTCTTTTAAATTGTTCGGTTTAACGATGTGGAAGTGCATATTTAAAATGAACGATTTATGCGAGTTCAATTGAAATTTATATTCATTCAGTAAACTTTATACGAAACCTCTAAATACATATTATCGATCCATTGAAAATTTATACTTTTTAGCACGTAACAAATATTTTAATTGCAAAATATATTATTTGACTTAATATATGTCGTATATGAAGTATAATACAAAGATTTTTTTAACTAGTTAAAGGTTAAATAATTAAAAATTTGTTTAAAAATTAAATAAATTGTTTGTTAATTAATATTTTACGTTACTTTTTGAACACCATGTATATATATATATATATATATATATATATATATATATAATACCATTATGTGTCAAATTTCTACTTATAATTAGAATGAGTTATTGTTATGGGTTTAGGGGATTGCAGTGAATTTCTCTTTTTATAATTCAACGATTTTATTAAATAATTAAATTAAAAATATTTTATTATTTTATATTTAATTTGAATTTACTTTTACTAATACAAAATTATGAATTGTTACATAATTTAATACGAGGAATCAACTATGATTTTCGATGAATATAATATCAATAATTGTCAACAACATGTAAGCTTGCGTGAATATCGAAAGAAAAATTACATTATATAATTTTAATTAATTATATATTATCTCTATTAATTATTTATGATATCGTTAAGTAAATTATTAGCTTATCAATGTACGAACATGAATAGATTGATATGGTGATTAATTATTATCCAAATTATGGTTGAAAGCTATAATATATAATAATATTCAAATTTACATTTAAAATTTATTATTAACATATAATTAATACTAGATATTTTTTAATGAAACAGATTTTAAATTCAGTATAAACAAAATAATTAAGCAATAAATATATAAATAAATCGTAATCAAATATTAACCATTAACATTAAAATAGAACGATTTTAAATAAACTTTTTTTATGTGCTTTAAACTTTAGTAAATTGGATTAAATATCATGCATTTTTAATTTTCACTAAGTGCAAGTACATTTTTTTTTCTTCTAGAAATAAAATAAAATAAATATTGAATCGAAATACTTTACTAATTCTGTTATAATGAAATAATTACAGAAAATCCTCAGAGTTCCGATTAATGTATTTAATTTAAATAAATAATTAGAATGTAAAATATAATATATAATGGATGCGTTTTTAATTTATTTTGTTTTGTTGTTCAAGAACTGCTTAAATACATATAAACCGATGATTCTTAAAATTAATTTTAATTATTTGTAAATTAAAGTTATGTCATGAACTTTTTTTACTGTTTTATGCTTGTGTAATATTTTACGATTTTTCTCGATTGAATCGATTTATAGATTTTGTTTAAATATATATATTTTATATATATATATATATAAAATATAAATAAAATTGCACAAAATATAATAAATCGAATAGTAGAATTTAGAATGTCACAAACGAGTAATTACCATCAGATGTACCATATACATAAATACGCGTTCACTTATTCGATTATACACACGAAGATCCGTCTTCTTATTCGATTAAAAGGCGTACCGTCGTATAATTTAGCCGATGACATCGCAGAACAATCGAACGACGGTACATTCTATTTGTTGTGTGTACTTGCATCATTCACTAGTGGCAATCCGTTTTAAGGGGAGACGATGACTGGTGCATAAGTTATATAGCGGCATCAGAAAGTTTTCCCTCGTTCCGACGAACCCTTAACGCCATTCGGGCATCCCTTCGGTTGCGATCTGCGACTTTCGATACTAGACTTTGTTCTGTATTTGTCAGGCGATTAAGTAGAACCAATCAAATTTTCCCAGTCGAATAGCACTTGTGAACGTCGAATATTCATTCTTTTTCTATCGCTTAATTTTTGCTTTTTTTTTTCTCATTCTCGCCGTCTTTGCTTCCGTCGACGTATATTTACACAAACGGGGGATGAAAAAGCAATTAACCGATCTCGTTAATAGTGTCGTGAGCTTTGATTACTTTTGCCGAAGTTTTCGCGTCAAAATCGATTACGATCGGTTTTTTTTTTCATTATATTGTAATTATAATGTCGTTAAAATTTAACCGATTGAATCATTTCAATACGTTCCTTATATATATATATATATATATATATATATATATATATATATATATATATATATATATATAACAAAAATATTTAATACCGCTATGTCAAAAATTGTCATAATTAGAACACAAAAGTTTTATTGGAAAACACACAATAAACATTAAACTTTTCTAATACGAATTTTATATAATTCGTATATATAAAAAAAAAGACAAGCAAACTTAAATTAACATTTTCCTTAATTCGACGAGTTAAATTGTCAAACTTTTTCATATAAAAATATTGTCAAAGGACACATCTTCGTTGAGATTGTGCATATTCATGATCGCGGTTCGTGACCGGTCGGAAAATTTAACCCTCCAGGGACGATAATGCGATATCTTCATACCTTGACACCATTTTAATACCCTTTAATATATAAATCTTTGGTATTCAAATGAAAAAAAATAATAATAATTTTTCAAAGCTCAAAATAATTTATTTGAATAGCGGAGCGAATCGTAAACTTTTCTCTTTGTGAAAATTGTACGCATTTTTTTTCAACAATATTGATTTTTAATATTTATTATATATTGTATATTTAATATTTATCTTATTAATATATATATATATATATATATATATATATATATATATATATATATATATATAATTTTAAAAATATAAATCAAATATTTATTATTTTGAATATTTGATTAAAGAATGTTTAGACATTCTTTAATCAAATATTCATTTTTCAATTTTCTTCGTTACTAAGAAATCATATAAATAAACATTATTAAATAGTAATGTTTAAAAAAACAATTATCAATAATAATATAATAAAATAATACAGTCGGAATAATCTTTTTCGGTATAGCCTTCAAAACTTTCTTCGATTCGGTTTTTATCTCCTCAAACGTATCAAAACGGCGTCCCCGTATTGGCCTTTGATTTTGCTGAATAACCAGAAATCGAACGGAGCCAAATCAGGCGAATGCGGTGGTTGCAGAACGATACGAGTCGAGTTTCTTGCAAAAAAATCGCGATGAACCAATATAATAATATTGTCAATTTTTTTATTTTAATATAATAATATTGTCAAATTTTTAGCAACGTTTATATTAAAAGTATCTTTTGACAAATGACGAAAAAATTGTGCATCATAATTTATTTTTCTCTAAAACGATTTTTCTTTTTGTAAATATGAAACTTAATTCCATTTTTTTTTCATATTTAATACGAATCAAAAATCACGCGATATTTCTATGGAATAGAACGAAGGTTATCCGTAATTGGATTATTTTAGAATTCGACTAAGCAAAAAGTTTGCGTTTTATATTATTATATAAAATTTGTTATTATAATATTATACGTGTCTTTTATTGATTGCCCTCAGGCTGACCTTTAGGTATGAGTTTTTTTTTTTATTATTATATATTTTTTTCGGTTCACAAATCCGAACGGGCTGTTATTTTCATAAAATTATCCTCTTCAGTCTTTTTCTCGCGCGGAAAAACGGTGACTCACCGTAATAATCGCATTTTTATACCGATTTTTTTCCTAGAAAATTGTATTTCAATGGATCGAAGTTGGCGATAGATATTCGCATATTTTATTAATGATTTCAGTTTAAAAACTCTTTTCTTATTATATATTATTATATTTAAACGTCTATTCAATAAAAGGTATATATGTATTTTTGAATGGAAATCATATTTTTATTATATCTTATAGAAATCTATGATTTGTAAATTTTAGTTTTTGTTATATATATATATATACATGCTTCCTAGAATTATCTATAATAATTTACGTGGAAAAATCTTATCCAAAATCAATTTTATTTTACATTAACTTCAATATATTTACATAAACTTCATTTTTAATTTTTTTATATAATATAATATAAAAAAAACAAGTAGCCAATTATTTATCAAATCCTTATATATATATAGTATTACTCCTTAACAAAGGATTTAACATATTTTTAAATTTCAATTTGAAATATAGATGTCTCTTAAATATGTCTAATTTTATTTAATTATATTTTTGTTTTTATCATATTAAAAGTGATTGTATGACTAATATATTAATTAATTTATTATTTATTTATATCTTATCAGTATTAGTTTTATTAATGTGCAAAAATTTATTCGGTTAAATATTATCCAGATAATATGCAAATTATTCTGACAAATTCATTGATATATATATATATATATATATATATATATATATATATATATATATTATTCTTTATTTATTTTAATAAATTGTATAATAGTATATAATTTGAATTTTGACGATGACATTTTATTTATTTATATTTTGTGTCCATTCAATGTGAAAGGAATAAAAAATAAATGGAATATGAAAATCGATTCAAGAATTGAAATAAAATATAATATTTTCAAATATGTTCCATAGATTGAAATCGTATAGATTTTACAAAATTGCTTCGAACAAAGAATAAGACTATAATAATGTAATATTTTTTTTTTCACTCTACCCGTATCTTGAAATTATTTAGTCAATTTGTAAATTAACGATTTCCGTACAATTACCAAGTTTTGAATTATATAACATTATTGATACAATCAACGTTTATGATTACAATTCCAAAAAAAAAATAAAAATAATAATAATATTGAAATAAGACGATCACACATATGCAACAGCATTTCGTTAGCTTTCATTTAAAAAAAAAAGCTCCGAAAGCTTCGAAAGCTGCGAATTCAATCGACGAATCGAATGTGAAGATTCGATTATGCCATTGCGCCAGCGCGAACTAATCCGATTGTAAATCGGTATCTATTAGTTAATTAGCGCTAAATGAAATCAAATAAATGGATCGTCCCCCTTTGCCGTTATACGTACATCCTGAACCATTGTTCGTACAAAAAGATACATATATATATATATATATATATATATATATATATATATATTTATATATAGACGGTATATAAGGGGTAGATGTTTATTGGCCAGAGACAGGGGTGGACGATCCTGCGAGACCCCCATAGACTACCCTCTACAAAGTACGTGACGTCCTTTTATTTGTGTCGACGGGTCGCCCGTTGGGGTCCAGGGTTTGAAGATAATTTCGTCCGTGATTGCAACGTGAACCCTGAACGGTAACGATTGATTTTTAAGTTGAAGATGTAGACGCCTCTGAATTTCTATCCCCCTTACGTATATAATATATAAATATTTTCGTCTAACTAAAAATTGCCGCAAAATTAATTTCACTCTTTCGATAAAATAAAAATGTATGCGCATTTTTCCTCTCGTTTTTTTATTATTATTATTATTATTATTATTTTCGTTTATAACTCACTCGAAGGTTTAAAAAAAAAAGAAGGGTCGCTCTCTGCAGACAAGATTGAGGGTCCTCTAAAAGCGTCACGACGAAGTATAAAAATTCACCTGCAATTATTGCCATGCAGCACGCCTTTTGCATTATCAAAAAAAAAAAAAAAAAAAAAAATGTTACGACACTATAAGGGTGAATCGTGCCAGAAGGAAATTTCTTCATTTTTCATCCGAATTCTTAAATTGAACATTTGGTAGACTTGTATATTTTTTTTGCAGGAAAATTAAAAGGATCGTATCTAATTAATCATTCATATTTCATTTGAGAAAAGTGAAATGAAATGCACTTACAAAAAAAAATAAATAGATAATACATATTATATAAGTATATATTTTTCTATAATATTAATAATAAAAAAAAATAACCAATATAATAGTTGAAAGTTTATCTATACGTAAATATATGTAGAGATATTTTATACGTTTGCATATATAAAATAAATTGAGCGTGAATTGAAATTTTAGTCACAGATATTAATATGTTAAGTCGTGCTATTTAATATCGTCAATTAAGTTGTATTTTATTTATTTATTTATTTTTATCATTTTGCGAACCGTTAATAAACTGCAAAAATAAATAAACATTGATTCGTTGAAAAAAAATCACCGCAGCGCAGCGTTTATTTATTTTAATCCCAATCAATTTCTATATATCGTGCGATGGGAAAAAAATAAAAATAATTTATTGGGACGAATGAATTTGTCATCATAATTAAACGTATATGTTGTAAATATACTATACGCGATTTTTCATTTATTTGCATTTTTTATATAAATATATATATATATATATATATATATATATATATAAATATATATATATATATATATATATATAAATATATATATATATATATATATATATATATATATATATATATATATGTCTTGCGCAATATTTAGTATTAATATTTAATATTAAAGCATTCGAGCGGAATAAGAAATTGAAGTCGAAAGCAATCAAGTAATGAGTTTTTGCTTGAAATAAAGTAACTTTAATATAGATCAGTTGTTTTTATTTTTGTTCATATTTGCTTTCACGTTTTCTACTAATTGATATTGAAAATCATATATGTCAATAAATAAATATTAATTTTTTTATGCTATTTAATAGAAAACTGATGCACGGTGTAATAATTTTAAAAATCCTAACAATCATTTAAGTATTTTTCATTTTCAAATTTCTTCAAGCTATATCTGAAAATTTAAAATTATTAAGTAATTCAAAAATAGATTTAATTATATAAAATATTTTTAATTTTTTTGTAGTAAAACTATAATATAATCAACATTAAATTTCTCGGTTAAAAAAATAATTAGACCAATCGTAATAAACTTTTCTCCAGTTAATTAATTATAAACTTTCGAAAAACAACCAAGAACTATTTATTATTTACAAAATAATATCAGCATTTATAAATTAATATACTGATATTTGTGTCGATTTATCGCGATAAATCTGAAAGTTGCAATTAATATTAATAATGAACGAACGATATCGAAAATCTTAATTTTTTCAACTAGAATTTTTTATGAAAATAGAACGATTTTTGTCTGATTTCATTTCTTAAGCATCAAATGTTTCAATTATTAAAGAAATATAAAACGAAATAAAAACCTCTATGAAAAAGTAATAAATAATAATGTTCTTATTTTCTTGAAAGAAATGTATTTAAATATTTTATTATATATATATATATATATATATATATATATATATATATATATATATATATATATATATATATATATATATATATATACATACAAATGTATATATATATATATATATATATATATATACATTTGTATTCTGTTTTCGATCGTAATAAATACTACAAACAATATTTTTTATATTATAAATATTGATAAAAGGCAAATTTGTTTTCATATAATTTTTCGTATATTTTATCAAAAAAAAATGCCTTCTATTCTAAGCGAAACTAATTTTTTTTTAAACATTTTTTATTACATCATAGGAAAAAAGGTTTTTTGTGCCTTGTAATATATTTTACGAATTTTATTTTATCTATATATGTGTTCAATCAAGATTTCAATTCATATATACATATATATATATATATATATATATATATATAAAATTATTGTTTTTCAGATGTTTTAAAATATTATTTAATATATTATAATCTTAAAAATATAATACAGTAATGAGCAATATTTTTGAATCAATTAAAATAAATTTAATTAATGTTTGAAATGGAAAAATAAATACGTCCTTGTACACAAGAGTTACAATATTATTATAGTATCCTATTTTATAATAATATAACATCCAACATAAAACCAATAGAAAAAAAGCGTGCAAACAACCTAAAGGGGAATGAATAATACGCGGAATGTAAGAGAAAAAAAGTTCAATTAATTGAAAAAAGCGTATTTTTTATTTTGGAAAAGCTATTCCGTCGAAATGGCGTAAACCGCAACCGTTAACGAGCCAGTATGCGAAGCGTAGCCTAGCATCAATCGAAACAAATTAAAACGGATACACGAACGAAAATGAGGTGTGGCATTCGCGTGAATGTACTCCGATGTATACATATATATATATATATATAATACAATAAATACATTAAGTTTATGAATGTTCGTAAAACGTTAGGTGTTAGCGCGTAGGCGTCTCTAAAACACACAATAAATTTCCACTAGTGGATAATTCAATTTGATATATTCATCCGACGACGGACTAGCTCGTATATATATATGAACGTATTTTGATTAATGGCACCGACGAAATTGGTTGTCAGGGTAGGGAAGTCAGCTGCATCGGCGAGGGTGGTTCGTGCAACCCTACTCCATATCCTCATAGTGGAAAACATCGCCCGAAAACTACCTCTCACACCCTCGGTTTTGTGTTCAACTCGTACCGTGGATATGGGTTGACCGTGTTGGCAAAATTCGAGGGTGGGTTATACCTCACCAGATATCCTGCAATGTTTACCCGAGGTTCGTCTGCCTAATGCACTTTATTGTCGACCCCAAATGAAGCAGTAAAAGTTCGTCCAGGTTATATTGCAACGCCGACTTACCCTCTCGACCCCAATTTTCGATGAGGACACGGTCACCGCAAAAGTCAATTTGGCGACGCATGTCGAACCTCTAAAATCCTTATTTTCATTTTTTTTCTTTTTTTTTTTTTTTGGGCAGGGGGGTATGACGATGAATTTTCATATTTTCCCGACGATTATAATCTTGTAAGTGTAATGCGATCAACGGATTTTGCATTCGGAAAATTTCGACGAACGGTTAACGACCCTAACGAATAATATTTGTACGTATTTACTTTCCCCCCCAAGTAAATGTAAAATAATCTGTGCATTTCAATACTATAATGCAGCTTTGTTTTGAAGTATGCCAAATCCTCGATATTGGAGATTACGTCGAAACGAATATTCAAATTTCTCAATTTTATTATATTTATTCAAGTAGATCCGTGTACAAATTCTAACTCTGATTATTTTCAATTATAAATATTATTTAAAAATCGATCGGATTATATCGAACATTTTATATATTTCATTATATTTTAAAGACATAAATAATATTTTTATGTTCTGTATAATATTTTAATATTATTTTTAAAATATAATAAGACATTAAATAAAACATTAGTAAATAGAATCTGTGATAAAATAAACAAGTTTCATCCCTGTGAGGATTGCGAGATCACTGATATACTTTTATAATGGTATTCATATAAAATAAAAAAATATATCATATATATTTTATATCATATTATATATATATATATATATATATATATACTACTTCAATTATCGTTGTGCGTATGTTGTTAAAATTTACTAACGATTCACATTCAAATCTACTTAATCATAATTACCACAATTTGCAATTATTCTTGTATTCAAATCATAATAATTGTCAGAAAATAACATTAAAATATTTTTATAAATATATATTTATATACAAATTCAATAGGTCATTAATGATGCGTATAAAATATAATATGTCGTTAGTAATGACATATAATCCTATTATATGCAGAGTGGAATCAAAAGAGACACCCTTAATTTGTTTATGCATTTAGAATCGAATCGAATATCCGCTATGAAATTTAACAGGGTGTCTATTCAATGATAACCATTAATCAATATATTCATCGGTTAATTCGACGATTTCATATAATACTATAATATATATATGTATATGATCTATAAATACGTCATAGTGATATTTGTATATATTTTGAATTATATATCGAATGGATATAATATAGTATGTGAATATGAATTGAAAAAGCAAAAAAAGGGGGCTGTATTAAATATTCACGTTCGATCAATTAGAAAATTCACCGATAGGAAAATATACACGTTTCCCACTCGGGACAATAGCCTCGTTAACAATTTCCGCATTAAATTGTAATTAAGCTAATAACAGAGCGAAATAGGGGTTGAAGGGTCAATCTGAGGGCATGCCAGATTCGTGCATTCGCGACTGCTTTCAAGAATCGCAATACAGTGCACTAGCTTTTCAAACTTTTTTTTTTTTGCTATTCAATTATATATTATATAATATATTGAAAAGAAAAAGAAGAAAATTACAATAGTGATAAATGCAAAACCTCATACAAATTTGGTAAGTCGTCAAAAGCTTTTGCAGCTTGAATGACATGTACACATGACAAAATCCACTGTATTCTCCAGATTCAGCACCACCAGACTATTACTTGTTATGATTTCTGTATTTTTTTTTTGATAGAAAGACCTTAGTTTCAAATCAGGATGCCAAAAATTACTTTGATTAGTTTTTTGCCGACAAAGATTAAATGTTTTATGAGCGTGAAATCAATCTTCCAAAAATGACTTTCCAAACAACTCAATAATATTATTTATTAGTATACAAAGATTGTAATTGTAATAAATTTTAATTATAATGTATAATAAGGATATAATATTTTTTAATTATCTATATTTAAAAATATTGAATATTTCAATGAAAATAAAATAGATCAACATCCCTTTCACAATCATAACATCTTCATATATTTTAGTGATACTAATATATTTTTTAGCATTGACTGTCAACACTATACAAAACTTTCAACTGATTTTTTTTCAATATTGTAAAATTAAAAAAGAAATAAATTTAACCATTTGACTATTGTATATTTAGATTACAACAATTTAAGTCAAAATTATTATTTTTTTCCAACTAAAACAATAACTAATATCGAATTATCCCATCCTAAGGGAGCATTCTTTTCAACGAACCGCACCCCCGTTCATAACACTCAGGTGAGTCGCAAATTAAAAAAATAAAACGACAATATTATTTATTTAAAGGTGCGTCATCATAAAAAAAAATAATTTGACAAACATTATATTTCATTATTATCGTGCCGAAAATTAATTCGAAGCACACATAATATTTTATAAAAGTAATACGTGTATATATATATATATATATATAAATATAAATTTTAAAATCCGCTTTTAAGTCGTCTAATTTTACAGTGGAAAAAAAATTATATTTAAAAATTAAAATATTCCCCAAGGGATAAACCTTAAAGTTCTTTGCGGCACCCAGTTTGAAAGGTACTGATGTATACATAAAAATGAACAAGGATACAGGGTTAACGTAGCCGAGCGCACACACGTTTTGCCATCATAATAAAATTACCCCAGCGCTTGTGTATGTAGAGTATGCATGACTCTTTTTTTTTTTTTTTACTTACCCTCTTTACTCTGGTATATAAATATTTTTTTCATATGTGTACATCCATTTTTTTTTCATCCCTCTTACTCGTACACGCCGGTTAAAATATGAAACGGGTACTTTTTAATTATGTCCGGCCTCGGGGACTCGGAGGGTTAACCCTTTATTGCCGTAAATGCGTACGCGGAAAATTTTCACACATGATCTGGGGAGCTATTTCGGTGGCAGATAACGCCAAATATATTAATTCGACTCGACTCTATCTGGTTTGTGTGTGTGTGTGTGTGTGTGCGTGTGCGGTGGCACTCTGGAAAATTAAACGGAAAATTTTCAAAAGAAGACGTCACCGCGACGGAAAAGTCGGAAAATTTAATTCGTACCGACCGACGAGAAAAACGAACGCGTTGCCGTTTTTAATTCGCACGTTTGAATTAGAAAATAAATTGGATCATACATATATTATATTTATACGTGTTAATTGAAAAATAATATTGATAAATAAAGATTATGATTCATATTCACATAATCATTGTAAAAAATTACAATATATAAAGTTTAAACTTAAAATTCATAAATAAAAAATAAAATTAGTATAACTATAGATATTATTGTCAAAATTAATTTTTATTTATTACTTAAACTTATTAATAGTATAAAAAAATAATGACAATCTCAAAATTTCAATAACATTAATCTTTTTTTCTATAAAAAAGTAAAAATCATTGTACATCGACTATTTTTACAATCTCAAAAACAAGATTCTGCATCGTTTAATAATCATTATTATTTATAAAATATTAATCTTAATCGCGAATTACACGGTAAAAATATCGAATAACCTAAATATTTAACGATTACGAAGTTTAAAGTGATTTATATTCGCGTTATCGCCGTTCAAGATCTAACTTCAATTACGCGAAAAATAAAAAATTACCTTTATTTTCATACACAATTACGCATTCAAACTTCAAATGTAACTGAAATATCGAAAAAGGTCATCAATATATATCGATAAGGAAAATGAAAAAAAAAAACACACACACACAGGAGAAAATTCATGAAAAAACTCGCACGATTTAAAAGCCCCCGAGACAAATAAAATATATATGTGTATGAAATTTTATTTAAGCTACTAGCTCATTTTTAAAACTCGATTTTTGCTTATAGTTAGTTATATACTTAGACTTATTATATATTTGTTTTAATGCGGAAAAAAAATATTAGCCCGAGGCTCTGAAAACTCATAATTTTCCACTGCTGAGTGGACGCAAAGAAAAAAAAAAGCGGGAAAAAGTGTTTTTCACTGTATAAAAAATGATACAGTATCAAATATAGAACAAAGCAAAATGATTACCTCGTTTTTCATTATCGTATTTTTTTTCAAAGAACTTTGATGTTTTTATTTATAATTAAATAACCGACGTGTATATATTTAAAAATTTTCATAACTATATAAGTCGACTTGACATATGAAATACGTGCACAGTTTTTAAAAAAAATAATATAATCTTTGATATAATTTTACGTGCAATTCAAAACTTTTCAGACATACAAATGTTTATCCTTTTACAAGACGGGAATTGAGTGTTGTTTTCGTCGTATTTTACGTCGCTAAACAAAGTTGCATCAATCGCAAAGTATGTTATTATGAAACGGTTTTTCCTCATAATATACATTATGACGAAGCCATCATCATATCGAATTACTCCATTTCCCTCATGTCGGAGGGTGTATTCGGTGAAAAGCGCAGTTTTGTATATACAAAATATACAATCAAGTATCAAATGTTAGTTTGTTTTCTGAACAATATGTTTCGTGTAACAAACGCATACATTCAAAGTGAAAAACGATAGATGGAAAAATGGGGAAAATTTTCTAACAAAAATATAAACGCGAACGATATATAATTAATTTATAATTATTTTAATCGTTTTTAAATCATATGACTTAATAATTTGTTTTATATTATTGCTTTTCTTTTAATATTATTATATATAAGTAATATGTATAAAATTTTATATTTTATAATAAGTCAATTCTTCTATATATGTGAAAAATTGTTCATTTGACAAAATTGTGCAGATTGAAATTGTTTCTCTTTTTTTTTTGTTTAAAAAATAGTTTTAATAAATTTAATAATAGCGTCATACAAAATTTTTAATTTAGTTTTGTTGAATATTTATTTGCAATTCAAATAAAGCATTGACTAAATCAGAAAGAATTTAAAATATTCGTTATAAAATGAAATATTTACGTCAGATCATTTTTGTTTTTGAATTCAAATCAAGTATAATAAATAATTTTTATTCAATTTTGAAAAACATGTTTTCGCGTTAAAAAATATCACAAAAATACTAAAAATCAAAATATTATAAGAATTTATTTTTTTATGTTTTTTTTTTCATAATATTATATTTTTTTATTTCAATTCTAAGAATCGCGGATTATATCTATAATAGAATAATATGAATATAAGAATATCATATAATTTTATTATAAAAAAATATATTTTTTATATAATATTCAATATGAAACTGTGATTTTAAACGTAATTTTCGTTTCATCCATCCTATGATATTATATATGTATATATATATATATATAAGATCGTTCGATTTCTATAGCCACCGATTGAGGGGTGGCATGTTCATTTTCAACGATTGAAGATTTTTCATATTGGCCAAAGAAAAAGATGGAAAACGGCGAATGTGGCACATGGCGGGACTACAATGCTTTATTATTCCGATTTCGACGACGGGTCTCCGCAATCCGGAAAATGCGACGGTGAAAAATCGAAATCGACGATTTTTCATACGAAATTATCGCCGACACGTCGGCAAAAATCGATAATATCCGCCTAACGTGCGTCTGTCTGTCTGTCTCTCTGTACATAAGTAACGATAATACATCGTGGCCGTTTTATATATATATATATATATATATATATATATATATATATATATATATATATATATATATATATATATATATATATATTATATATGAAGGAAATCATCCGCAAAAAATAAAATGACATGATATGAAACGCACGGATCATCGACGTCGTAAGACATTACGTTTCGAATCGATGGAAAATGAAAATAAATCAGGACTCGACTCGTAGTCTGATTCGAATGTCTTTATATCATTTTTATTATTTTTTTTACTCGATATTTATATGTATTTTTGTTGTGTAAGAATATATTTTTATATAAAAGAATATATACTTGAAATGATTTCTAACAACGTTTTTCGTCGAACGACTGAGCTTATATTTTTATAGTACCATTGAATTTTCCTTAAGTATTGTATTTTTATTTTTCTTCAGTATACAAAGATATTTTCGTGATATTATATATTTCATTGTAATAAAATGTTAATATTTGTATTAACAATTTCGTTTTAATAATATTTTTGATTACTGAAAATTAGTTATAATCTTGAATAAGATCAATTTTAGAGATTTAAAGTGTCATTAGCTTTATAATCGACTATCATGTATTTTTGAAGTAAAATTATTTTTGATATATCAGACAAATAAATATTAATTTTAAAATACAATTTTTGATTTACATTATTATATCGACATTTTTAAATATGTACGTTTTATAAATGCTTTCATATGAATAAAAATCCAGGTCAAAAATTATAAATACGAATTTTTTGTAACGAATACAAAAAGGAAATTACTTTGAAAATTTTAATATATCTCTTAATTATGTGAAAATAATTTTATATAGAAAATTTCTGATAATTTTTAATCGATAAAATATAATTAAAAAATTAATATAACATGGAAGTTGTTTGTATTATAATAGAATTTGCTGTAAATGACATCGAGTAAAAGCATTAATAAAACCTATATGAAAAAGCTTATTATATTTTAATTAAAATTATCAATTAAGAATATTTAGATATCATAAAAAGGTTGATATGTTATACTGAAATGATTGAAATATCGCACGTCGATTTTTCATGTGTTAATATGTCATTTATCGACTATTTTAATAATTGAAAATACTCGGAAAATTCATTATTTTATTATAAAATTGAGTTAGTCTGAAAGAGCCGCAAAATTTTAAAAGAAAATTTTCAATAACATCGCGAAGAAAAAAACAATAATTTCATTTCGAATCCATCTTTTTACAATTCGGCCCAAATAGAAGGCGGTCTGAAAAAAAAAACGTAAAAGAATTGAAAAATTTTTCTGAGGGCGAACTGAAAAATTTAAAGCGGGAAAGCGATATCAAAAGAGAAATTATATCGAAAGAATGGGCTAGGGATTTAATTGAAACGACTTCTAGATATAATGCAAATCGTTTTCCAATCCCTTCCTTTTATTTTATTTACTAAAAAAGAGGATTTATAGATGCTAGAAAAAAGGGGCATAACGACGCATAGTCGATGTCGTTCGTCGTGAAATTGGTAAGGTTCTTTGCAATGCTACACATTTCACCAGAGCTGTTCAAGTGGCGGCCCATAAAACCGTATATATTTTACGTTAAAATATTTACAATTCAATATTCTTATTCACAAATTCAAATTTCAATTCAGTATAGAAAGAATGAATATTTTTTTTTTTTGCAAAAGCCAAGTAATTTAAAAATAATAAAAGCTTAGTTTAAAAATATCTATGTGACCTTTTAAAAACCAAATATAAAAAGGGAAAAATGTTGATAATAACATTATTTTATTAACATGACAAAATAGTGAAAAAAATGTAATATAAAATATTTGTATTTTTAAAAATAAAAATCTAACATACTTATAAATTAAAATCATCTATATTGTAATTTATTTTAGTTTGGATTTTGTACGAATATTTATAAAAATATAAACGGAAATTCTGTAAAAAGAAACATATTTTTTACAATGAATATAAAAAAAGAAGAACATCTTTATTATAAAACTAGATCAAAAATCTATTGACAACTTATAAGAATTTTCCATTATTGTTATGAAAATATATTGAAATCGTTTCGAACGACCGATTTATTCGGAAATATTGAAGTTCCCTGAATTCAATTTTTGCGAATCGCATAATGTAAAGGGAAACTTTATTGCTTTTATAGTTTTGTTTTGTAACGGAAAAGCGGTGGAAAAACACTCTAAATATAATATAATATATTAAAATCGGACCGAGAGCGTTCAGACATCATATTAAAAAAATTTAAAATGAAAACTATGTGAAAATTACGTAGCCGAAGTAACATTTCCAATTTTTGCGTGTTGAAAGGAATCTCGTGTTGTCTTTACCGGAGAGATCTTTAAGAAAAAAAAATGAAATAAAACGAAATAGAAGACGAGAAAAATCTTTGAAAAATTTTCGTTGAATAAGAGTGCTCTTTCGTTTCTTTTCAGTTCCTTTTATTTCTACTTAACTTTACTTTTTGAAGGAAAAAAAAAACATGAAATATATTAGAATTACAAGCAAGAGATAAATATTCAACTATTGAGTCGTATTAATACAATTTACGATCGTATAAATTATTTTTAATTAATTTTCAGAATAAGCATCAACAATATATTAATTTTATATCGGATATTTCTGATAAATAAATAAAAATACAGAGCAAATGAAGTATTTTGTTGCAAATTTAAAATTTAGAAACCGCGCCGTTGTTTCGAATTTCGATTTACGACATATTTTTACGACGTCGAGTCGCCAGTTCTATATTCGACTTTTAGTTGTTTTTTTTGTTTTCATGAAACGTTTAACATGCATCTTGTATTACGCGATGAAAACACGTAAACGCCAACAACATTTCGAATAGAATTCTATTTCTGGATACGTTTTCACGTTAAATATTCACACTTTACTTGTTGCGAACGTCGCATAAATAATAAATAATTTATTTAAACTGCTATATAAATTATGAAAAATTTAACTCTGATATTGCAGAATGAAAATTATATATTATGTCGTTGAATTAAATCACTTTTTCAAATTTAATAAAAATGCGGATAATAAAATTTTCTAAATAAATTTTTATTTAGAAGTAAGTTTAATAAACCTATTCAATCCCTGAATACGTTTGAATAAACTGAGTATTTTTCAAGTTAAAACATTAGTTCTATTTGTATTCGAAATGCTTTTGATGCAATTTTCTTTATTGAATCCGGGTAGATTGATATGATCATCTAGAAGGTTCTTTTTTTTTTAATGCAACTTCTTAGAGCGAAGAGGCCATAAATAACGGCGAAAACAAATTTAACATTGGAAAGAGTGCATCTTATTATATAAATGGAATAATTTTCATCGTCGCAGAACCGAAGCGAATTAAAAATGTATGCAATTTTTTTTTATGTTTCAACGGACAAATCCTCGATAAGCAACTACTGCAACGTCCCTCTTATTTTTTTTTTTATTATACGCTCTCTGTGTGTATGCTCAATTTAATTCAAAAACGTCATTCGGCATAGGAAAGGCAATAATTTACCCTAGCCATAGGGGAGAAATAAAGTAAAAGAGAAGTAAAAAATAAAAACAGTGCATTTTGGAAAGAAAGGAAAAATTCTGTTTCTCTTTCGGCGAGCAATGAGAGAATAAAATTTATTCAAAACACGATAAGAAAACAGATACAAATTTAAAACCGGAGAGACTTCCGATTTTTCCGGATATAAAGTAGCATTATATATATATATATATATATATATATACATATAAAAAAAATAGAATAAAAAACGGGCGCAAAATTGTCGTCGAGCAGCCGAATTTTCAATGTGATTACGTCGATGGTGCCAAAGCGAAAATTTTCCACCATTATATGGAAAATCTAATATTTTCCCATATGTGCCGGGTATCCCTTATCTAGACCGAATGGAAAATGCCTTAATAAAATTCTTCGATGCGGTGCGTGCTCGACAAGGAAACAGTCTGTTCGAAACGGTTCGAAATAGATAACGTCTCTATATAGAGATATAACGTTTTTATATATTATATTATATTATTCGAAAAGTGTTTTGTCGTCGAAAAACGGTCAAATGTCTCTCATTTAAACCGCCATTACAATATATTTTCGCATAATATTATCGCATTTGCGCTTTCTATATAAAAAAATCGATTCTCTTTATATATAAATAATTTATATCATCAAAATATTATTTTTATGTATATATATAAGTAAATTTTTATTATTATATTGTTGATGTGTCAAATCTTTTTTTTTGACACGCGTAAAAATCTCTTTTACATATATTTTTTTTTTAATATTGGACCGTATCTCTTATATGATGGATTTTTCCCATAGGAAAATAAACTTCAATAATGATATACTGTTTATCGGTGAATTTTTGAATAACATCAAAAAGGGTGAGAGATTTATATTTAAACTTGATGTTTTCGAAATATTAAAAAAAAAGCTTCTCTTGCATGGTTTGCTGGTTTCAAATTAAACTTTTTGTATTTAGGATTAAAAGTTTTTTAAAGTAAATTCAACTTTTCACGCAGTAAACTAAATCTTTTATTTTTAAAGTAAACTCGATATACAAAATCTTTAGTTGTTTTATTTAAAATTTTATATTTCTAATTGTTAAATAAAATAAAATTCATCTTTATTTGTGTGTTAAAGAAAATTTTCTGTTCTTTATGATATTTATTAATTTTTCTTTTAATTTTTTTTTATTATAAATAAGATTTTTAATTTAAAATTCAAAATATTTAGTTATAGAAAAAAATCAACATATTTTACTAAATAAAAAATATCGTTCAAATTATACAAAGATCTTAGAAATTGCATCTATTGAGATAAATTTATACACTTGGATTTTACACACACACACACATAGATAAATCGCTTCTTTATATGAAAAAAAAACAAGACAAGTGTACATTTCGTTCTTTAAAAGTTTAAAAGTTTGAAAATCCCACATACACACGTTGTCAACGAGCACCGTGTTATGAACTCGGGTTTTTCCCGAGTTTATATACTTGCAATGCACGTTCGTATTCTCGAAAAACTTTTCCACGGTTTACGTGAGTTTCATTTCCATTTTTCCGACTGGTATGGAAAAAAAATATACATATATATATATATATATATATATATATATATATATATATATATATATATATATCGCAATAATTTTACCCTCGATACAAGTCCCACGTTCCGATGTTATAATGAAGTTATCTACTATGTGTGATATTCGATTCGTTTGTGCGATGTTAAGCGTCAAACTAAATAACAAAACTAACATTGTTAGATCACATTTCATTATTGCGAATAAATGTAATAAATTCGATATTCCGATAAACGCGATATATAAAGTGTTCTTATTATAAGAGATTTTGGAAAAAAAAATGAACATTGAAAATTTTTGCGTTGTACGAAAAGTGGTTTTCTGAAAATAATTGTCATACAAAATATCTAAAAACTCAAATATTTATTAAAAATTCAAATATTAAAATGATGTGATTTATATCAACAAATTCCTTTTGTAATATAATTCGCGATATAATTCTTTTCATTTATATATAAAATATATTTTTATAAATATTTGTCGACAATTGACAGAATTATGAACAAGTAAAGGTTTCAGTTTTTATCAAAAAAAAAATATCATTATATTTTTATAAAAATATTAAAATAATTTTTTCACGATAACCGAACATATTATATATTCAAAATTATATTATATATGAGTATATTTTATACAATGAAAACAAATTTAATAAAATAAAGTTAACTTTATTCCATTTATTAATCCATCAAGTTTTTTTTTTTTCAAAAATTAACACATATTTCATATATTATATATTTTTAACATAGAAAAAAAAACTTTGAAATATTATAAAACGAATACGTAAATATGAATTGTAAATAAAATAAACTTTATAGTTTATTACGATAATAATATTAAGTGAATAAATTCATCTTTTCAGATTAAATATTCATTATGTTTATAATAATTTTACTTTAAAATTTCATTCATCTTTACGATGTATTCAATTTCTTGCTGTAACTCGTTTCTTTGTTCTCGTTGTTTTATGTGTTTATAAACAACGTCTTGTATAAATTCATCGCAATATATTTTATCCTTATTCGTATAATATTTTTCCTTAGATTCATTTTATTCTCAGACTATAAAAGTTCATAATTAATTATTTACATGTTAATTTTCTTTATTAATCGATTCATAATTTCAATTCTATGAATGTTATACGATTTTAACTTTTAAAATAAAATTTTATAATTAAATAAAAATGAAACATGTCACATATTATATTATAATTATTCAATTATTCGTGAATATTGAATATTGAAATGATAACGTTGAATATTTAACGCAACATATAAAAGCTAAAATTTTAAATCCAACATAATGAAATAAATAAACACTAATAATTTCAACATTAATATAAAACAAAAATTATTAACATTTCATTTCAATAGATATAAAAATATACGACAGTTATTTTATTATTATTATTATTATTATTATAATTATTTTATTTTTACTTTAGCTATTAACAACTCTTAAAATCGTGACCGGCCAGTGAAATCTGAAATTTGATTACGACGAAAAAGCTTTTAAGCGACGATCCCGGGATTTTCCGCCGGAAAAACATCTGTTTAAATACACGCACGTGCTCTCGTATGCGTGCCCGTTACCCCAGAAACAGTAGACATTCGAACCCTTAAAACCTGCCGAATTACCTACAAATCTACTCGGGAAACGAGTTACATACGAAAATTCCGCCCCATATTATTACTAACACATATTATTTCGTGAAATACAACTTTTCCTTCCATGCGAAAAAACCTTTTTTTTTTCGCGTTTCGCAGTCGGAAAAACCGAAGCAGACTTTTTTTTCCACAGGGTCAACACATTCTTTTTCCGGGCCGTATAATGAAAAATAAATATGCGTAATGTGTAAATTTTTTTTTCACTCGTTTCTTTTATGCTTCATACATCATACATTGTTTATCGTTTGTGTTCAGAAAAAAAAATTCTATATTCGATTAAATTTTAAATTATTTCAGTATTTAAATATAATTATAATTTAATAAAATATATAAAAAAAATATATTGTTCGTTCAAATTCAATACTGAAGAGTCAAAGGCGAAAATCAAATATTGATTCAACAATCAGAAATACTACATTGCAGAAAACAAAGAGAAACCGCTGCATTAAATTTTCCAAGAACAACCACTGCGAATGTTGATCAGACAATGGCTTCGAATTGTCAACCATCCCTTAAATAAAATAGAGATACAAAACTATGGACAATAAGATATTTTGGATAATGATCATGTACCTTATTCAATAATTATATATGAATTAATTTAAAAAAATAATAATATATTCGTTCTCAAAGGTGCTTGTTTTATTTATATCTGATTTTGATTTTAGTTCTATGTAATCAGCAATTTCCAAATGTCATATTATATTTAAAAATAGTCGTAATGCTGACCGTTCATCTTTAATATATATTTTAATATATCAAAAATAAAACTTTAAAAATATTAAAGTAGCACATATTGCAATATTACCACAAGAAAAATACAAACATCATATATTTTTCACAGATGTACTGAAATTAAATTCCTCATTTTCTAGAGCAATCGATATATTGAACTATAAAAAAATGGACGTATTTATATATATATATATATATATTACAGACTAATTTTTATTTTTCTCTCGCAATTTTCTGATGACTTTTACTTGTTATTTTCTTGTATATTTTTTTTTCTTATATACCAAGCTCACGAGTATCTATATTGGCCGTTTCGATGGAAACAAACTTGGCGAAAACGCGCCGACGCCGTAATCGGAAAACTGTGAAAAGTGTCTAAAATAAAAATGCGTATTTTCCGCCGCCCACGACGACGACGACGACATCGGCCCGTTTCTATAAATGCAATTATGGGAATAAAACAAATACGAGAAACGTCGGTAAACACGTATCGGTGTTGAAATTGGAAAATTTCGCCCGTGTCTTCAATGTAAATAGTCAAATTTGTGTAAAAAAAAAAACCAAAAAAAGAAAAAAATAGTCGCATACAGATGTGTCTTGTCGATTTTATTTTTCTTTATTATTTTTTTTTATCGTACACGAGTCTCTGAAAATGTCTACGAAAATCGATATACAGAGTAAACCTTTGTTTATATAGATAAAAGTATATGCAATGTATATATGTTATCGTTAAAATAAGAAAGTCGATATTAACGAGTTATTTATTATTTCAAGAAAAATGTTTAATGTTTTCATATGATTTAGATTACAACACTATCACAGTCGATTAATTAGAAGACAATTATAATATGTAAAATTACAATTGCGTATTGTAAGTGAAATTGTCTTATCAAAATTATTTTTATATATTTGAAACACATTTTTTGATATCGAACAGGACCATAGATTTTGTAATAAACAATTAATAAGTATTTGGAATATTTTTGACATTCTTAATTATTATAATATATTTTTAATAACATGATACAATAAAAAAAATATATAATATATATTTAGGAAAAAAAATAGAAACGAAAGAAAATAGTTTTAAACATCATAAATAACAATTTAAACCGGAATAACGTGATTCGTTATACGTTTTAATTTTCGCATTCCGCGGTTTTCGAAATGTTTCACTGTTTTATGAGGTAATGCTATTATATAAACACGTTTATTTTCCAGCTTTTAGCACCTTAACCGCGCACAAACTTTCGCACGAATTTAAATTACAATTTAAAGATATCGTGTTGCTTTAAAAGTCTTTAAAATTTATGCGTTACATTACATATATTGTTGTAATCATTCATATGTTAAATCATTTTTTTTTTCATGAATGATGTTTGTAATAATATTTATTAAAAATTATACGAAATTACGAATTTTAAATTGATATATATATATATATATTAAAATAATTAATTATTTATATATATATAAAAACAACTGTCAAATTAAAGTCAGGCAAATTGAAAATTACCAATAAACTTTTTTAATTTAATTATATATATATATATATATATATATATATATATATATATATATATATATATATATATATATATATATATATATATATATATATATATATATATATTGAAGTATATAAATTTACGTTGTTTTGCGGAAATATCGAGATTTTCTCACGTATTTAGCCGATGCTAAGTTTCCCCTTTCCATCATTCTTAATTAGTGACTATTTGGAATATTTATTGCTTCGAAACACAAATTTCGCACACGAAAGATATAAAACGTTAAAATAAAGTTGATTAATTATCTAATAAAATCGTACGGATATAAATTGATGGAAAATTAGCCATTTGAATAAAAAATAAAACGGAATAAAATTATTTTTTAAAAGTGAAAAATTAATATTTAAAAAAAATATATTAACTTCCACATGAAAAAGCTTTCAAAATTAATGTATATAATTTTAAGAGACAATTATTTCAAAAATATTTTAAAATTAAAAAAAGTCTTAAGTGTTTCAATAATTTAATATATTTTTTTTTGATAAATATTATACAGAAGTAATATTTTTATTAAACAAGAAACAAATTTAATATGACTTCAGAATGCTTTATCAAAATGAATTTTGTATTAATTTTGACAATTTATTTTTTCATCCACCATTTTTGATTTAAAGCTATGAATTTTAGACTTCAAAGTATATATGAAATGTGAAAATCAATTTATTTCATTCAATTTTCCTTCATAGAACAATATAATTAATATAAACCATTTTTTATAATACTTTTGATACAATAAATACCATTTTTATAGAAATATCCATCAAATACTACTCTTATTTTTATAAAATATTTAAAATGTAAAAAATACACTACAGTAATGGTGAATATAAACAGTATTTATATACAATCTCTATTTAGTACTTAAAAAAAATGCTGCTTAACTATATATATATATTTTCAGATTTTAAAGTAAAAAACATGATAAGCACTCTTAAAAAATATATAAAAATATTTTTTTCAACAGAATAATAATCATATTATAGATATTAAAATTCGTTGTTAATAACTAAAAAAAAACATAATTTATATCATACATATTAATAAATAGTTTTTCGTAATAAATTGACAAATTTCCATCTGCATTAAACAAAAAGAAAACCGTATCGCAATTATTTTCCCGTAACGAGTGGGACAATTGAAATTTTCCACGTTCGCTTGAAAGTAATTACGGGACAAATTTATTACGAACATTCAACAGTTTTAAACGTGAAACGCATATCGCCGTTACGTTTACGTTTTACACGTTTTAACCGAACCAACGGCCGCAATACTTTACTGTCAATTATCCGAGAATAAGTACTGAAATCGTGCGAATCCCCGAGGCTTAAACGTTCGTCTCCACTGGCCATTTTTATCCTCAATATATATTATCTGTATACGTATACGTACGTATGTGTGTGAGTGTGTTCAGATAACTTTCAGCGGTCGACTAGTGTCGGCCGCTTTTACTTGATGCGCGGAAAATTCGCGGAAAATCCGTATAAAGTTTCCGCTATTGCATACGTGAATTCGGTTTATTGTATATATTATTCATGATTTTCCTCTATGGTATCCGAATATGTTTTCCTTTGATTAATATTTGTTATATATATATATATGTGTGTGTGTATTATTATTATTATTATTATTTTATTTTTCCGTTTAAATAACGTTTTTCGATTACAATAAAACTTTTCTCGATAAAATTATTTTCGCTTTGATCATTTTCGTACGGTTCGATTTTGTTTTTATTAATTAAAACTTTTGGATATGGAATGATTTTTTTTTTCAGTTTATTTTTTTAATGAATAGCGATGATATAAATAACACGTGTACAACAAAATTTGATAGCTTTTTAAAAATTTATCATATATTTATATGCGTTATCGCGATCTCGAAATAAATATACTAAAAATATTTTATTATTACTTTATATAATATTTTATATTTTTGTACAAAAATTATTTTAATTTTAATGTACTAAACTATATTATTTTACATTAATTATATTCTAACATATTATATACTGTTAAAAAATAGTATAGTATTATATATAGTTTTTTTTTACTTAAATGATTAAACATATATTATTAAAATTTATGTAGATTTAAATTCAAAATTTATTCTTTACTAAAAATTTGTCTAAATATTAAATTCTGAATTTAAAATGCATTTTTAATATTTTTACTATTGAACATGGAATTTATTACCTATACTTAACACATTTATATATAATAAATTTATATAGTATCGTATATATTAATAAATTTTATATATATTGTAGATAATATTTCCGTCTGAACATTATTATAACATGTGAAAATGGATAACTTTTGACATGATCGCACCTTCGTTAGCCCTAACTTCCTACGCAAGATCAAATCACTTCGTTAAATAATTCCGATAATTTCCAACTTAATTATTTCAAGTTTCTCTTACTTGTTATATCGTGTTTGATATGCATTCACTAGAAAATTTAATACATATATATATATATATATATATATATATATATATATATATATATATATATATATATATATATATATATATGTAGAAATGTAACGAATTTCTATTACTATATTTAAGATCGTTCAGTTTCACGAGTCAAACACGTGATGCGAAATTTAAATTTTTCACTCGCTCTGTCTTTACGGTTTATCCTTATAATAAAATTTCTTCAATTATGAGAAATTTTGTATTTGAATTTATAATTCTGAAAGTTTTATTACATTACGCATAATTTATATCGTATTAATGTGAATGTGAAAGAGCAAATAAACGTATGGCGGCAGTGTTGGTGGAACGCTTTTGCAAGCAACTCGAATATGAATATTTGAATAAAGTTCACGACAAAAAAAAATTCATAACAGCTTTGAAAAGTTTAATAATAACTTTCGGAGATTTAATCCAAAATAAAGGCTTCTTTGAAAGGAACAAAAAGCTCATTCTTCTGTATGTATATTTCGTAACGGGGGCCACAGACACAGGCGTACAAATATTTTTTTTCCGTTGTGCAAGTTTTCAGCAACCCGTTTCAGAGATTTGATCTACGCGCTATGATCCGAAAACTTTTTCCAGGGCTTGTTCACTTTTTTTTCCCTAAGATTCTCTCCGCCCGGCTAGGTCGGTTCTCTTCCCCTTTTCCCGAGGGAAAGTTATTTTTTTTTTTTTGAGTTTTTTCCCGTCTTTTCTTTATTTCTACAATCTACGGAGTCCGCCTCCTTCGTTCTTTCTCAATTTCTTTCTCTTTGACTATTGCAAAGTTTTCCGAGCACGCTTTCATAGATGCGTAGAGTCCGGACCTCCAGTTCTACATAAACCCTTAAAACCTACCGATGGAATGGAGTCTCTGACATAAAATTTTGCCCGTAGGCTTTCATGCGGTTAGGTGTGAAGGTTACCTTTGTCCATTCGCACGGTCCACTAAATACGAATAAAAGTTTTATGGACACAAATATCTTTCTTCAGTTATAATGCTACGGTGAAAATAAAGAAAAAATTCAGAGCTTTATTCTCACTCTTTACGCGAATGCCGTAAAAAGCGTCACATTTTTGACCGCATATAATACAAAAAGTTGCAATCGAAAATATTCCAAAAATATATATATAAATTCAAAACATATACATAATACATCTATACAAAATATTACAAATTTTTGATTCTGATAAACTTTTAATAAGCAGTGAAAATAAATAAGCTCGAGATGAAAATTAATTTTTAACAATATTTATCTTTCTTAATATATATAACGATCCTAATAAAATTGTTTAAAAAGGCCTGCGCCTCATTAAGACGACGAAAACTTTCGATTTTGATTACTTCTTTGTTTCGTTTTAATATCACTTATAAACTTAATAAAATATCTTTTTACTCTTGACATTTATATTTGACAAAGTTCAGAATTGATTAAATCTCTTTAACTTTCACTCGTATTTTCCACCGGTTAAAAATAAAAAGTTTTAATTCGATATAAAATGAAAACTGCGTTATTTATTATTATTATTATTAATATTAATTTTAAATCACAACAAAATTTTAAAGAACTAATGTAAAATTCATTTGTATAAATATATCGATAATTATTCATTTCCATGTGTTTTTTTTTATATATAAAATTTAAAATTTCAATGAAAAAATATTTCATAAGCTTCCTATGAATCAAAATCGATATAGAGAAAATTAAATTAACACTTTGAGTGTTTCGTAAACGATTATATAAATATACAATAATATTATTAGTTGTAATGTATCTATATGAGGAATCGTTTAGGCCACTTTGAATACATACACACGTTTATATTATATAACAACTAAAGGGTCCAAAATAGATAACCGGCAAGAAATATGGGACAACAGTTCAGAAGCAATAATTCACTAATAGTGATACACACGCACAAAACTAGCGCATTATTGTATAAATAACGTATTATTTTATGTGCATATTTTACGTTAACGTCGATTGTTGCTAAGGGTCGTATAAGGAAAAAAAAATTCGATTATAGAAAAAATAAAATCAAAAAATTTTTTTTCAACCTATATAATATTCGATATATTTATAACGACTGTATATGAAAAAAATATATAAATTATTTGAGTTTTGATTTTTATTGAACATAAATATATTTTTTTTGTTTTCTATTTGTATATGGTAGTTGAAAAATCATATATCAATTCCTCAAATATATGTTAATAAAAAAATATTTATTTTTAATAGTTAAATGAATACGAATATATATATACAAATAAAAAGTGCAAAAATACGTCATTTTTTTCATATCTAATATAAAATAAATCAATTAGAATTATTTATACACAATACTAATAAATATGTCGTTCTGTTGAATAAAATTACTGACATCAGAAATTACGTTAGATTTACGTATTATATATATATATATATATATATATATATATATATATATATATATATATATATATATATATATATATATATATATATATATATATATATATATATATATATATATATATATATCTAGATTTATTTTCTCATAATAAAGTTTAGCACTGATATATATCCTTTGTGCTCGCACCTTCTAATATACATATTTGCACATGAATACGTCCATATGAATATTTATGACCGGTGTAAAGATATTCGCAGAAGTGACCCCCTCAACATGGGATACCAATTTGTGTTGAAACACGGATAATTACCGTGGGGGATGACGAAATGGGGTGGCAATGGTGGTTACCACAGATGCCATCCAAGATAGGCAGGCTGGATACCGTTTTCGGGGAAAAGGCCGTATCCGCTACCGGTAACTAATTATTATACCGCTTTTCGCATACAAATTTAACACAATTCGTCCGCCACTTTTATCTGGACCTTATCGGACGTATTTTCGGTATTTGTAAATTTTTAGGACGTCCACTTTAGCATATTTAAACACCGTTTCCCCCCATTTGAAATTTTCCGATTTTATACGATTTTAACGCTCGACCGTTAAAATTTAGACTTGTTTTAATAACTAGAAAATTCGTTCGATAATTATACTATATCTGTAAATTTCTCTTTAATATATTAAAAAAATATATATGCTTTAAGTTAAAATCCAATACCTGTTGATTACAAATAAACGAATAAATGAATGCGTATGTTACTATATTTACCTTAGTATGATTGGTAGCAGCTTTATTTAATAATGCGGTAGTCAACTTGATCTCTATCGCCCACTAGTGAGCTTTTAAAAGCTTTTGTAGTGGACGATAAGGGTATTTGTTGAACACCGAACTATAATTAACGCCGTAAATCTAAATCCAAAACTAAATAAAATAGAATATTTATATTATATTAATGAACACTTATAATAAATAAATTTCAAAATTATTTTTTTTATTAAATGTATTTAATTATCTAAATACGATAATTCATAAATGATTTATTTTTATACCGTTATATTATGAATGAACGACATTACATCAAAATTAAATTAATTTATATACAAATGCGAAATAAATATCGTACAAAAATGCGTGTATTTTATTAGAAAAAAAATGAAATTCTCAGAATGTAGGACATATTCTAAAATTAATATGCGAAAAGAGGGTAGAAAAAAAAATACGAGACTGAGTAGAGAAAGGTAATGGAAAATCGTTGTATTAATATGCCCAAGGGTCTAAATTCTCAATGGTGAATGCAAGCCATCAAATATATTTTTGTGTACAATATTTATTTTTATTGTGAATAATATTGATGAAAAATTAAAATCTGTAACGTGAAATACAAATATTGATCCGATATCTAAAATTTTACTTAATATATATTTTGTTTTTCATATAAAATTTTCCAATGAAAATAGTTTTCTATCATTATATAATAATTTACTCGAGAGCGTTTACATTCGATATTTTATATATTTATATATGTTCAATCCTTAATTCAAAAGTTTCAGGTCACATCAGATTTCAAATATTACATATATTTTTAAAGGTTGAGTATTATTAATATGAAAAAAATATCACATATTTATAAAATGCTAACGCCGCCGTTGCGCGCCGCTGACGTCACACTTGAATACTACTTTATTTTTTATAGTAAATCTTAGATTTTGACTGTCAAAATGTAAACATGGTCTCAACTACGCAATCAAAATTTCTATTATATATATCAAGATTTTTTTTTTAGAAGTAGGGGTAGCTTTTTCAAACAATAAAAAAAAACATAAATATGTTATAACATATACACTTGCATTTTAAGGTGGATAACATCTGCGATCCTCTTTCCATCCGTAGTTTAATCGTCGTGTGTCCCTGATTTAAGGGGCATTAGCATATGTCCTCAATTTGCGTGTTGTCTGACGCTGGATCGGAAGGATTTTACTAAGGGGCTTAAGTCTAGGAGATGTCGACCTGAACACCCTATTTACTATTTAACTACACCCCCCCATTTGCCCGTTTTAACGACGCATTCGTTGCAAAAACATCGATCCGTACGAATAGTAAACCTTTCGTAAGCTTCCATTTAAATTTATATTGTCATATCAGGTATTTCAGTATTATTTATGTATATTTATATACGTATATATTTCGACAAGATAATCGATGGATTCTTCAGGATTTTCGACATAAACGGTTGATGTAGGAAAACACGTGCGCGTACTAGTTTTTTTTTTTTTACAGTTACTTTAGAAATGTATGAATGTCGGTATTAGTGTATTGGAAAGATAGAAAAAAAGCTGTATTATACAGAATTTAATCTCAAAGGATTTAACTTTCTTATCTACAATGAACAACAAATTTCGCTGAAGAGAAAAAAACACTAATAGTCTTTCGTATCAAACTATAAGGGTCTATAGTTTTACTTCGTGGATTAAGGGAGATTTTGAACGATGCCGATATCTATAATAGAATTTAAAGAACTGACATACAATATACCATATATATATATTTATAATAAAATGTGATTTATTTTATAATGTTGCGTAATGATTATGATAAATCGAAGGAAATTGTATAGGACGCAATTATTTATTTGAAGATATCCCTTATATTTCAAATGGAGAAAGTTAATTTACTACCGGTACAATTGTATGTTACGTTTTGTGCTTCGATACTTTTTTCGGATAATTAATCTCAATCTTGGATAAGAGGGATTATCCGTATTAACACACGACAACTTTCCCCTTATTAGTCCATTAAATCGAGGGTCAAATGCATATGTAATGATAAATGATAAATGTAACAAGCGTACTGTATGTATTACCGTGTAATTTTGATATTCGCATATACATTTATTTACATATATACATATATATATATATATATATATATATATATATATATATATATATATATGTATTGTTAGAACGGTCTATTTTCACTATAGAAAGTGCTAAAGTGGCTGTATTTGAATATCGGTGCTGTGTTGTAAATGTGATTAATAATTTATTTCGTGTTAACACGTTTGAAAATTCGAAATCACTTTGTTTATCCGTTGAATTAAAGAATAAAATATTAGACAACGCTTCGAAAGTAAATAAATAGATTTTTATTTGAAAATAAGTTTGTTCAATTCGGTTTCAGGAAAATTCGTTGGAAAAGTTTTCAACGTGGGTCATCTTAATCGCCCTTTTTCCTCGTCGGTACCTTAATGTGATTATTTTCAAGGTATCGACAACGATGTATTGTCAACTTTTATTCAATTATCTGCAAAAGGTTTCTATTTATAATATTAAAATGCATTTTGTTTTTCTGAACTCCGTTTTTAAAACAGTGTTTGTATTTGATATTCTATAGAAAATGAACTTTTTTATCACAAAAAAAAATATTTAAAAATACATTTTGATTTCCTTATTATTAAAATACAATCTTAAGATTTTTCATAATATAATTAAAAGAGTAAAAAAATAAAAAAAAAACAAGAAAAATGCTTCATATTATTATAAGGTGTATATATATAAGAAAATATAGCAAACGTAGTAAGAAGCGAGATTCTGTCAGTTTTCATAAGAAAATTAAACACCGGTAATTTATAGTTACTTACTAATATTTGTTGTATATATATATATATATATATATATATATATATATATATATATATATATATATATATATATATATATTATGAAAACTAAAAGACTTGTTTTAGAAACGGTTTATATAATATATTTAATATTAATTAATAAACTTTTCATATTGCACAGTTTCGCCAAACATAACTTTTTTTGAATTCATAATAAATCTGACACAAGAAAAGAAAATACGTGCATTATTTCATATTTTTCGCATAATAAATCGTAAGGTGTTCCTTTGTATTTTATTAATGTTGGAATATTACAATATATATATATATATATATATATATATATATATATATATATATATATATATATATATATATATATATATATATATATATATATATATATATATATATATATATATATATATATATATACTGTAGATGCGCGTGCCGTTATAATAATCAATATATGTATATTTCAGTGAAAAATCTACATATTTATCACGTTTTTCATCATCATTTCCCTTACGATATATGGGAAAAAATATGTTATAACTTCTCGTATAACACGCCGAAAAAACTTGTTATCTAGCGAGGGCAACAAAAAAAAAATATGTGAAAATATTCATACTTCCTAACCTATCGTCACAGACATATGAAAAATGTCTGCGTTTTTCTTATTATTATATTATATTTTATAATATTTTAATAAAAAATATATATATATATATATATATATATATATATATATATATATATATATATATATATATATTACAATAAATCACTTGCAATAAATCAAATCACTTGTATATTTGTTAGATAGAAAACCGCGAATCGTTGCCAAAATATTAAATAAATTATTAATTCAAAAATTATGTATCAAATATAAAGATTTATAAAATAATTAGTTAAAAAAATAATATCTAATTTCATTAAAATTAAATTCGAAAATTTATTTAAAAGTTTTTGCTTTATATTCAAGAAATAAATATTTTTAAAGATTATTATATTTTTGATTTATAAATTTGATGAATATTTTCTCTTTATTACCTTCAATGAATTTTTTTTTTGTGAATATTCAACTTTTTATACGGTATATATAATATAAGCAATCAGACGCTTAAATAAATGTTAAATATTTATTCTATAAATATTATTTTTTAAATCATATTTTTGAATAAATAAATTCACAAATTTAAATATATTTTTTCAAATTATATATAAATATATTATTTTATAATATTTATATAGGATATTAAAATTTTTTTAAAAATATTAAATTAAATTATACATATATATATATATATATATATATATATATATATATATATATATATATATATATATATATATATATATATATATATATATATATATATATATATATATATATATATATATATATATATATAATATAGACACAATATAATAAATGAAAATTTATATATATTATATATTTTCTTTTATTATACAACACTAAAAAAATTCTTCATTTTTTTTTATAAAATATTTGAAAGAAATATCTTTATAAAATATATATTTTTATATCATAAATTGTATGAATTCATAATATTATATATATATATATATATATAATATTTTTACTCTTATAGAAATAATCAATATCGTGAACGAAAAAGACCAAAAGCCAATTAAATCTACGCGAAGACTTTTCATTTATAATTGAAATTACGAGAGAGAAATCTGTCTTAAAAACTCCTCAATTGTCAGATAGCTGCTAACATTCATTTAGCTAAATCAAACGAAACTAATTATCTTATTTTCTTTTTGATTCTTATTATATATATATATATATATATATATATATATATATATATATATATATATATATATATATATATTTTAATAAATTTTAAAACGTTTTCTCTAAATAAAAAAAGTATTCATTTATTCTCATATCACAAAATATTTCTTTTTATTTAAAAATCTTAGATATATTATTTTTTTAATTATTTTACATATTTGTAAACAATTTAAAAATCTAAATATGGAAAAAATTATAACTGGATTTCGTAATAAAATAAATTACAACTCCAATATTCAAATTTGATTTATTTATTTTTATCATTTCTGAAATATATTTTAATTGTATAAATATAAATATTTATTATCATATATTTGAAAATATTTTTACATAGTAATATTAATAAAAAAAAAAAAAATTTTTTTGACAATATTATTATTATTTATCTAAGAAAACTACTATAAAATTTAAAACTGTATATATTCCCTTATAATACCGCACTTTTTATATAAATTTTTTACTATAGAACTTTATATTCTATTTTATAAAACAACATTAATTTTGATTATGTTTTATTCAGAAAGAAAATTTTGTAGTGAAAAAAAAATTATATGAAAATAAATTTAAACCAAAAAAAAAATAATACAAATGAGTATTACAATATATTACTATTTATATATTTTATTCAATTGTCAATTATTATTATTTTCTATTAATCTACAGTAAGTAAGCTACTAAGTTAAAATCATACGTATATATGTTGTAAATATATATATATATATATATATATATATATATATATATATATATATATATATATATATATATATACTATATAATAGAAGCGTACCGGAAAATATTGTTGGGGAGAGTAGAAAGTTTTTCTTTAGTACGGCAAATAAAATCTATAAAAGACAGTCTACTGCATACAGAAGGGTAAATTCCCAAAGGTTTTTCTCATTCTTACAATCACTTTCCGATGCTATAATATTGTACCGCTGTGACAACTATTCGAAGAATATTTTGAAACTATTCTGTATATATATATATATATATATATATATATATATATATATATATATATATATATATATATATATATATATATCGATTTCGAATAATGACAAAATTATATACAACACAACAAAAACAAATACACTTTCAGATATAACATACTGAAAAAATATATATATATATATTTGGACGTTAACATTGTTCAAACATTGATACGGTTGAAAAAAAAACGACTCGGATCGAAAAGGAAAACTTTATTCTCAACTCATCAATCATCCTTCACGCAAATGTCAAACTGATTTTCTGCGAAAAAGGGGTGGCGTATTGGAGAAAAATACCGCGGTGCCACGGCATTAAGAATTTAATGATAACTAAAAACTTTGCACAAAAAAAAAAAAATACTCATATCGATCAATCATTCGTTAGTCGACGAGAGGAAAAACTTTGTTAATTTTTCTTTTCGCAACTCGCCGATTCGCAAATTAACTTCTCTCGCTCGTTTGTTCGATTGCGTTGTGTTTTACAATAAAATAAAATTAAAACAAATCGTATATATAATATTTAGATTAAACTAATGTCACAGTTTGTAAATTTTTGTTCCAATTTTATAAATTTTAGTATATACTAATGTGATCAAAAAGTAAGGTGAAATTGTCATTTAAAACTCCCGAGCATTAGGAAAGCAGTTAAATTATATTTTTTTTTCCTAGGTTGATAGGATTATCTATATAACATTTATTAAACGTCTATTTGTCAAAAGGTTTAATTATTTCCGAGTTACGCTTGTTTTTACAACTCTTGATTTCCTTCATCACGATATAATAATGCACTATATTTTGCCAAAAACTCGACTCATATCGTTCCGCAACCACCGTATTCGTTCGATTTGGCTCCGTCCGACTTCCGGTTAGAAAGAAGGTCTTCAAAGCTATACCGGAAATTTTGAATAGTATTGTATTATATAAAAAAAATATTAAATCAATCATTAAAGCATCATAGATATTTTTAATTTATAATATATAATATTGAAAATATAATTTATTTATCAGCACAAAATCGAAATGCTAATATAATCGAGGGCGAGCTTTTTATCGATAATTCGAATATTAAATTAAATTATATATAGCGTATATTATTAATATTGCGTTAGTCTAGACCCGAACAGACGTTTTATCAATATCTTGAAAGAGCATGAATTTTTAATTCGAATCAATATTCTATCCATCGGGACCAATAAAATCTTCACAAAGTCTACATTAGCGAACGTATTAATCGATCACGTCAAAGTGACGTTCGGGCAATTTGTATTTTTTTTCCTACCCCTTACTTATTTTCATTTTTTTTTCACTACTCTTTTTTATAGTACTTTCGGCCCGGACCTTTATTTTTTCTTTTTTTTTTTCGAGCTCTTTGTACAAAGTAAGCAAAAGTTGGACATTGTGTGTTTTGTTCGGCGACCGAAAGCCATCTATTTCTCGGGCAGAAACTAAAGAATATGTCGAAAAACTTCATTTGGAAATTTTTCTTAACCCCGAGACGTTTTCGAAACCGCGAAAAAAAATATGATAAAAGCGTTGAAGAAATTCGATTTGTACCTTTGTTTTTTTTTTATTCTCTTCAATCTAGAACGATATATAAACGAGTTTCAAGTATAGCAAATTTCATAGAGTACTTCAAATCTACATACTTATTTTTAAGATTAAATGAAAACAAGAATAGCAATACATATGAATATATATATATATATATATATATATATATATATATATATATATATATATATAGGAAATATATAGGAATTGTTTTCAGTAGTTCTTGAGAATTCAAACACTAAAATAAAAATTAAACCATATTGCATAAATCATAAAAATCATTGTAACTTTCATTTCATCTTTTGATATTACTTTGAAATGAAATTAAATGACCAGGATTTGACGGATAGGAAATTTTTCCGATTTTTTCTATAGTTATTAAAAATTGAAAATTTTTAATTAAATATTATTCCAGGAATTTTGAAATCTAGATAAGAGCTATAGATAAAGATATTTGTTTCTTAAAATTTGTTGGAGAGAATTATTTAAAATGTCAGAGCACACTTATAGAGCATTGAATAGAAAACTAGAATTTGCTAAAAAAATTCTTCATTGTTATAAATTTATATTGTTGAAATATTTTTTTTTATATCAAAATTATTTATATTAATTAACCTTTGAAAATAAGAACTCTATTTTTACACACGCTATGTATGCGTCAAAATTGTGAAAAAATAATTTTCAGATACCACTTTATTTTAAACTATTATATTATATTTTTAATTAATTTATTCATTAAAAGATTTTTAATATATAATAATGTAGAAATATAGGTTTTATGTTTATAAAAGCGTAAATAAATTAATCAAAATTTTTATAAAAAGCATACAGTTAGTGCAGGTCGGTAAATTCACCAAAAAAAAAACAAATTTTTAAATTGGGGCACACATTTTAACTTTGAATTTTTAAGAAAGAGCAAACGTTCTTTCGCACGTCTGAAACGAGAAATAATATATATATATATATATATATATATATATATATATATATATATATATATATATATATATATATATATATATATATATATATATATATATATTATATGTATAAATAAGTGAATTAAAAAGATTGCACTGACGAATTTCTTTGAAACGAGGAAAACTCCATTTAATAAAGTTCAATTGGACAAAAGGGGGGCAAAGAGCGACGAAACGGGGGGGGCAGCAAAGGGGGGAGGGGTGTTGAAAAACGTCAAAATTAATTAAAGTAGCGTTTTGCGCCGCAGAACGTTTTTCGCGAAAGTCTTTGATCCTTCCTGCATGAGGCGACCTCGTTTTTTTTTCGACGCGAGAAAAACGCTTTTCCAGACAGGTTTTTCACCGTTTTCTTTGGTGGCATTCGCACACGCACGCACACACATACAAAATCGTATACACGAACGTATATCAGGGTTGTGACGATTTTGTGGATATCGTTCTATTGTATTTCGACTCCCTTAAGTTTTCAATGATTAATATCTTCAATTAATATACCTAATAATAATATATTTGACGTTCGATAATTAATGAAGTCATATGAAATAGAAATTCATTAACTATAATAGTAATAATTTTCTATTTTCGATCGATATAATATGAATGAATATAAAAATTAAAAGAAATATAGTATTCAATAAATATTTTCAAATATCTGATTAAAATTGATTTATTTTTTTATAAGATCATTCTTATTATATATTAGAAATTATATATTCTATCATAAACTATGATGTATTGCAGATAATTTAATATTAGTTAAACAAACACTAAAATTAATTAAGTCATAAACATTGTTCGATTCACAATATAAATTATAATAAATTGAATGATTAATCATAATTTACTGATTTTGATTGCTGTTTATTTAGGTTAATGAATTTATCTACATATATTATGTGAAATAATGTACATCAAGTATAATATATTTATTATATATATTGTATGATATATTTTTTAAATTAAAAAAAAAGAAACGAATTATATTAATAAAACAATCCAATAATTATTTTTATATTAAGAATATAATTTAATGGGCGATTTATGTATTATTTCCAAGTTTAATGGTTATTAAAAGCAATCAAGCGTTATTTTTATTTCATTTAATGCTGTTTTAATTAATGAAGTTATGTTATATTCAAACCGCTTTTTTCATATTTCTTCTCATTATATCCGTTATTACTTTAATTGTAAGGTTTCATAATTATTGCAACATTACAAAACTAAAATATTTATAACTTTAGCCTTTTATTAATTTTAATGAAGACTTCAACGTGATTTATTTTATAAATTCAACTGATTTTCAAATCATGCAAATGTATTCTTTTTATTATTTTTGGAAATAATAAAGATATAGTTAAAGAAATTAAATTAAATGTAATTTTTGATTCTACATGATTATATAGCTGTTAGTTATTTTTAGAAACTATATCGTTTTCTATTAAAGAAAATTTGATTTTACTGTTTTATATTTTAACATTAAATTTTTCAATTAAAATATAGATAATAAAGAATAATTCGTCGATCTTATAAAATTTCGTATAATCTCTTTTCATCACATCTTTATCTTTTCTAAGAATCCTATCGCTAATTTCAGGTCTAATCTTCAGATTTAATACTCTCTTTTGAAGAATTTCAGTACAGTTAAATTTTTATATATAGCTTAATTAAAATAATAATATTTTATTTAAATTAATTCTAAGCTCTTTTTTTATGATTCAAATTCATTTTTATACAATAATAAAATTGTAAATATCGATATCTACAACATCGAGTTAACTATATAATGTTCAAAGTGAAAAATTATACAAATATTATAACATACACACAAAGGAATATTTTCATCATTGATTTAATATAAAATTTCCTATCGGTCGACTCCAATTTTTTTTTCTTACATCCCTTATACGTACGCTCCATACAAATTCCGTGAGCATACTTTATCCATATTACACATAAGGCCACGTATACATATGAGTGTATTTTTGCACGGCAGTTTATTACTTAATTTTCCACATGTTCAGACCGTGTCTTTCCGTGTCACTGACGGGCACTTTGTCATCCTGAAAAATCGTCTAAGGTACCCACATAAGGCAGACTACGTATTTCGAAAACCGAGGCATATTTTCACCGCTTTTCCTCTCCTTTTTCCTCTTTATTTTTAATATACATACATATTTTTTATTTTTAGATTTTTCGAGTGTGAAGTTAGTGGTGCTGTCGTTTAAAATTAAAAAATACCTCATCGTAAATATTATTACGGAATTTTCGGTGACGCGATACCGGAAACGGCGGTCGAATTATTTGATGTTATAAATATCTTAAAATAGCCTAAAATATTTTTTTATATAAATAATTAAATATTAGATTACCCGTAATCAAATAAAATATAAACTTTGTTCAATATAGTTAGTAGAAAATTAAAGTTTTTGGGAGTTGATTTTTAGTTAGTCAATTAGTATTTCTGCTCGAATTATCGATTATATATTAAATAACTTTTCAAATCGGGCTGCCAATAAATTTCGTTAATTAATTATAATCAGCTTAAATTTTGCGTCAGCATTTTATTATTATTATTATATACTATTGATTTATATATTTAAAACATTGATTTTGATTTCCCTGTATGCTAAAAATATTTTTATATAATTTAATCTGAATATTTCATATATAAAAAATCAGTATTGGAGGTTCTAAAAATTGATAATAAATGTAAAAAAATCCTATAAAAATATTCGTAAAAATTTTTATTAGTCATCAATTTTGGGAATTTTTATTTATTATATATAAGAAAATTTGATAAATCATAAATTTGAAAATATTGTATAAAATGGAATATAAAAAAAATAGCTAAATAGTTATTAAAAATAGCACATTCTTAATTCTATATAAATTAAGAAAAATATACATTCACCTTTAATTAAAATTAATAACAAAATATATACTTTATTGAATTAAAAGCCTTCGTAAATCAGAACGATTGATGGGCTATTCAAAAAAGGGTTAAAAATGGAAAACTCGTCCTTGAATAATATTAAGAAACAATAAATCCTGCGTCGAAAAGGAGTAATAAAAATAAGCCGTCTTTTTATGTAAGATTCATACGGATTTTGTGAAGGATTGTTTTATAAGTGGAAATTTTTATTATTCGCATTTTATTTCCGATTTTCTTTTTCTCCGCGTTCTATTCTGCGTGCGCCTTTTTCATTTTTCCTCCCACCTTCTGTCTATTTTTATTATTATTTCGCCGTGTTTTCGTTCATTTTAGTTTACTGATTCAGGTAAGGACAATGTCGAAAAATAAATCTGTCATACGCAATATCTCACGCTCTATTGAAAATTCCGTAACGGGAAATGGGGATAAAAAAAAATGGCGAAACGAAAGAAAAACTTTTATTTTTCCTTTTTTCCGCATTCATATTCAAGTGTGAGCGCGAGCACGTCATGATTTGTATCGGTACGTTTATTTATAATGAAAAAGTATATAAAAAACCACGCACAAAACTATATAAAAAAGAAGAAAAAAATATATATATAAAATATCCGGGAAGAAGATGAACGCACGCAGAAGGGAACGAATATTTTCCTTATTTATATAAGGAATGTGACCCGTCTAAAATTTAGTTTATTTTAATACTTTTACGAATCGAGAGACCCTCGTATTCCGCGTTCTTCTTCGACAATTCTTTTTTTTTCTTCTACGTATCTGAGATTTTCTTTTTTTTTTTTGTATAATAGTATACGTTCGATTTTCGAGTGTCGATTTCAGGCTTGCGTGCTTTTTCCTATTTTCTTTGGCCTCAGGCTGCGTATAACGCGTACGGTTTTAACCGAGTGAAGCAACCGATACGTATTTACCGCTATTATACATTTAGAATTGCGAGGTTTTTATCTCTTTTCATGGAAGCAAATGAAATATATATATATATATATATATATATATATATATATATATATATATATATATATATATATAAAAAAAAACGAAAAAAGAAAAACGAATCACAATAGCGATAGAATAAAAATAAGAATAGATCGGTGATTGAGGGAAAAACCGCACAGATATTTTTCACGTATCCGTTAACAATCTTTCTATCTTTTCTCGTGTGTTTTCCTTTTTTTTTTATTTCGTATTATTCAAGCGTGAAAGCGTGAAATAACATTGTTATGTTAACGTTCGGCTAATACAAATATAGATAATTCAAATCGATTTCGGATTTAATACCTTTACTGGAAGAAATGAAGCAAACGATCTTTAATCATCTTATAACTATATATTGATAAATAATTTTATTATATTTTTATATTAAAATTTATATAAAATAAAAATTTATAATATTATATCTCTATTACATTTCTCTTTCAACTTTTGAATCATTGATTAAATCTTTTACTGAGTCAAGTCTCGAATTCTATGTCCAATTTTCTAATATTATTTTTCTATGAAAGACTTGATATTTCATTTTATCTCATATATTTCTAGTTTAACTATATATGTTTTTCTTAAATTAATAATTCAACTGATAAAAATATCACAATCAATTATAGAACAGTTTATTACTTACTTAAAAATTATCAGATATAAATTATTTCAAATATTATAAAGAAATATTGAAAAATATTAAAATAACCGATCGACTTTTGAACATTTGTATTTAAAAAAAAATCTTATTTTTATAGTGGATAAATAAAATTCTTCGACAATAATTATTGAAGATTTTTTTCGTTTTTCAATATTTGTATGTATTACTCTTTAAGTTCAAAAAACAAATTCGTAACATATTAATATATTTTTAAATTTATATAAATATTTAATATTATTGACAAAAAAATATCCTTTAAATAGAAACCCTCTTCTTCTGGGTCAGTAGCTCATTTTGTAAAAACCATTCTAAACAATGACGGTTTTCAATCTTTACCGGCAACATACATACATATACACATTTAATATTTGTCGTTTTAAAATTAAATTTTTGCGGTGGAAAATTCAACCGGTTGACACGAAACACGGTGACAATTATTTAAATGCTCGAATTAAGTGCGCATACGAAATTGCGCCACGTAGAATTTTCATTCGCCTACGTGTTATATTTTCTATTCGTCGGTACGGCAATTAAGAATAAATAAGGCACGTGAATGTGGACTACATTCGTGTTTGCTCACGAGAAACGAGTGGCCATTCTATGCTCTTCCCTTCGGAATGAATGAACTCGGAAAATGAAATATTCAGGCCGGGACATACCATTGTGAAGAATCGGAAACGGAGGACGACCTCTCGTTTTCCAACGCAAATAATACCCGTAACACGTAGTCGAAAGGGGTTCCGAAACTGTTTTTTTTTTTTTTTTTTTTTTTTTTGGTACCATCTACCTTCTATTTTTCCCGGGTTACCTCATTCTGGTGCAATTCCCCGGAGATCGAGCCGCACAGCCTGTGGACTCTGTTCTTACGAATACGACGACGACTGTGACTCTTTTTCTTTTTTTTAAAAAAAAACCTCAGTCGCTATTTTTCTTTTTCAATTTCACCTGCCCTCACTATTTATAACGCGGTTGAATCCCTTTTTTTTTGTCGCTTTTCTCTTTTCGTACATTCTTGACCTCATCTACTTTCGGTCGCAGTAAACATTCGACGAGTGGAAAAGCAAAAAGAAAAAAAATACACCGAGTCACTTCTTGATCGAGTGTTAAGCAAACTAAAATCGGTTCATTTCTCTCCTTTTCTTCCTACATATATATGTATTTTTTTCTTTTTTCCTACTCCATTGAACTCTTTCGCCGACGACTTGCCTTTCTCTACGGCTATCTTCCGTGTTCGTTCGCTTTCTTTCGCCTTAAAAGCGGAAAAATGGTCGACGTTACGTTAAATTGTCCCGTGTAATGAAATTTCTTACTGAAGCACTTTCCACTAACTAAAACGATTTCTTTCAATAGAGCTTCCCCTTCTTACATACTAATGCACGAAAATTGTCTGTATTTTTTTTTCCACTCTATTTTTTCGGTCTCACGAGAACACAAATAATTATAAATTACTTCAATTTAATATTCCGAATGAATGTCGATGGATAATAATAGCACTCACTATGATTGATTGAAATTTTTACTTGCATGAAATTGCTTACTATATAAAATCAATTATTTGACCGTTTGAAATAAATAACATAAACGGGTGTTATTTTAAATATTTTTCTTTTTATTTTCAAATTATTTTCTCTTTTTTAAAATTGCCCAACTTTCATATATCAAAACGAATATTTAATTTATTTAAAGTTTATTGTTAATTTTGATTATATAATATTAAATTTTCTTATCATAAACAATATTTTAATAATATTTTCTGAAAATCAACTTACATTAACAATATTTCATTTTCATTTTAAATTCAGAGATAAAAATATAAATAGAAAAATAACAAAATTCGTAGAACCATTATTTTTATTAATTTTAATTACATTTTAAAATTTAACAGCATAATTCATAATTAGTTATAAAAAAACTTTTAACTAAGCCAAAATGTTTGATCTTGACGTATACCAATTAAATGAAATTTCAAAGTGCGCATATTAATTAACGTTCAAAAAAAAACAATAATATAAAATAAAAACTCATTATATAAATTGAAAACATCCATCATAAATTATTTATTGAATATAACAATTTATCTTTATATCACATATAATAAATTTTACTAGGGAAATGAATAATTTTGTAGTCTAGTAGTCTCGCATAATGGCTATAAACCCTCGCATAAATTATGTGCGATAAAATTATCGCGATTTTTCATACAGAATATGTATCTTTCGACAAATATGGATCACTATACGAATAAAATCTATTATCTAAATATCCCTCCGGATACATTAGCAACTAATACTTCGCCATGCTGATTATTAGATTTAGCTTACATATATTCTATTCACGTATGCGTATCAGCGAACATAAGAAGATTACACGTCGAATTGACATATTCGATAAAATGGATACCGGGGTCATGTCGAAAAAGTAACATATGTGCCACATCGAAAAATCCCTTAAGCAAATACTTATATTTTTCTCGCAAGAGAACATCCAATATATTATATACGAGGCGCGTACGCGAAGTGGAAGAATGAAATGAAAGAAAAAAAAATATATCCAGAAGGAATATTCTCGTATTTTTTATTTTATTTTTTTTAATATAATTCATCGGGTAAAAAAAATCACGAACGTCCTGAATACAAAATTCATAGCGACAGATGATAATAATATGTGATGAAAACGATGCGACATTTCGTCACGGTCGCAGGATATTTAACGAATTGCGGCGACAAAACGGCGAGTAATTTTCTAAGGGGGCAAAAGGGTATGATGATATATATATATATATATATATATATGTTATATGTTGTACTGTCCGATGGCAATAAATAATGTTCGCATACTGGGACATTTCTGCGGTTTATTATGGTAATATGGCTTTGTATATGATAATGTTTTCTATTGACCATGTCAATATTGTGCGTTATATGCTCTAAGCGTAGGGTTGGTATTATAGAAAAAAAAAATAAAAGGACACTATTAAACCGGGTGCAGCTCGAACCCTACTTAACTGCACACAATACGTTCTGAACGAACAATAAACCTTGTATATCGCAATATAATGCCGTCAGAAAGCATAATATGAAATTCTCTGAGCATCGGTGATGCTGCAATTTAATGCTGTCGACAACTATATGCCAGATTTTTAGCTCAAACTAACTCCCTATTCAGTGCAAGAACAAAACGTCCTTATGTATAAATAATATGTGTTGTCCCATCATCGATTGTGACGACAATGTAATATTATGCTATATATATATGGTAATAACAAAGGTACTCATATTAAGAACTGCGACAGGTTAAATAATTATATATATATATATATATATTATTTACATTTTCATACAATTTTTACTTTAATGTATTGTTACAATTTTAAAATGGCATTCGGCAAAAAAATTGTCTCATATAGTTGCATCCGACTATACATTAACACTGTATGTAAAAATGTGCAAAATAGCCGAATATTTTAAAAGTTATAAAGTCTAATAAGGTTTATAACTTTTCTAAATATAATGCGTTTTCGTAATTGATTTCGGCAAATAATTTATCTGTTGAAGACGCACTCGAAAATGCATAATTTAATACAGTAGATTTACTTCTATAATACAAGAAATAAAAGAAATATAATAAAACCATATATAATTGATAAATATTATAAATATTAAATTTCAGTTGCTTGCATAAATTTTTCACTAAAAAAAAAATCAATATTCAAAAATTTAATATTTCAAAAAAATGTATATAAATATAAATTCAATTGATTTTTGTAAAAATTATATCCATATTAAAATATTAAAAATGTATTTTAATTATTAATTTTAGTTAAATTATAATACACAATTTTTCAAATAACCTTGTCGAAATCGATTAATTATGTATCGTTTTCTTTATACAGCAACTCGTCGGTTTGTTTACGAATAAAACTTTTTTAAAGGGGTAATTAATAATATTAATTTATATCGAAATTAATTAGAGCTATGAAAGATAAAAAGCAAATTTTTATACAAAAAAATAAATAATAAATAAATATATAAACCACAACGGACGACTAAACGGGAAACGCTCGGCGAATTTTTAGTAAATTAAACATCTAATCCTATTTTGCGGCTTTTTAAAATATTAATTTTAAAACGGAATCATTAATCGCGCTCTGAATTTCTTTTTACATTAAATAAATTGCCCCGGTTCACAAAAATTATATCGCTCGCAAAAATAAATTTATTTAAAAAAAAAAAAGATAAAACAACTTTCGCGTTGAAAAGTTTAGATAGATTCATAATAATGCCGCGAAAGATAAAAACTTTCTCTAGATGTTTCGTTTTAATTTAATTTATTCTAAATATTTTTTTCCTCGAATGTTATCTCATCAAAATAATTGAAATGAGAATTATATTTAAAATTGTTTTAATTTTGTAATATCACTGTATATATATATATATATACATATATAATATAAACAAACTTAGTTATTTATATAAATATTTATTATAAATCGTTTTTCAATCTCTACTGCTATATATTATTAAAAATTCTATAAAATTTAAAATTAAAGTGTGAGTTTAAAATCTTTCAATTCGAGTCGGCAGCTCGTGATTGTGATTCATGAAATTTTTTTTTAATCAACATCAAGTCATTGTAATGAAATCAATCAAATTATAAATAAAAAGAAATTGTTACGAAATTCGACAATAATTAAACCTTATATTTATATTTCTAGACACGTAAAACGTTATCGTGAAAATTACCCTAGAAAATAATACTCTCTTCATCCGAGTCGGTAGCTCACGATCGATATATATATTATAATATTATAAATATAATTAAAAAAAATAAATATTGTACCATTTGTCAAGAATTATGCATATGCATCGTATTATATAAGAATTGAACATAATTTTAATTCACTTTATAATTAATTCTATATAAATATTTATTGTTATTATATAATTTAGCACCTGTAATACACTTTATATGTAATATAATAATATCGAAGGTAAATAGTTGTTGAATTTCTGTTTCAAAATTGAACGTAAATGGTTACATCGGTGTTACGAATGCGCAAAACGACGAAACTTAGCAACAACCCGAAAGTGGATATCTGTGTACCAGGAATTGAACACGCGATAAACGTACAATAAACTGTTTTCGATTCACTCGCATAAACGTGTGTATACCCCCCCCCCCCCCTTTTTTTTCTTTTCTTTTCTTTTCTTTCGTTTCCTTTCTTTCTCTCTTACACTCTTTCTTTTTCCGCTTTCTTTCGGCGACAGCGGATTGTAGAAAAAAGAGAATCGACTCTCAAACACGAGCCGCGTATATAAATATTTGAATATGCGTAATCTGCTTTCGATATAAACCGTAATATCGTATTATTTATCTTGTATGCAGGCGTCGCGACGTCTTCTTTTAGATTTTAACGTGTTTTATGATGTCGTTGCGTTTAAATATATATTTAATAAAGTCGTATTAGAAAAATATTACAAATTATTTATATTATTAAATATTTTTGTGAACGAAATAGAGTGAATAAACAGTAAAAAATATTTTTTTCCATATTGTAATTGATTATATTAAAAGTAATACAAATAATATTATAAGTTATTTTCATATAATATAAAATATATATTATATATTAAGAAATCAAAATAATAAATAAATAAAAACATGAGTTCAAAATATTATGATATTCTAATTTAAAACAAGAAATTTCTAATACCAAATTCAAGATCGCCATGACGATTACAAATTATCTTCAATGTCAAAATGAAAAGCTTGTTTTTGTGAAAAGCTAAATCAACCCATGCTGATATAATTCATGAGTGCTTAAGACTGGAAAACCTTTAGTAAGATCAATTATAAGATATTTAAACTGAGAAAGGATAACTTTACTTTTGATATTAATAAATTAAAGGGGTGAACTCGGTACTTGAAATAGAAATATGTTCAAAGTTTATAACTTATAAAAGTACATTTTTTTTTACAAAAATTAAATTTTTATTGAAATTTATCTCTACTAGTTGAACATATAATGTGTAAAATAATAAAAGTTTCTTAATGTTTATATTTTTGGCAACATATAGAACTTTTTGTAGTATCAAATGAGGTCAAATATCTAGTTTCTTATAAATACAATATTATTATTTTTTTTATAAATAAAACAAAATGGCTCTTTTTGAATATAATATTTTTTTATATACTCATATATATATATATATATATATATATATATATATATATATATATATATATATATATATGAAATTTAATTTTTATATTAACTCATTACTACATAACCAGTTTTAAACTGTGACTGTCACAGTCAAAGTCGACCCTTTCACGTTAAGGTAAATAATAGGTTGTCATTTGAAATTTTAATTTTTTTTAATCATTATTATGAGAATTTTAAACAGCCTTACCTCTCACATCTGCATGCTTTTACCCCATATTAAAATATTCGTAAGAATGGAAAAGAAAATAAAACAAAAAAAAAATTATGCAAACTGCCAATGTGTACGCGTGGAAAGCGTATCGTCGCATTAGCTTTAAGATAATAATAATAATAATAATAATAATAATAATAATAATAATAATAATAATAATAATAATAATAATAATAATAATAATAATAATAATAATAAACGACGTATATGTTAGACACAAAAGTAAAACATACCCTGGATATCACATGTTGACTGCGCGACTACCACTAGGGTGAGTATCATCGTCGCGAAAGCATTGCTACGAGCAATAAGTGCACATCTCAAAGCTCCCACCCTACCCCACCCTCACCCCCGGAAAAAAAATAAAAATGAAAAAAAAACCGCCCATCGTACCCCCTAGGGCCCCTTCGAACATTACCCTGCCAACACCCCAAATAATTTAGTTTTGTTGCGGCCAAATGCATGGGGCGGATATGAGCCACCCTTAGAAAACGCAAACCGCATACAGTTGCTCCCATGGCGCGTCTTTATTTTAACTATTGCCATTTAGCAAACACGAACGTTTTTCAATTCAAACTGACAATGTCTATTTCTATTCCTATATTATATATATATATATATATATATATATATATATATATATATATATACATATACATATATTATGTTCTACATACATCTCAATGTATGCTAAACTGCATTCAATTGCTATAAATATAAAATAAATAATGCGGTCTTATAACTGAACATTTGGTCTATATAAACAGTTTAAATTCAATTTGTAATAAAGAACCAAAATAAAAATAAATACGGTTAAAAAAATGTATTTGTTTAAATTATGATTTTATTTTATTTCTCAAAGAAATCATTTCTTGTTTTCCTTACTAAAATTATTTAATAGATATATAATATTTTTTCTTATTGACGTAATATTTCCTTTAAATATTTTTGTAATGTATAAAATACAGATCTTTCAGAAAAATCCGGATTTTCAATCCATATATATATATTTATAGTTTCCTTTTGACATAGAACGTTTTATTTATTATCTTAGAATTTATCTGGAAAACCTTCCCCTTATGTATATCATGTAGTATAATAGATTACGATCTGTAGATTCTTTTGAATTACAGTTTGATGCCCGCATCTAAATTTAAGTTTGACATAAAATTATAGAACATTTTTGTCTGAAATATAGCAAAATGACTTAATAGAAACTATACTATATTTTGGACAAAATTAGACAATTTAATTTCAACATCAAATAATCTAAAATGACTAGATTATAATGTTTCTAAATTTTATTATGAAAAAATATCAAAAGAAGAATATTTTTCTGCATATTTAAATAAAACTGTTATTTTTGGATAATAAAATTGTTTTCTTAATATATATATTTATATGTCGAATCTTCTATATATCGCGAAACTTTCATCTTTTAGAAGTTTTTTCAACTTGTTATATTTTTATTTTTACTACTATAAGGAAAATATCAGTTTTCTTACGAAAATAAACACTCATATATTTTTGTCGAGATTTTTTATTATAACGTCGAATAGTATAACCGACGACATTTCTTAGACATCTCACAGTGGAAAATTGTTACTAATAAACACATCCCGTTTTTATTACGACACCAGTAAGGGTGGTAGTTTATAAGTAGTAAATTCGGAAAAATCTCGTTGTTCATCCCCTTGTGTTGGGGGTTTTAAATTCAAACCCACCCCAGTGTTTGTCACTCCGTTCGAGGAAATTTTCAACGTGTTTATCTTATCTTAAAACGTTGAAAATCATAAATATAATGGTTATTATAAATTGAGTTTATCATAACTGCGTAACACGTTTGCTAAATGATGGATTTTAACTAGAAAGGATATTGGAACGACTTTGGATAAAGATATAAATTACATTTTATGTACTCTTTCAGAATTTACGCGGGTTTTTATTATAATTATTACCTTGAAATTTATACAAAAATATTATATATAATACCTAATATTACTTATTATTTTAATTATATTCTATATAACTTCTTTTTGTTATTTTGATATAGAATTAATCAATTTTTCAGTGACATATAAAAAAATATAGACTCGAACTTTGACAAGTTAATACTATATAATTATGTCTTCATTAAAAAAAACATATTTCTTACATTTTTTAATCAAATTTTATTTTTTATATTATAGTTTAAAATTTTACACTTAAATATTCCACAATGTATTTAAAAAAAATTAAGTATATGATATTTTTTAAGAGAATACTGAAATTTTTGATATAACTTTTCCTAACATAAGTCGGAAAAGATTGAAAAACACTACTAAATTATAAACATGAAATCCATTGTTTATATAAAATATACAAATTATTAAGTCGATATCTTTCTTAATTAATATTTAAATTAAAATACGTTGAATTTATATTTTCCTTTCTAAAATACATCAACATCTTAATTTAATTTATTTGACATAAATTAATTATATTTTTCTACAGAAAACTTACAATATCAACCATAAATGAATATATTATGTCTATAAATAAAATATAATAATATATTAATATTAAATATTAATTTAATAATTTCCAAAAAAAAATCAGACTTTGAATAATTAATATTAATATTAATATGATTTCTATTATAAACAAATATGAAACAAAATTTTCATATATAATTTTCTCTATATTAATATATTAAATTATTTATACACGTTATGCAAATATTATAATATCGTGCATATTATTATAATATCTAATTTCAGTCGTATACTGTATGAGGAAATATGCATGGAATTAGACAGAATTCGAACTGATAGTCAATATTCACATACCGGCCATATAAGGGCACAATTAAACAGTGAACCAACACAATTTCGTATTCTATACCCTATTACGTCGATATTATATATATATATATATATATATATATATATATATATATAATATTATATGTACAAATATGAAATTTATTATATTATCGAACACACAGCCCTAGCAAATATTCAACAGCCCAGCGTTGAAATTAGGTCGAACTGATCGATATTTTCGATTCCCGAATTCCGACGTTTGTCACTTAATTATTCTAATTAATTATACGCGTCGAAAATAATAATAAACGTATATTGATTTTTAATTAGTATTTTAATTTTTTTTTTTTTTTTTACAAAATTTTTATACAAAACTGGAACGATAAACGTTGAGTATCTGATGTAAAAATAGGAGCGAAAATTTATAATACTCCGTTACTCTAAATATATTATATTTAAATATATTTTTCAATATTAGAATTCGTGTCAATCGTTTATCCATCAATTATTTTTTTAATATGCTCTTAGAAAGAAATAGATTCATATAAAAAAATATACAATTTTTATATAAATTATCATTCAATAATTGTATTATACATAAAAATCAATAAATGATTTAAGAATATTAAAACATATTTTTTTTCATTTAAAATTCAATTTAAAATTTAATTTCATTTTTTTTAGTAATAAAACTACAAATAATTATCCGAATCTAAAGAACAGAAATAAGCTTTCGACTATCCATTTTTTTCTGTATCTAACCTTTCTTAGATTTTTTTTTGAATTTTATATTGTATATTATTTTTTAATAATTATCAAATTATTTATAAATATATTATATATATATATATATATATATATATATATATATATATAGAAAATATTAATATAATTCTTATAGGAATATTTTAAGCGGAACCTGGAGCGAAAAGCAGAGCAAAGCTTTAGCAAATTCTTGAATGTCGGAGCGGAACAAGTAAAAAAATAAGTTCTGTTTTTTTTATATACGAATACTTTCAGGTGTTAAATAATATGAGAAAATTTCAGCACGAATGCCTTAAGATTCATTTACATACAACTATCTATTTGTATAGCGTTAATGTATTCCGAATTCGACAACGATTCTACTAAAATCGAATAAATTATTTTAAGCTCCCATTTCAATAATAATGTCATTGCTTTATATGTACATACATACGGTTAGACGTTTATCTCATGGGTGAAAATCGCAGTTAATCTAATGAAGATAGGCCTAAATGAAATATTACATATACACATATCGTATATAGCTTTGACTTAAATTTCAATATGATTTATTATACGGATTCGGATCTTAACCACTAATAAATAATTTTATTCTAATTTAAATTTGAATGAGAGACAATTTAATGATATTTCAATAAAATTATGTTACATGAAATTTTTAAATCTTTCAATAAATTTCAGGTTCATATTTTATATATTTCAGTAATGTGATAAAACATTACTTTTTAATTAATATAAATATTTAACCAATGTCTGGAAAATTTGAGTTCATCAATATTCTTTTTAAAATTAAATATTTAATGATATATACATATAAAAAATTAACCGATTCTTTTGTAATATAAAATATTCAGAATATTTATAAATTATTCCATAAACAATTTTTGATTTATTTTCAGTATATAAATATTATATTAATTTCTCGGTAAAACATCCCCCATATAAAACATCACACGAATCTTTTCATGCAATTATATAGTAATAAATTAAGGCTTACATTAAAAACCTTTCACAATAATGGAACCTAAGCTGGTAACAATTTTCGATAGATAAAAAAAAAAAGTGCTGTTAATATTTATATGAGAATTGTCAAAGCACGTGCCCATCAATGCGACATCACCATAAATCTCAAAGGGTAATTTTACGCTTTCTCTCCCCCATACAATGTCGCTTTTGTAAAGCGAAGAAAAAAAGGGCACACAGTTGTAATGTGGGTCACAATATTTATATTTAGATGAGTTTTAGATAAAACTCATACCATCCCCCTCAGTTCCAATTTCGTCTATATATATATATAGTCGAATGCGGTGTAAAAACATCCCGTTTTGCATCATAAATCATTGTAAAATACAAAGGGACTCGTCTGCAACAGCGACGATGTACCTAAAATATCGGGACGGTTAAAATTTTGTGAGACTCTTGACTATTATTATTAATGCGAAGCCGAGTTATTTTATCGACAGTTCTCGCCGTAAAAGTTTACCGTGTATTTTCACTAGATTAAAAAGCTTTTTTAAATAGCGGTAAGAATGTATAATATATATATATATATATATATATATATATATATATATATATATATATATATATATATATATAAATATAACGGGCATCATTATAAAGTCGCTGCACGGCTTTAAACTTGCTCAAGTTTTGCCCATGCACGTTGTAAAATTAATCTTTACAAAGTTTTAAAATGAATGATGAAAAAAAAATTTTTTTTCCCTTTCTCGCCGTTTGGATCGTGTCGAACATTCTGAAGTTTTGCAAATTTGTCGTTTAGAAAATTTATTTTATAAGCACTACAAAATAAATACAGTGAAACTTGTCAGATTGAACATCGTCCATATTTTGGAAAGAATGTCTCCGAACGTGAGAAGTTTCTTTAGAAAATTACTATATATTTTATATATAATAAAATTTTGCAAAGATTAATTTTCTTTTGTGGCTTATAATTATGAATATCAAATAAATTTTTAAAATATTTCAGAAACATAAAATACAATACTGACTAAACAATGCAACATAAATCCTTATTATTTTTCTACTTAACAATAGTGCTAATAAAGATTGAATGGTTTTAACACATTCTTACAATCCTTGAATAAAATCCTAATATGACAGTAAAGACAACTTCATTATATTTTTTTTAATATGATATATATAAATTAAAGTGATATTAACACCAAAAACGGAAAATATATTAAATTAAATTGGAAAAAATTGTGTTTTCTTCATTAATGCTACTAATTTTTATTGTTAAAAATATTGCAACTAATATGAAGTAAATTTTTAAATTTATTTTTACCGTAATATTATTTGGAATATTTTTTATGACAAATTATTTTTTTTTCAAGATGTATAAATTGAAAACATCTTAATAGACAGATTTATATATTTCGATAAGAGTTTTAATCTGATCGAAAAAAGATAGAATATATCAAACAGCGATTTTTTACAATGGTTCACAATATATACAAATAAATATATTTAATATACGAAAAAGCACTTTTATTCTCGAAAGTGGAAAACATGTTTTTTTTTTTTTTAAAGGAACGCTCGTCAAAAACGTGCATATTTAATATAAATAAAGACGACATTGAATAAAAAGTTGACGTTTGACAAATTTATGAATTTTTGATGATGACGTATCTAGAAACATACAGACGACGACGTAGACGTAGACGAATAAGAAAAAAAAATCAAAAACGAACAATAACAAACAAAACGACGCCGTTCCTCGTATTATATTATTTTATTATTCGTCGTAATTTCGGTGCAAAAAGTCAGAACAAAACGTCACAAATCGCATTAACTTAATCGAATCGTCTCACGTTTCGGCGGCTTTGTTCCGGTTAATATTATCGACAGAATTTAATTTGTCGAATCAAAAAACGAGAAATAAATAATAAATAGTATTCGTTTTCATATCAATATTAAACGTTTCGCGATAGCAAACATCTACGTGAACACAATGGCGAATATCTTTCGAATATCTCGAATACCAAACAACAAAGATGAAATAACAATGAAGCTTTTCGTTTCGAAATTATTCATCTTCGAGATCGTTTCGGCTTTGAAAAAAAAAAAGATTGTCAAAATTTTCAATCGTCATTTATACGTGTCTTATATTTTAGTATTGTCGAAGATTATTTTCATTTTCTAATATTTTAAGAATTTTCATGTTTTTAATTGTAAGATATATTTCAATATCTATTCAAATATATAGATTTTTTGCGGATATTAAATCCTTTGAATTTATATTTATAATGAAAAATTGATCTTAATATAAATATTATTTTTTTTTTATATATAATCAAAAATAATTTAAAGCAGTGTTATATTGACATTTTAATAAATATTTTAAATAAAAATGGGACATCGAATATAATTTAATGATAAAACTTCAAACATCCTTACGTCTTTATTACGAATTGTCTTCGAAAATACTTCAATATATAATATAATAAGATTCTTATAATTAAAACCATATTATATAGAAATATTTATAATTTTGAAATCGTTGTTATTTTGTCATTTACATGTTTAAATATTGGAATATATAAGATGATGACGACATACGTTATTGTAATTATTGTAGAGACTTATCCCTGGGGATCACAATTCAACATTCCCAATCGTAAAATAATTAATATTCTGTCCAGGTTCAAAGTTCACGCCGAATTCCCAATAGACCATTCGATAAACGTAATATACCATAACAAAATACGCGGAAACTATCAGTCAATTAATAATTCGATTCGATATTTATTATTGAAAGAAAAGAGGACACCGAAATATCTCTTGGAGTCGTAGAATTTTGAATATTGCGAATGGAATGGACATCGACAGAAATGTGTGAACTGAATGCTTAATGTTGAAACGTGATGGTCGTTAATTATCCGTTCGTTCGCTTTGACGTCTTAACTTGTATAATTTATTTTAAATATATATTTAAAATAAATATATTTAATCATTAAAATTGTCCGCGTAATATTAAAAAAAAAATTGCTCATTGAAATAAAACGATGTCATTGTTCTTTGACTATATACATGAGTGAAAAATTAAATATGTGAATCATTGATTGTTTTCATATTCAGTTCATACTTTCTAAAAAAAAAATCTAAAATATGTATTATGACCTCTTATTATAATTATATTGATCACATAATATATGTTGAAAAAATATTTAATCCATCCTGAATATATATAAAAGATATTAATCAGATATCTATATTTTATTGGTAAGAATTAAAAAAATGTTTCATTTTTTAATTATAAATATATTTATAAAAACACTCATAATTAACAAGAAATAATAATATTAATAAGAACTCCATAGTGTATTTAAGTGACTAATAAATTTAATTTCCACAAAATTAATTTTACTATATATTTTTTTACAAAAAAAAATATTACTAAAATGCGAATTCATTTTTTAAAAATTTAACATTTAAAACTACATTTGACTTTTCAATATCAATATTGTAACTAAACATTTTTTCATATCTACGCTTTAATTTTTCATATTTGATATTTTTATTTCAGTATCAATTAATAAAAATTCACTATTAATATTTATAAAATAATTATATTTTAAATAAATTATACAAATTCATCAAACTTGTAAACATTTATATTTTTTCTAATATAGGTATATATATATATATATATATTAATATAAATGAAATTCATTGACAATAAGCAGAATATTTCAATAGATTTTATTGCAATCGCACATGTCTTTTATATTGTCAATTTCATGAGTGAAATTGTATTTACTACAATTTCACTCGTTCAAAAATTGAAATGAAAGTTAACGCGTTTTGGTTGAATTTGACGAATCTTTGTCAAAGTTTCGACCCCGCAAAATTTTCGCACCCTTATTCGGACCGAAAGTATCATCGGGTGTAACATAAAAGGCGGTCGACGACAATTGACCGACAATAAAAGATATACAAATTTCCAACCCTCGCCCTTTCAAACGGACAATTAACTTTTATCAACTTGCGAAACTGCTTAAAAAAGACTTTTACGCGTTTCAAAAACCACTTTTGAACTTTTTTTTCGCGCACAAAACCACAATTATATTAACCGTTCGAAAATAAAAAGATCGTTTTTTTTGTATATATATATATATATATATATATATATATATATATATATATATATATATATATATATATATATATATATATATATATGACTTTTTCAAGATTTTTATTATACTACTATAATATTGTCGAGTTAAATTTTTTCATATCATTTAAAAACACATATCAATTATACTATAGATATCAAACATTTATTTTCTTTTATATTATAAATACATAAAAAGATCATTTTTAACATAATAAATATTTCATCAGTTAAGCATAAAGTTGATCTTATAAAAATAAAGTAACGATAAGTATGATCTATCATTTTTCTTCGATTATATTATATAATAATAATATATAAACCACTTATCCGAAAATATAAATTTTTATTTATGATAATATATAAACTTTATATTTACATTTATTATTTAAAATTCATTTTTAGCGAAAATATGTAGTATTATTAATTTATCTGTTTTATGAAATAATAAATTATATAATTCTGCCAAAAAACTTATCATCCTTTTAAATAAAATATTGATTATATTTTAGTCGCATTCGCAAAGCAGTATTTAAATATATGTTTATTTAAATTATTGTTGATAATTTCTAGTTTTATATATATATATATATATATATATATATATATATATATATATATATATATATATATATATATATGTGTATTTATATATATATATATATATATATATATGTGTATTTATATATATATATATATATATATATATATATATATATATATGTATTTATATATATATATATATATATATATATATATATATATGTTAAATAATATGGATTAATCAATTTTTAAATAAGATAAAATTATCTATATACAAAATATTATAACGCATTGTTTTATCAAAATAAACAATAATTAACATAAAATTTCCTAGCGTACTTTAATTAATTATTAAATTAGTACAATAACAATAATGAAAATACAAAATATCATATATCACGATATACACCGATGGGAATTAAAAATACACAAGTGTACTCTAAAATAATGAATAATTATTTTTTTTCTCATATTTATATTATTATAAATAACACATTTATTCCTTCGCACAATATACAAAAGTCACTTCGTACGATTTACAGTCAATTTTCACGCGAATAATTTTATTGAAATAATTCAACACATTCAAACAATAATTGTTATCCTTCATGCACTGTTTATTTCCCATTTATATTATATATATATATGTATATATAATAGTTAGTCAACAATACTTTTATATAATAAATAATAATAATATAACGTATAACAGAAGTCTAGCATTGTTCTCTAGCGGTTAACGATCTGTTATAATATAGATCAGATATGTTCATGTTTATGTGATAGAACCGTGTCTTTCTATATATGCAATACGACTGAAACGTATTACATATTCCTTTCATACCTTTGTATAATGTCATGTCGGTTATGAATATATATTTAGTGTGTCGTATTTGCACAATAATGACGGAATCTCCTGCATATTCACGGTCTTATATGCATATTTATGATTTGAGATCGAGATTGCATTCGACAAACAATTTCGTCCTTGTTTCAAATATTTCGCAGTGATTCATCTTCATCTTTGATGTTAATTTAAATATATTATATAAATCGTAACGTTCGATTCTGATATATCTATTATATTTATAGATTTATGCCGTTCTCTGTTTGCACTAAAAGAAAATAAAAAACAATATGTTAAATAGATATATTCGTATCATATTCGCATTTACATATAAATTGGTATCTCGAGTTACGAATAGCTTTTACTCTATTTTGATTTCTAGATTTGAACTAATATTCTAGATACGAATAGTGGAATTTTCGAGGAATATAACATGCATTTTGATATAATAAAATTTTTATTATTACTTTTATAAAAATATTTTTTATTTCTGAAAATATAAAATAATATATCTCAAAGAAAATTCATCAAAATATTAAAGAAAAACCAGAAAGTCATTATAAATACTATTAATGTCGAAAATATAATTTTACTAAAGCGATAAAATTTTAATAATACTAAATAATTAAAATATATATAAAAAAGTGCATTGGCTTGAAGCGATAACGGAGTTTAAATCGTAAATTTGTATACTTTAAACCTATATTATAAAAAAGGCGAAAAATCGTTACATTATCGTATTAAAAAGAAATCGAATTAATCTTTTTGTAACTAAAATCACATTTTCGAAAAAGAAAAACAACAATTTTAGCGAATCTTTTTTAAATATATTTTAAAACTATAAAGAGTAATATAAATATTCATTTTTAAAGAAATTTAATCAAAAAATAGTATTTCAATTATTTAATTCAAATTTGAAATCCTTGAACACATCTATTTCAATATTTATGTTTTAATATTCTGGTTTTAAACAATCATTGTATATTAAATATTTAACACTGCAAATGCAAATAGCTTTCATACAAACGTATATAACGATGAACGCATTTAATCTGTTCGCAATTATAATAAATCATCATAATTATTATATCGTCATAATAATATTTAATAAGAATTATTTCTTTAGGGTGAATATATGATTTATTGTCGTCTTTCCCTAAAGAAACACTCATGGATTTCTATCAAAATATACTCAACTATCAAAACCATTTATTATACGAAACCATTTAAACGGTAAAGTTACATTTTCAATCGTTATCCGATTTATATATATATATATATATATATATATATATATATATATATATATCAACATTCATGATTTTTTTCCTTTTGTAGTATAATATGTAATATTTGAAGCAATTTTGAATTTGAAGCGGTTATTGTCGTACTTTTTTTCTTCTTTCATTTTATGTACAATATTATAATTCAAATGCAATGATAAAAGAGCAATAAAATATATTTCAAATCCGAGCGAACCGCTAGGTAATATAATGAATACACACAAACAGACATACGTGTGTATATAAATTGCAAAGTTTCGAACATATTTCAGATAAAAACGGCGAGATACAGTTCGCGAAAAATAAAATTTCCACGCATTTAATGCGATTTTTCAGACTATAATATGAGAAAGAGCTCACATTCTGGCAGATATATGCGAAATTTTTGCCTTTCGCATATGTGAAAAACCGACGGCGTCTACGCAGAGTTTTTCTTTTATATTTTCCTTTTTCTTTTTTCATTTTCTTCGTATTTTTATTCTCACTCGAGCAGCGCATCTCTTTCGATATTCGACAAACCGAAAAAAAATCACTTTATATATATATATATATATATATATATATATAACCGATTCAAATATCAAACAGACGTTTTTATTGAAAATTACAAATCGGCGATTTCAACATTTTTTTTTCATCGAGACCATTCACTTCGACTTTTGATTTCGTTGTGCGACTTTATTGATACGATTGATCATTTTTTTTCACGAATCGAATCTATTTATGGTAGCAATAAAAATTTATTTCATTCTATAATACATCGTCGTAAGATAAAGAATGATCGCTACTATGAAATAGACACAACCTTTAAGGGGGGGTTGAAAAGCCATTGTGTAGCATGCTAGCATAGTAGCCAAGGATCCAAAATGACCGGTTACTTAATCTGTCAAGAATGACAGATGAGATTGAGATATGGATCATGAAAAGGGTCTCGGGGAATATCGTAACTGGTTTGTCGTAAGATATTTTCTACTACGGACCGATGGTTAAAAAAATCCGTTGCTACTGTTGTACAATCGACGATCAACTTTCCGCACTAAGCTCACATAAATTACGGCACTCGATCTTTTAAAGAGGAAGAACTAAATTTTCAGCCACCGACTCGACTTTTGGTCTTCGACATCGTTTAATCTTTCAATAGTGGCCAATGTTCGTGTTCACGCTAACCTTGTGGTTAACGGATAATACTATGCGGTATAGTAAAACTAGGTCAATTTTCAAGGTGTCGTTATAACAATAAAGGTGATAATACAATATATATATATATATATATATATATATATATATATATATATACATATAAAATATACAAGTTTATATCAAAAATAATTACCTATATACAAATCTAAATGTATGAGATATATTTCGAAATGAATTACCATCAGATATGCGAGTTTATGCAAGCGTAATTTTATATAATAATTATGTAATTTGTACTAATAAACCCTTTATTATTATATAATACATGTCATTAATTGCATCGTATCGTATATAAAATGTATAATGTAATTAAACTTCAACATAACGAAATGAAATTGGGATTTAAACTCGGTTTATGATTTATTACGTAGACTTCAAAGGATTCCGGGGCAAAGTTATTAATTTTGAAACTTCAAATATATTAATGATGTTATATTTTACTGACTGTATTTCGTATAAAATTAAATATAATGATCATAATAAATATAATGCAACAACATTAATATAACTTTTGCTAATTTCGAGTTTGTCTTTTTAAATTCGAATCGTTGAATTTAACTTTTAAATATTAATTTTTATGCATTTCCTCATTTATTTTACAATCAATAGGACTTTTTTTTGTTATTATTTTCTACGCAAATTTTAATGTAGTATTTTTTTATAAATTAATATTTTAATAATATAGAAATATTTAATCCACAGTCTGCGGTCTAATTGAATATTTCTTTAAAAATTTAACAAAATTACTTTAAAAAATAGGAATTTCATATAAATTTTCATAAGTTTCATTTGTAGATTTACAAAAATTATTTGAATTTTCTAGGGAATATCCTTTTCCTAAAACGTATAAAATCGTTAAATCGTCTCATAAAATGTCCCCCTTCATTTAGAATTTACAGTGAAACCCAAACGACTTAATGAATAATATATTTTTATTTTCATTCAAAATACTATTTCTTCTACGTAAAATTAAATAATATATTTACAATAATAACTTACTATTACTAAAGTATAATAGTCATTTTTTTTTCTATAACTAATAAAAAAAAATACATATCACACTTTTATAGTTTCTTATTGTGCAACGAAATCATATTACTAATTCAAAGATTTCGAACGTCAAATCTTATACAATTTTTCTTTTGCAACGTGTAAACACTAACTTGTATAATATTCCCCATAAAATTTCACACCCTTCTTTTGCCCCCTCAGTTTCATATAATTTTATCGCCCTTTTTATATGATTTTTTACGGCTTCGAGGTTCTCATTCGACGCGAATATAACGGCGTGTGGCATCTTTCGGAATCGACGAATTTGATTTCCTGCTAGAGTCGTGCATTTATTTCCTTTCCGTTTTTGTAAATAAAATCCAAATAAAAAAAAAAGCGGAACAACAAAACGGTAAACAATTTCGTAATACGTCGAAAGAAAAACGTCGCTCGCAATTTCAATTCAATTTCCGATTAATTATATGCGTGACCAATTATTTATAATTATTTAAAAAATAATAATTTACAATCAAAAATTCAAATTGCTATTTTCTACAATATATAAACATTATTAAGGTGACCAACCGTTCTCCATTTTGAGTCGTGTTTTCCTTTGAAAAGCGTCCTCCTTTTTCATGTTTGAAAAAAAATAGATAGTTTTTAAGTTAGTCGGCTTTAAAAGTGAGAACCAACTTCCACATTTTTAGAGTCAATTTAAAGACTGAGGACCTTTTTTGTAGTGCTTGGAGTTTCGACGACTTTTTTTGAAAATCGTTTCAAAATCAATTTCAATCTGTCCTCCTTTTGAACAAACGATCCTCAACTGTGTCCTCCTTTTCACTATAAAAAAAATTGTACATCTGGATTTGTTTTTAATTTATAAATATATTCAACAATCTGTCAATTGTTTCAATTAAAAAAATATATTTTTTAATTATTATCATACATTATATATAAAATATTGAATAAATCTTATAATTAAAAAAAAATATAAATTCTTTACATTTCTGCAAAATATTATAAAAATACCTGCGGTATACAAAAATCAATATAATTCGTTTAATATATGTATATCCAAAATAAATAAAAGAATTTACCATAGAAGCGAAGGTGAAAAAGTAACGCAAAAGCGAGTAAAGTTACGCTTAGTAAGGAAAGATCAAATACACCAATAAAATAAGCCGACGTGCAATGGTTTACCTGAGACAAGTCTTGCTTTACGTCTTCACTCACACTTTTATTTTCTTTTTATGTGTATATACATATATATATATTTATTTTTTATATACGAAGCTTTTAGTGTCACCGATGCTGCTCAAACTTTCCTTTGATCCAATAAAATTAGTACGCCTTTCGATATTTGACCTGTAGTAATTGCTTAAATAATGTCGAATTTTTACCTTATTTATATAGGCGAAATCTAATAATAAAAAAAATCGATAAAACGTGTAAGTTAAAAAAAGTTCGATTTAATTTTGTCTCATCGAAAATTGATCCGAGAATCTATATATACTACTGGCACATGATGAAAATCCTCTCGATTCTCCTTATATCCACTTAAATATTTATTATTCCATCGGTCAACTTAACAGGGTAAGTGTAACGAAAAGCCATTCGAAACCGCCCCGTCTTTTTTTTTTTACTATACTTTCCTACCCCAAGTTTGAATTTCGGACGACTTTCCCCTATAGTCGTGTATCCTTGTATCGATGGTATCCACTTTTTCATTTCATGGTTGTCAACACATGTCACACACTGGGCCGCCACAACCGCCACTTTCCCCTATTTTCCACCGAAGGGCGGATTCCGCCCACTTGATCTGGTATTGCATAGACTATTACTAACCGAGATGAGTCCAAACACTCGAACTTTTATCTTTGTAGGGTTAAAATAATATTTCGCAATACCTTTCTAATCACGATTTTATTTATTTTCATTTTAACTCCAATTTTCTTAATTTTATTAACAAATATTATTGCTATCTATTTATCTTAATACTCAACATTATTACATATAATATATAATATAATAAATACATTTTTTAAAAATTCGTGTTATACTAAAAATGAGTATATATGTATACAATATTTTAGTAAATTTGAATAATCTATTATAAGAAAACGTTTTGAAAATTATGCCACTGAGATTTATATAATTATTAATAGCTGATTCATTTCTTTGCTGTAATTAATAATTATAAAAATAATGAATTCCAAACATTTTTTTCTGGTACGATGTATGAATCATATATGATTTATTTAATGAACAAGACGTTATAAATTGATTTTTATATATAGAAACTCAATTAATTATGTTAAATATTTATTTTACATTGGATGTCTCGTTTATTTTAGAAGATAAAAATATCGGTGTTTCAACAAATCATTAATAATTCAATTTTTATTATATCAACAAAGTCATATATGTATATTATATTAATTATTTTCCATCTTAGTCACAATAAGTAAATATAATATTGCGTGCTATTATCTTTATTAAACATTAAATTCTCAATATTAATTATTTATATAATATTTTAATATGATCAGATTTAACATATTTAATATTTTCTTACAACATATCGAGTATAAAATTTATTCATATTTTTCAAAGTAATATTTTTTTTATTAAATTCATTGAAAAAACATTTTAATGTGATATATTTAAATGTTATGTAAGAAATACAACATTAAGACGTATCTCAATTGAAAAATGGGAATAAAATATTCATTTTATGAATCATACATAAAAAAACAAGATTTATTTGAAATCATAAATTGCGTATTTACATTTCATTGATCGAACAAAACCTCATTAATCTCTGATTACGCGTTTAATCGAGAATTGTTGAAGATCGCATTACAAAAACCACATCTAAATCGACGATGAACACATATTTATAAAAGATAATTGATAATAAACAATTTTCTCGATTTCAATTTTATTATTGAAATAATTGAATATAAAAATAAAATATAATTTTATACAAATTTAAAGAATGAATTTTGAACGTGATTTCGCAAGTAAATATCGTTCTTTCGACTACATATAATAAAATACGATACAATGTTGCAGATCAAAAGCAATGAAACGATGCTGAATCAATGTGACATAAATATAAATCATTTTTGCAAGTAATCAAAAGTGCACATACATATTTATCATCTGCATGTTTGTCGATTCGAAGATGGGTTTTTGTAAACACGATGATATGTGTCATAAGATATGTTATATATCGATGTAATATGGATTTATTAAAATCAACAATATATGACTTGAATCAAAATGTAACATATATTTGAATTCCTTATTGTAATATATAATATAAAATATTGAATAAGTTAACTTGTATTTGAAAATTCTGATAGGATATACAATAACCAATCATATTATACATAGAATAAAATATATATATATAAAACATCTATAATTGATTAAATAAGTTATATAATTTTAATTTTTTTTTTTTTTTTGCAAATTCTTTAAAATCAGATTACATCTGCTCGAATATTGAAATATCGATTTCTTGTCATGAAAACGTTTACGTGAAAATATTCGATGAATGAAATATTCACAACTATATTTTGTCATTCAAATCCATATGTGTGACCTTTTTTTTCTTGAAGATTCAATCTCGAAAAGGAAAATCTAGCATACAATAAATAAACATATTCCTTTGAAATATTTGATATCGTAGATTTTATTTAAAAAAATAAATAAAATAAACACCGCAAAAACTATTTTTATATATTTTGTACGATTCTAAATATGTTTAATTTTTATAATAATTTTAATGATTATATAAATAATATTATAATTAAATAGAATATTGGATTTTTTTTAGGATATCTATATCAGATAATATGCAAGAGGAAATTTTTCAGCATACACTGATTAATTCAGATCACAAAAGTTATTTTAAAGACTGTTTATCTTCGAGGATGTTGTATTAACATTCTGGGTCCTTTAGGGGTTTGAACCAAGGGACACCCTCGTATTATTGCCAAGGGTGGCGTAAGCTCGTTCAACCGTTACATTAGACGGGAAGATGTCGCGTGTTAAATAATACATTACACATCCGCGCTCCCATATTCATCGAACAACCCTTGATTCGATAAAGTTCAAAAAGCTCGCTCGATTCATATCGCGTTATTAAAGGGCGTCATCAATATGCTAAATTCGCGACCGTCGTAAACCGAGAACGTATCGTTATAACAACACCGAAAACACACAACCAACCACTCACTTGTATCGTACTCTCTTCTTCTTGTTTTTATTATTTCTATATGATTTTTTTTTGGTTTCATATATGTGTGTGTATGTGTGTGTAACGTATTTCCGGTTCGATTATTCGTGAAAAATTGATGACGCCCGCAGCTCGTCGTGTGAATTTCCCGACGCGTTTAACTCGAATTCAATTTTCGTCACTTCATTATTCAGACGGTGTCTATTGGCAAACGGGTGACTTTTAAAGCTCTATTCAGATTTAGTTTCAGCTTTCAGTCGGCCTTTTTCAATACAGCACATACATGTATATTTTCAGAATATTGCAGAATTCATTCTAGATTTTAAAAATTACATTGATATATATGATAATAAAATTTTGAAATAATTTTATTTTTTTGATATATAAAATGTATATATATATATATATATATATATATATATATATATATATATATATATATATATATATTCGTTTATTATATTGTCTTTATTTTGTACTAATTTCTCTCCATTGCTTCTTATTAATTATTTATGTAGAAGAGAGAAAATTAAAGAAGAAACATTTTTTTTGTAGCATTAAATAGAAATGACGTCTTTAGAAAAGTAATAATTGGATAAATATATATAACAATACATCTCGGAAAAATATCATTTATTTAACATGCTATATATAATAAAAATAAAGTTTATATCAATTATAAAATCAATGCAATCGATATATAAATTAATAATATAAAATGTTGTCAATAAACAAAAAATATTTTCGTTGTTATAGAATGTATTAAACAATATTTATTCTATGAAATGAATTTTATATATTCGCGTACTAATTAAATTAAATTATATTAATATAACAATTATTTGCTAATTAATATCAATAGTATTAAATTTGACATTTTATATTTACGTTCAATTTCGTTTATTATTTCAATATAACGAATTACCTTTACGGATGTAAAATGCGGAAAAAATAATATTTACAAGATATTAATATAGCCTCCGCCCCCCCCCCCCATCGTTACAACATTCATTAATTTTTTTTTCCTTTTCACGGTCTTTCACCATATTTTTCGTGCGAAATAATATTTTTTGGCGAGTGTATAAAAAGTCGTAATCTGGATCCCTTTTTCGCCTATTTCGCATTTTGAAACTTTTCAAATATCTAATTTGGTTCTTCTTTATTCGTCGAATTGTAGAAAAAAAAACTTTATTGCGCAAAAGCCTCAAATTTACTCATCAAAAAACGCACAGAAAAATCCCCCTTTTTATGTCCATCTCACTCTCTCTCTCTCTCTCTCCCTCTCTCTCTTTTTTTTTTTTAGAAACGACGACTTTTTAATTTGCAATTTTTCTCTTTGACAATATCAAACCGCAATCGTGAATGTATCGTGTGAAGCTTTTTTATTATAAAGATTTATAGTTATTTATTTATTCAAACGTTTTCATACAATTACATTTTAATACATAAAAATAAAATAAATCAATTTTAATATATTATATAATATATAATATTGTATATTACAAATGCAGATATAAATCTATCGATATACTTAAAAATTATTAAATATTTATAAACATATATTTTTAAATGAGAAATAAAAATAGTACGTGTAAAAAATATATGCATATCTAGTGTAATATGTTCTGAATAGAAATGTGAAAATCAGGGTTGAAGTTAAATTCAAATTTTAATCTTCTCTAAAAAATACAAAAATTGTATTTATTATTTATTTTGGATATCGTCAATATTTATATTGAAATACGAATGTATATTTATAGAAAATGATGTACTACGATATCGAATGATAAACAGTCATTTCTGAAACTATCCACAATAACCATGAATAAAATAGTGTGGTGATTTATATGGTAATAAAATATTTAGAATACTATATGTGTATATACTATATTTATATATAACGTATTTTTAAAATATTTGTATAATATATATTTTTTTAATCTTTATAGAAAAATATAAAAAAATGGTCTCTGAAAAAACATTTTTTTAGTTATTAAGAATATATTTTTGATTATATATTGTCATTTGAATGCAATAGTTTACATAGAAGTTGAATTATTCGCATCGACTCGATATCCCTGATAAAGTCAAGAGCGTAAGTAAAGGGAAAAAATAACAGGAAATAAGTAGAAAAAAAAGAGAAAAGAAAAAAAGAAGAAAGAAAGAAAGAAAAAGTAAAATAGAGTGCGTTCTAGGCGGCGAAAATACGAATAGTCCGCATCCCCCATAGGCGTGCGCGGGGGACGGTTACGCGAAGTTGAAATATACGAGTATGAAATGTGTGAGTACAAAAAAGTAATGTGAAACGTTTCGACTCATCTCCTGTTCCCTTTTTTGTCGCCCTAGGAGAGGATATCTGTTTGCATCCGGAATACCAATGATTCCCGTTGCCCGCTCTTTCTGTATCGTCCTTTAGGGAGGACGATTCCTCATCTAGAAAGAGGAGAGATAAGGGCAACTTCGGAGATGGCTGCGTGTCTGCAACTATACCATTACGAAAATCGATAGACTTGATATTTTCAAACGATTCCGCCAATATGAAATATGTATAATAATATATACATATATATATTTATATATTTGTATCTATATTTCTCCCGATATGCATATAGTACACTTGTATACTATGCAAATTGTAAACGGCGTTACGAACGCACATACTCGCATACATATAAATGTGCTATGATCCGGTACAAGGGTCGACAAACAGACATAAATTTTTATCCCTCGACATTATTCGAGGATCATACCTTTTATTTTTAACAGGTGAACAAAAAAAAATGTATAATATGTTCTTAACGAAATAAAAAAAACCTTTTTGAATCGTATTTTTCGATTTGATACGAACTGATTTTAAGATTTTTTATTATTATAATTTTAAGTAAATATTTAAAACTATTACGAAAACAATTAAATTCATAATATATGTTGAACGAAAGCCTATCTTTTTCATCATCCAATATACTATTTCATTCATCTATGTTTTTTTTTTTTTTTTTTGATTTATAATAGAGAAATCGATAACTTGTTGATTCTATAATTTATTATCAATTCTAACAATATGACCTATCAAATTCCATTTAAAATATTTTACTTTTTGATTTACATTGACAACTTACATCTGTATACTAAATCCAATATTTTTCTTCACGTCTTTCCATATGTTCAACGAAAATTTCTCACTATTCATTACATATTATTTATTATTTAAAGTATGTTTATTATATTATATATGACAAATTTATTATATTAAGACTAATCGATTAACTCCCACTGCGCTATAAACAAACTACCGATCTTCGTTAACTATTTCATTGACATTCAACGTGTTAAAAAATACATATCGTAATTTATTTTTATTCTTAAACTAAAAGTGAATGCCGTTTAAAAATGATTTATAACTATATTTCATCTAAAAAAAAAAAAGATTTATTACGACAAGTAAATAGGGGAGAAGCGTTCATCTGAATCATTGTCGGATTTTTTAAATATAGTACAACTTTCATTTTTCATATTTGAAAATTGTCGGAAATGCATACATATTATGCATTTAATTATATACGTTTTAGTTTCTAATTCCGACGTTATTTCCGTTTTGAATATTCATGCTTTCGTTAGATATTACGTATTAATTAAGGATTATTTAAAATTATAATAGAGATATTTTTACGACAAAATTTTTTGTTAAATCTTAGAAATATTTTTTTATAACTTACATTGAAATATAATTAAATTAAATTTATTTTATGCAATTATTTATAGAAAATAAATAATGTTTTTTTTCTGTGTTTGTCATAATTTTAATGACAAATGTAATAATATCATTTAACGTACGTCATCACTTTTTTGTCGATAAATAAACAATATTTTTCATATTTTGTAATATAAGTGACGAAATTTCAAATTAAAAAACGTAATTAATTCTATATATTAATATTTCTTTATTAAAAATAAATATAAATGGGAGTTTTTCTATATTTATATTTTTATAATTTGATAAATCTCAATATTAAGGCTATCGATATTTTCATCTAAATACGTTTCAATAACGTATTATGTTATTTTCATATCCATAATTCAGTATATAAAATAAAATCTAAATCCTCATAAATACGTCATATCATTCTAAATATAAAAATAAAAAATATATATTATGATTCGTATGAATAAACAAAAATAAAAATATAATATTTTTTGTAAATATGAATATTTTTTTCTTTTACGGGCGGTCAATTGTGATTAGGGTTGACAATATTTAAAAGTAAATAAATATTATTTAGAATTACTAATATATTTGGTATATAGAAAAAAATACACTTTTTATTGTTTAAAATTGAACTTTCAAACTAGTTCAAAATTTTTAAATTTCCATTTTAACTGATCAAAAATATCTTAGTTAAAAAAAATATAGTATTTTTTTTGGTAATCCAAAAAATTCAGAACTTCTTAGGTATCATTTAAAGAACATGATTTAAATAAATTGGGACAATTTATCCTAACTCCAACGATTTTATAGTGAAATTTAGAATAAGTGATATCCGAAAAAAAAGTGACATTAACTGGATTTGTTTTACAGTGGATTTTTCCACTAAAGTCCATTAAAAAGTTAAAAGAAATCATATGAAATGATATGCAAAATATTTTTCTGGTGTTAATGGCAAATTTTCAGTCCATGTTATAAGAGTATAAAAATAAACAAAACCCGCAATATTATAAATAAAATCCTGATTTGTGTATTTTATAATACAATAAACAGTTCCTGATAAATACCGCTTGTTTATTTTTTACAGCTATTTTAAACGTTAATGAAATAATGGTTAACCCAACTTAAACACGCAACGTTATGTTTTAGTTTAGTAAAATATATGAAGAAAAAAAAAGTTATTTCATAACATATTTTTCTTAAAATATAATAATTCATTTCATATCCTTAAATTTATAGGAAATGTATAAAGATGGTATCGCACATTGAACTAAAAATATTCCGTACGATTCATATTTTCTCTACTGCACATTTTTTATTATTAAAATAGTAATTGTTTATTCAGCTGCCATCGTACGGTCGATTTTGCTGAAAATCCATCAAAAGCCTCCAACGAAACGAACGATTTATAGACACGTAGCATACATTTAATATATGCGGTCGAATTGATTGCAAAAAAAAAAATAAAATAAAATATAGAAATGAAAAGCAACGAGAAGAGAGAGCACAATGTATAAATTCCAATAAGTCGCAGTCGTATATCTTCATATCGCAATTGAAATCGAATAAATGCCATTCGAAGGAACGGATTTTTTCGAGCGGCATAATTTCTGGCACATTTGATTTAAAGAAAGGTTTTATGATCTCATCTGTCATAAAATTCGGGGATCTCGAATTTTTTTTTTTTTTTTTTGGTTCCCTTTTTCTCTCCCAACCCCTGTTGCTTTTCCGCTCGCTGTATTTTTTTTCCCCAGGACTTTCGCGTTTTTCCTCTTTTTTTTTTATTTTTATTTTAACAGTCGCCTACCTTTTGGCCTCCCCTATCGTTCAGACCTCTGCTCCATTCCATATCCCGGTTCTGATGGATTCGAATATCCTGTATTTTGTTGCGTTGCCGTTTCGTTCGATTGTATTAACCCGATTTTATGTTCGTTTTAATTTGTTCACGTAAAACCTCTTTCACGGCCGTATACAATTGATTACATACATAAATATATATGTATACGTATATTTATATAATATATTATATATAAACAAAAATTCATAATTACTCTCATTATTACAGTATATATTATATTTACAAGAACAACAAATATTGTTCAATATAAAAATAAATCATATTATTTTCATCTCATTGAATTTTGTTTAAAAATAGTATATTAATAAAATAATATTTTATTAAAATATATTAATTAATGAATAATAATTCATTTAAACCACAAATTTAAATATATTTTTGCTATTGATCGATAAACTTTATATAGTATACTATGAATATTATTTTTATTAAATAAAAAATATTTTAGTTTATTTAATATATAAATAACTCATACGAATCATATATAAAAATATTTCGAATATAAATAATATCCATCAAACATTTATATCATATCTTTTAAGAATGGTAATAAAAGGCCATTCTAAAATACAATTTCCTAAGGAAAATGTTGCGTTATAAAAATTATATATACATTTATAAAATTTTCCTAAAATATATACATTTATATTACGAATAAATTTAGTGATTGAAATCATGTCGTTATAACATTTTACAAAAAATGATAAATAATTCCATACAATATTTGAATAGAATTTTAATAATAGTGTGAATAAAGCATGTAATATGAAATAAAAAAAGGGAAAAAATGTTGGCATATCGTTTTGAATTCCAGAAAATTACGTAAGGAATAAAATTTAATTACACTGTTTTCACCATTAAATTTATTCGATGTGGAAAGAAAAGCATTTGCATTTTTGAAACGAGAAATAAAAGATAGCGACGTTAAATTTAATTCCGATGCTTGCTAATATAATACATATATAAATATATATATATATATATATATATATATATATATATATATATATATATATATATAATATATGTATAATATATAATACTAAATCGGATAATATCTGGTAAGATTAATAACCCTTCTTTAAAAACGGGGGAAATTTTCACTTTGAATTTCTAATTTCGATCTATGGGTACCTCTCGTATGATTTTCTTCATCCCCCATCTTTTTCATATCGAATATTTCTTTGACACCCCTGTTGCCGAAGTCATATTAAAGTTGAGAGGTTGCCCAAGGCGCCTCTTCATTTTGGACTCCTTGAATTTTTAGTGCTATTTAAAATTAAAAAATCACTCTCGCGGGGACTTCCTTTCAAAAACCCACCCTCGTTTTAAACTGTTCGCTAAATTTCTAAATCATTTTATAGTAGGGTATAACTTATTGACAATACTTACTACCGCGTTGAAGAACTATTATATATATTTAAAAATCGTTTTAAGTATATTTTACCAATGGTAGTTCTGTTTTAAAATTAATTGTACAAAAATATTAATTTAAATTCCTTTTACAGTTATTGTTAGTTCTAATTATCCCTATTCTCAAATGACGCATAATTTAATTATCATCGTCTTCATAAAAAAAAATCGAGTAAATCATCACACAGAACGCAACCCTTTCTCTAACATATTGCAACGCTTTTATATGACCTTTATTGCATTTTTCCCTAGAGCGTCATATGATTTACGAATCGAGTAAAAACGATATATATATATTTCCTTGGAGAATCAACGGAAATATCTCAGTGTATGAAAAGAAAAAACGATACGCCTTTTATGTCTTCATTTGGAATTCGAAGAGACGAAGGTTTGATTGAGACAACGCCCGCTTTTTTCTTTTGATAGTCGAAAGGCGTGCAAAAATTTTTATACCGATTTCAAATATTCATGCTTCATTTTTATGATCTCGGTCCGAATAACGCGAAATATCTGAAAGTCGCGAGTGCATTCCTCGGTCTGAAAACTTTCAGATTCGGTCAACGGAATGTCGAGCGAGGATTAAAAAAAAAAGAAAGAAACTCGACACCTCTCCGAGACATCATTCTTTTTCTTTTCATTTTATTATTATTTCCTATCGTAGCATCTCTCGACGTCCCCTCGCACCGAGTTTTCTCTTCCACACTTCAATAACGTTTCTCTTTTCCTTTTCCGGTTTACAGCGAACCGGATGTAGTGGAAAGGGGGAGGGGGAGGTGCGCTCGTAAAAAAAAGTGCACATCCGGCGCACTACGTCGTACATTTTTTACGAGTGTGTTTACTTTTAAAATTTTCACTCTTTTCATCACGCAGTCTTGCGCCCTCGGGATTCTTACACAATATTCCCGTATCGAATTGTGAGGGAACGCCAATTTGTTTTATTTGCCGCAAGTAATCCAATTGCATTTTGTGCCATGACGTACGCTGGCACAGTAACTAATATTTTTTTATCTTTATATATAAGCTAAAAATACAGAATCCAACGGTTATAAGTGCTCACATTATGAATAATATAATTCTAGATTGAAATGTACTTTTTAAATATTTCCAAATGTTTTATAGTATAATTAGAAATAAAGATTAGATATATATTATGTATAATATCGCTGGAAAAAAACCGTTAATATTAATAATTCAGAAAATCTTAACAAGATCTTTGTGATCCACTTGAAGGTTTTTGGAGATTTGAAAGATGTACGTAGAATTTTAATGCTTTCTCTCCGCTGAAAAAAAATCTTTTTATACTGAAAATATTGTAAACACGTTCGTTTCTAAAATATTTTTTTACCATATTATATTACACAAAAAAATATTTATTCCTCAAACAAAATCTTTAAAAATATAAACAAATCTATTGAATATATTTTAATAAAATATTTAAATTACCAGTTATGTAGTTTAAACGCTTTCAGAACTATTTTTGTCACTTATATACATTCACTTTTAGCCTTTTTATATTCGAATATATATATATATATATATATATATTTTTTTTTTATTTTTTTTTCAGTTCCCCAGCAATGCAATAACTCCAGACGATACTATTGAACCGTATTCTGTTTTATGACTCTTCAGCATTTCGCGTGTTTTGTCAGTATTTTTAACTTCACCTCCAACTTTATATCACAAACGTTTGATATCTTTGTTACCAAATCGAAAATAAAAATTTAATTCTTTTACGGCCAAATTAAAACAAGTCGAAAATAATAAACTTTACACGGAATTCATTTTTTTTTGTATTCATTATTTTATTAAAAAAAATCTCGTTCATTATTTTTTTACATACGTATATATATATATGTATATATATATATATATATATATATATATATATATATATATATATATATATATATATATATATATATATATATATATATATAATAAGAATTACAAAGGTTTTATATTTTTATTTTTGCGATGAGATATAATATTATACAAATAATTAATAATAATAAAAAAAACGTAAAAAGTAACAATTTAAATAATAATAAGGAAAAAATATGTAAAATAAGCTGTTATTTTTGTAACAATGGGAAAATGTTAAAGAACTCGGAAAAAATGTATTTTTTTTATATGAACAAAATCTTCTTATAAATAATAAATATGTTCAAAGTCGGCGATTTTTCTTTGGAATTTTTAAATTATGGCATAAAATTTTATAAATTATAATGAAATACGTGATTGTTAAAAAATAAATTATTAAAATATATAACACAAAGCTGTTCGATGATACTCTTTTATTATATATATATATATATATATATATATATATATATATATATATATATATAAATTTAAGAGTTTATTCTTTTTTATAAACTACTAGCGTAAATTTTGACAACAATGAAGCGTATAATGCGAAAAGACAGCGCTTCATCAATCAATGCTCCGTCTGTTTTTTAGTTGTAATCAATATTTCGTCTTTTCACCAAATATTGATTTTGCGATAAATTTAACTCCTCGTAATTATTAGAGGGTAATCCGGGGCGTTTTAATTACAAACTTTGAATTCCGCGGAATATTTTCAGGAACGTGCCGAAAATAAGAGTCCAAAAAGAATCTTCTCGGATTACGCAATAGAATTCTCAATGGGTATGTTCGATATAAAGCTTTTTGGAAAATGTCCAGTGTTCCATATTTTCAACCGGTTACTATTTCATGAAAAACATTTTTATCGTTCCCATTTAATATATATATGTATATATATATATAATAAAATATAGTCAAAACTAAGTTTGTTGTTCAAACTTTATATACTATATTTTATATAACTACATTTCTTCATTAATATTTGAATAAAAAAGCGAAAAATCTATATATATCAAAATCTTTTAAATATTATGTAAATATATTATATAAATCTTTTAAATGTTATATAACAAAAATATTAATGGAAAATTTAAGAATCTTTAATTTATATTTATGCGGTTCATATAATAAGAATTATAAACAGACATAAATTGACTATTGAACGGAAAAAAGATGGCGGAAAAAAATGTAAGTGCTTCTTTTTCTTGGCAAATTATATTTGACACTAAGTAGAATATATACGAGTACATGAAGAAAAAAAATGTAACATTTTATCAATTCCGCTTGTATTTTTGCGTTTCTTCTTAAATTAAATTTTTCAAGTATCAAATTGAAAAACATTATTCTACGTTGTAAATAAAATATTTTTTTTTCACTTTTATGTAAAATATCGTCTGATATATTTAAAATAAAATGAGAACAAAAGGTTTTAATGTAATTCTTTTATATCTCGTTTCTTTTTCAAGATGAAACGTTAGCCGTTAATATAAATTTAGTATTCGAAACGTTGTATGTAAATCTAGGTATATTTTCATATATTTATCGGTATTAGAAGGCTTTTACGATTTTTGATGTGGGTGGATATTGTTATTTTGAAAAATAAAAAAAAAACATTAAAAACCAGTAATTTAAATTTTATTAAGATGTTAAATATTTGACTTTCAATCGTCCTCAATATTAATCTACAGTCTTTAAAGAAAATTAATATGAATTTTTTGAGTAGGCGATGAAAGACTTTGGATATACGATATAACGATTAATTATTAAAATATATAACTAAAACGAGTAAAATAACATATTACCAGTATTCATAATAAGAATGAAAATATATCGTATTATAATATAGATGAGTTGATAATTAGAACGAACTCTAATTATAGAATCGAATGAGTAATCTGATTCGAATGTGCTGTTTATAATAAGCTATTACGTCTTCCGGAAAACCTGATAACTTTATATACATTTCTCATATATGAAATAATAATAATATAATTCGAAGATTTGATAACATCTTTACCTAATAAAATGTTAATTCATACGAGTAACTTTCGTATAAGACGTTGAGTGTTTCCTTTCTGCGATTTATCACAATGAAAAATCGAGAAATATACTATGAAAATTTAACGAATAAATCAGAATTTTATATTTTGAAGTTATTATTTTTATTTTTGTTAAAAAATTGTATACTTAAAATATTTACGAACAATTATCACGGTTAAATTATAGCGTTTTTATATATTATAATAGTTTTATTGATCAAAAAATGTGAATATATTTATATAAAAAAGAAAATTATTGAGTGAAAATTAAAAATCGTCAAACAGGTTGACTTTTATATATATGTGTATCACTAATTTACTGGTACAAATATTAATATTTTTTTTATAAATATTAAATAAACAGCTTTCGAAGCATATATGATATGTATGTTTTTGAATAAATAAAATTTAATATAAGAAAAGGTACAAAATCAAGAATAAATCTTGTCAACATGTTTGAAAAGTATAAAATAAAACGATTAACCTGTATAAACGCTTTATTCTTTTTGAAATTTTTCTCATTTTCTTTCCAACATTTAATTTTGCAGATGAAAAAAAAATCAGCTTAGCAGTCTTTCTTCCATTACATCCTCAAGGTTGTAATATTGTATATTGTTTTCTTTTATTTATTATAAAAATAAATTTCTGAAATCTCTCAATCGATAATTTCAACTTAATTTCTCTCTATATTTATAGAGAAAAGTAATATCGTGTATTAACATTTTCTACTATTGAATTTCATAAATTATTACTATTTTAAGACAAGAAAATGAACTTTCTTCAATAGAAAGTCATTTCTTTGCTGAAAATTTTGATATTAGAAGTCTGGTTTCAAATAATATTTCTCTAATAAGAATTGTATTTTTTACATATTTTTCATTATTAAATTTTGAATAAAAACCATATAATCAAATAAATTATACATTTTAATATTTCCAATATTAAATTCATATAATAGGAGCGGCAATTAATTTTCCGAACCTCATCATATATATAATTTTACAGGATATTAAAATTACATACAAATATTGTTTAAAATTGAAGATATATATTTTTGTCGCTTTTTTAATGTTTACAAAAATAACTTTATCATATAATCATAGTCCATATTTATGTATATGAAACATATTTATAATTTAGCATTCAAATTTTATATTTTTTACGATCTTAATAATAAATAAATGTAAAATATTTTTAATTAAAGTTAATAAAAGTTGACAATTTTTTTTATTAAAATAAAAAAATATTTTTTTTTTTTACAAATTCATTTCTATGAAAGCAATTCTACGATATAATAATATTTATTACGAATATCATGTGAGGTTTACATTTCTCGGTTCACTGTTCCTTTTATCGACCCATCTTGGGTTGCATCGTGCAACACAACATAATGAGACACCAACAGGTTGAACAGGTTCAAGTTTGATAATTGTGCTCGTTTTTGATGGGCAGTTTGGCAATTGCGGTCCTCCGGCTAATTTACTCACAACGTGTTAACAATTGAAACAATAATCTACAAATTTGACGAACGCTATAAACAAATATACTAAAAGTCTGCTGTTTATACGCTTGTTAAGACGTGAAAAATCATTATTTATTTTATATATTTGTATGTTATTATTTAAATTATTATATAAACAAGTATTTGTTTAAATGATTTTATCTCGTTTAAAAACGTTTGAAACGATCGAGAGATTGAATAAACAATATTAACATTCCAACCATGATTATGTTAAAAAATACAAGTGTATAATAAAAGAAAAAAACTCATTAATATTAAAATAATAATATACATGTAATAATAATATATATGTATATCAATTTAATAAATATTCTAGTATATATTCAGTAATGATTGAAACTCTGCAATGTCTACTCAATTCAATACATTTAATGAGAGCTCATTAATATCAAAATTATCAATTTATATTATATAAATACTTGATGTACAATTTATATTATATATTACATTTTTAATATTTTTATAATTATATTGAATTTTAAAGCATTATTTTTATCATATGTAAAATTTTCATTTCCTCGATAATTATTATTATTTATTTACTTTACTCTTTTCTAATTTAGTTTATATGGCATATATAGAAAGTAATTTGCTATGATTCAGTTATTTTATGAATCATAACGAAATGTGTCAATTATTTTGATGATACTTGATTGGTTTAATTGTGCATTGCGAAATGTTCATATTTATCCTAGTAAATTACTGCTGTTTTTAATACATGACTCCATGTTTATTTTGAGCCATCGAAAAATATTATAGCTTTTTTATTGCTCAATTTCATGCTTTAAATTAAATTTTTAAAACATTTCTGAAAAGTTAAAAAAAATAAACAATATATATATTTATTTCGAACGCTTATATATAATATACTAATATATATATGATCTTAATTGTTATATTATATTATTTCTACTGTTTTGGGATATATATTTAAAATCAAATTATTTTGTATTCTGTTTGATCGTCCTTTAAAAATATATCCCAAAATATATCAAAAATATATAAGCAAAAATTTACAATTCAGTTTTTAATGAAAACAATTGTTGTTATTATTCCTGGAAAATATATCGCTCTTTATAATGGACCATATGCAATTCGCGAAACGCGATTTGTGCAATCTTGTCTTAAATAATAACAAATATACTAATACAAAATCATATTTAAGAATAATAAATAAAATAATTACTATGTTGAGTGCTATATAATATAAACAGTGAACTCGATCAATGCATTTAAATAACAATTGTGCTATATTAAATAGGATTACATTTAACGAGTTTCAGTGTCGAATCTGATTAAAATCCAATACGATTCAATTACGCTGAATTATCGGATTATACTTATTTAAAAAAAAGTTTTACAAATGTACGAAAAATAAAATTTCGTCATATAAAATTTCAATTTCGCCTTTGGTTAATTTCAACGTGAAGAATATTGACTACGTCGGCAATGGATGGAGAAGTTTGATTAATTAAATTAATTAAGTTCTCCGAGTCATCGATAACGGTTCAGTCTAAATGTGTCACAATAATGAAGTTTAACCTTATAATATAAATTGGAAAATTCATTCATACTATTTATATATAAGCAGTTTTTGGATTTTATAAAAAGACACCCATTTTACAATGATATAAATTTTCATAAGATCTATTAAACAATTAATATTTGTTATATTAAATTATTAAAAACAAAGTTTCAAAAACTACATTTTTCAGAAGAGAATAATGAGTAAAATAAAGTTTTTGAATTATTGCTATAAAATGTTGATTGTAAATAATCTAGAATAATATTTTTTTTAAAGTATAGAGTATTCTTAATATTGATAATTTTAGAATTATATTATTGAAAAATTTTAAATAATAAATATATTTAAATTTTAAATTTAATAAAATATAGTTAATTTATTTTATGAAATTTCTAAATAATGCATTAAATAAACATTATTTTATATGAATATTGCGAAAATGAAAACCAAATTAAAATGTAAAATATTGCAAAAAAATAAACGTACATTTTCAACATATTATATACTTTTCTTACTTTATATATGGTCCTAATTTAGATTGTTAAGACTGAAAATATCGTTACTTGCTTCGACCGATACATAATTGAATGGCGGCTGTTGCATTTTTGGAATTTGCGAACGCACAACGGCAACTTTGAAAATGCGCGTTCGTTGACTCTGACTTTGGTACGTGAAAGAGAGACGACGGTTTTGTTTCAAAAGTTTGTCGCATTCGCCGACGCGACAACAGCGCCATTGCGATTCACCGGAACGATTGAACTAGCCTCATTCGGCACCAGTTCGCGCTGGTGGCTGCTCGTGTGGGCGGGGTTGCGTCACTTTACTCGCGCGACGTGAACTAACTTTTTTCCAATCGGGAATCGCGAACGACGATCGCCATTTCATATCTGTATCATGTCAACGAACGTAAAGACGATCGAATAGTGTCCGCGAGTGCCTAAGAATAAAATAAAATATATATATATATATACATATACGAAAGACGCAAACGAGAAAATTATGAAACTGTAGTTAATATATTTGTATAATCGAACGAGGGCGCTGTTAAGGGCGCGTCGTGTGTGTTTGGATTATTTTTATTGTTTGTTTCTATATTGTATATAAAAAGAAACTTTTGATCGTAGTATATATATCGTTGCACTTTATAATTCGTCTGTGTTAGAAAGAGACGGCAACATGGCGCGGCGCTCAGGTGTGACAGGTGCGGTGCGCTTTTTGAGGTGTATCGCTTTGACGTTTCTGTTCACAACTGTCAGAGGTTAGAAAAACTTTTTTTTCTTTATTCGTAATTCGTTTCTATTTAGTGCATTCTTATTGGAATATTATATATATTTATTGTGCAATTGTATTCGTTTACGTTTACGAAAAATCACAGGTAAACGTAGATCGATCGCTCATCGAAATCTCGCTTTCCGCCAGTGAGTTGGCGATCACCGTTTTCGCCAAGGTCGTAACGACTTTATTAACGTGCATAAACTTTTCTTTCTTTCGGTCAGTAAAACTTTTATTTCGTGCGCGCGTTATATTTTTATTGGGGTAGTTGTCGGAAGGCATCGTAGAGTCGTTGCGTGCCACCGCCTTGTGGACTCTTGTCTACACGAAATGTGTGTCAGGTGTGTTTGTGCGTTGTTATTGGTCTTTCTTTTTTTTTCTTTTTTCCCTCTTTTTTTTTAATCGCATACGTTTGTTCATTTCGCCGTGGAATAATCGATAGTGGCACCCATTTTTTTTTCTGTGTCGCGTTCGCCTCTTTCACGCTTATTATTGCCGGCGATATTTATGGGGTTAGCGGAAATATTGTTAGCTAACAATATTGGAAACATCGATAGAAATAATTATATTTAACGGTGGAAACTTTTGTTTGCGTCTGACGGGTTTTTTGACCGTGAATAGTATGTGGGATTCTTCAATTATCAACAATTGGACGAATGAATTCGAAATTCATCATGCGATGATGCTTTTAATTAAAAGCGAAGTGAACGCAAAATTGATATCCATTGTGTTTTTTTTTAGTTTTACATATATAATAATAAAATTTTGATCGATAGAAAAATCACGAAAATTGTAAAATTTTCATTAATTTTTAAGTCTGCAGTAAAGATTTCAAAAATGGTATAAATAATTTTTAATATGTTGTATATACAAAACTCATTAATAATTATCAAAATCGTTTTCCTTTTTGAAAACAAAGCCAATTAAAAATAGCTATCATATATTTTTATTTTATCATTATCGCAGAAAAAATTTAATTACAAAATACAGAAAACACTTTAATATATATGTGAATAAAATAATACTGTATTACCTCATTTTTGTTGGAATAAAAACATTTTTTATTTCGAATTTTTTCATATCGCGTTCTCAACTGTTCACATTATATTATAATTAAGTCGATCGTATAATCATAAATAGAATTTCATTTCCTTGTTCCGAATATTATAATTAATACAATAATCACGGCTACCTAAAATCGAATACGATACCAGAGAAAACACAGCCTATTTTTTTTCTACTATGTTTTGGCGTTAATCGTTTTTGAAAATCCATTATCGGGTCTTTTTTTGCCCCCCCCCCCAGGTTCTTTATTTCTAATATTTACCCGTATCGGCACCGGTTAATTATATGGTCACAACACGATCGTGTCCTTTGGTAATTTACTGCGTGACATGTTAAATTTGGTCTTTTTTTTTCTCTGTATAATAAAAACGCAGGAAAGATTGTGTTGTCGATAAAATAAAAAAAACGTGCGAATTAACGCCGGACACGAGTCGCACAAAGTGTACAATTAATAGGTTGCATTTTAGAAAATTTAATTATATATAAATTATAAAACACGCACATTTCTCGAATATCGCAACATTTAATAATTGTTATTCGATTTTTGCGCCATGTATCGTTTTTATTTGTATAAAATTCTTCACTCGCGTGATTAATTCTAGTCATTTCCTTCGATGTCGAGAACTTGTTAAACGGTCGTATATCATGAATCATCTTTCGCTATTGTGTAACGAAATAAGTTTTGCCAATGGATCGAAACTGTACGGTATTCGTATTAATGAAACGTTTTCTTTTCTTTCTAATATTCGATGAATAATCAATCGAGAATTTCGACGTTTTCTTCGATTTATTAATGAGAGTTTGTGTATACAGTTAGATTTGGCGTTTGAATAAACTGTATGTATATAAATAATTGTCGAAATCGAAATGTTTGATTTTTACTCTTATCTGTTTTCGATGATTACATCGATAAGATAATTTTATATGTGTTAACCATCATATCTGAGACTGTTTTCATGATAATTTGTGAACTAATAATAAAATTATTCATTTAATAATATAAATTATATCATAGTTTCAATGGTATGGTATATGTAAATAAATAAAAATTTCAATAAAATTCAAAAATATTTTTGTTAAAAATTAAATATTGGGTCATATAAGTTTACATTGTTGTGTTATAAATAATACGTATGGATTTTGTATATTTATGTCAATTTTATCTATAGCTACTTGTCGTCGATAAAGATACGCTATTTGTTTTTTTATTAAATTGTGTCGTATATTTATATATATATATATATATATATATATATATATATATATATATATATATATATATATATATATATATATATATATATATATATATATATATAATAATAATAATAAAATTTATATACTTTGTCTTTTAGCTGGATATTCAAGTTTTCCATTATCTAACCACGTCACATTGCATGAAACTCGTTTATGTATCATTTATTTCTCATTGATATGCAATTGACAATGGTTTTTAAATGATATTCTCAATAAGACGAGTTTCAATGCTATATGTCGGTTTCTATATTATTATATATATGTATATTATATTATTTTCCTTTAGTAAAAATAATTACGTATAAAAATATGTACCACAAAATGAGTAATTTCTGAGATTAGATATGACAAATTGATATAGATCTTTGTCATAAAGTTTAACATGACCTTTTTTACGTTTGCGTGTTTTATCGTACCAACTCTCCGTGCTGCTTCTTCGTCTTTTAAAGAATTCAATTTCAATATTTCATAAATTCTTATTATATTTCATAGTTCATTTTATTTCATAAATTCTTAGTTCACTCACTACAAATTTGATATTTATTTATGGTTAATATAACTAAACAAATTTAATTATAATATTTTGATAAATTTGGTAGCCGATCAAATTATAGGAATAAATTTAATATGTATTTAAAAATATAATTATTTTTCCTGTTATATTTTTAAATTGTTATCTGCTATATGGAATTTGTTTTTAAATGTTGCTACAAAATTTACACACTCAATATATATTATTTTAAAAACTTATTAAATCATAATTTTGTCTTAATTATTATTAAAAAATATATTAATAAATATAACTATCCCATTACATGATAAAAAATATAAATTAATATAATGAGGTGTATAATCCGTTAACCGGCGGCTTCCTGTTGCAGTTTTGCGTTTTTGAATTTTATGACGAACCTTTTTGGAGATTTTAGATAATTTGCGTAGTAATTGTGAAATTGTAACACGTGTTACAGAAATTGGGTCAGAAACAAGGTATATTTACTTATTTTATTGACGATCAGCTAAAAGTGTACACAGTAAAGGTCTTTATTAGTTCAGCAGCCCTCAGGTCAAATTATTAATTTGATGATAGATAATTTTACCTTGTCAGCTGGCATTCGATACTTATACGTGTATTATAATTATAGTATACTCATATAAGTAGCCATTTTTGTATTTATTGTTTTTTTTTTTACTTTATTTGAAATCGTTTATAAACTTATTTAAGTTCATAATTGAGCATACTGAAGAGTTACTCAAATAGTGTTGTGGGTTTAATTTAGACTCGAGAACTGGTTGGTGATTGGATGAGCTTCTCGTTCATACTAGATACATTCTTTGTGTTCTTAAAATAAATTTAAGATTATAGGATTATAGCATAGTTAAGATTCAATAGTTCTTATTCGATTTATTGTTATTAAATATGTTTCGAAAATTTTGATATTTTATATAAAAATATCGAAAAATAATTCATCCTATATATATATATATATATATATATATATATATATATATATATATATATATATATATCATTTATATTACTGGTAATTATTTCGAATGTATTTCCCAAGTCATTTTGGGGTGGACTGTAAGATTAAGGTTTTGGATCAACAGGGTTTAACATGTGACTCACTTGAGTGTGACAACTCATCAAAATTCCTTGTGACGATACAATTTTCATGGCATTATTATTCATTTCATATCCAACCCAAGGACTGAGAATTCATCATTGTGCTCTGGATTATTCAGAAGTGCGGAATTATACTTGGCGATTTCATATTCTCCATCGTGACAATGCAAATACACGCGTTGTTTTAACAGACGAGAAGGTTTTGCATAAGAACTAAACGGCAACGGTTTAGAAACGGGCCAAATTAATCTCAATATTAAACTGGAACAAAGAAAAAACAATCTGCCATAAGTCTTCTTATTACGAAATAAATTTTAAACTGTTTTTAGTCACGCTTGCGTTTAACGTCTTCGGATTAAAGTTAATTTGAATAAGTGAACTTCGTTCGAATTCTTCGACGAGTGAAAGTAACGATACCTACGAATAATTTAATCGGAGTGAATCGTGGCGTGTTTATTAAATTTTCGAATATTCGTCTGAAAATTAATTTAGAAATACTTTTCCCCGCCGTTTACACTCGCCGCTATATATTTATTACATAATATTGTACCTTTTACACTGTTAGGTTCTATAAAATAGGGCAAACTCGACTGATTGATGCTTAGTATTAAACTGCGTTTAATCAAACCACTGTACCGGTAGTTATAAGTGTTTTTGCGCGAATTAGCGTCACAAAAAGAGTTAAAGTGGTAATTTATCAATTTCGATCAGTCGATTGAATTTCGTGAATTATGTCATAAATTTATCTTAAATTCCACGGGCGTAGTTTGAATTTTTAACGAAAATGGTAATATATATATTGTGCGATTTATGTAAAATATCTATTTAAAAATACTACTTACTGTAATGGAAAAAAATTGAACAATACTTGTCACCTTGAAAATTTTGTTATGCTATTCAAAACAAAATTCTTCTCATTGTTATTTAAAATTTAAGATCTTTTGAATATGCATAATAAATGTTTACACTTTAACTCTTGCTTGTTTTTATTATAAACGAGATTATTTTACACATCGGATTTCCTCGATTTACATATTATATCGGGAATTTTCCTTTTAATCATTTTAACCCGGTCAAATGATATAATATGTATTTAGATATACCAGTTTCATTGTTTTGTTTTTTTTTAAATCAACTTTTGTATCTATATTTTTACTCATGACTACTAACTATTAAACTGTATATTTTAATAGTTAGCATTATAAATTTTTCATGCGTGTGTTATAAATAAAAAGGGACGTGTGATACGTTTGAAGTGTGTGTATGAAATATTTCTATGAGAAAACTATGAAACATCCGGAAAATTTGATATACGAGATGATAATATTACTTTGCTCAGGAATTACAAGTATGCAGCAACCGTTGATGTCCAGTTTATTAAAAACCTTTGATAGAAATATTTCAGTATTTAATTTTGAAAGTTAGATGTACTTGTATATTTATTAAATATTTGATTGATATAGATATACAAATATGAGCATATCTCTTTATATCAAAAATTTAACGCAGTTATATCGGTATAAATAAATAACGACGAATTTCTATATTTTTATGTTTTATGAATATTTTTTTAAATACTTTTTACCATAAATTTGAAAATACGGCACTGTGAAGATTTCTCCTGCTTACCATCTTCTTTGTTTTATTCTTTATTCGTAGTTAAAAAGTGAGTATCGAGAAGAAAATCGGCTTTTACGACTTTAAAAAACTTGAAATAAAACAATAAAATCAAAGGTAGGCATTGTTACGCCAAATGAATAGGAGATTTATCGTGTAAAAGTTTAAAATTTTTATCTTGTCCTATAAAGCGACTTAGGACATCTTGTTACAAAGCATTAACTTTTTAATTCAATTCATTTCTTTTGATATTATTAATATTAATTACGGTAATTTTTAACTTATACAAAAATATAAATTATGTTTTTATCATCATAAATTAATTTTAGAATATTGACTAGAATATTTTTAATCATAAAAATAATGATTTTATTGGTTTTCTTCCGTAGAAAAAATATGAACCTGTAAAAAATCCTAACAGTATATAGATATTTGTGTCGATTACATGTATCTTATTGAAATTTGGTGGTTTTTTGTATATATACACTTGTGAGAGTGTTTTTAGAATACGAATTAGGGTTTGGGGTTTCATTGAAATTACAGTACAAACGCGAGGCACATTATTGATCATTAATCAGCCGCTTCGTTTTCAAAATGAACGAAAAGTAATATTCGATAATATTTAATGGAAAATGGCAAGTGGAAACTGGGGTGAGAGCATATTTCCAATTAATTTATTTTGTAATTAATTTCGAAAAGCGTCTTGCACACCGGCCGCCTTCGTTGTCGCGGAGCCTATATAACGAAATCGGGAAAAATCTCGGGGTAGTTATTGTGTGTACTACTGGTCGAGCAATAAATAAGTGGTACACCGTGAAATATTTTCCGTTCGCGAGGCAAACACGTACTCGAGACTTTAAAAATTACGAACGATATTTTTTAAAAGGACAAATTGCAAACCTTCTCTCGGAACCGGGGACATAAGTCGGTAGCAAAAATAAAAAATAAAAAAAAAAGATCGAAAAAGAGCACCGGGTTCACTCTTCGAGTGTAAGAAGGCTAAAACGACGATGGCATATTGCCGACATAAATACGGACCCCAGGTTCTTCTGTATTCGTTTTCTCGAAACGAGCGGATTTCACGTATATATTCCCCGTGCGCAAATCGTTTCTGAAAACTGATGCAACTGTGCAACGCTCGTGTGTTGTTGCCTGTAGTTTTTCCAGTGAACTCATATGCTGATATTTAGGTATTATATTATGCATAAACGTTTGTATTTCCCACAGAAACCACCGGTTACAAGCCTTTATTTTACATGTTTACATGATCAATTTGCACGGTAAGTCGAATGTGCTTGGTAGAAAAACATTTTACACCCATATACATGTTTATGTTTTTATCCTTAATTCCTACTCAAAATATATGTGATACTATAATTATAATGTATAGAATTCATTTTTGTATATTTATTTAACATTCGTTAAATAAAAATAAATACGGTTAAATGCTTCTTAGTTTTTTTTAGTAACCACCACATATGTTTACATATTAATTTGTTTTATTTTATTAATGACGTCAGGAAAATTGAAAATGACTTTTTAATAAAATTACTTTGAATGAAACTCATGATGGAATTGTCTGTAGTATGAAAAGTGTTATATAATAACTATATAATTTTTAATATTATCAATAAATATCTCGAAAAAAAATATTATGATTAAATATAAAAAAAAAGCTATTTGAAGAACACGCCTTTATTATACAATATATCGGGAATATCCAAAAATATAAATTCAAAGAGAGTTCTGAACGACCAGAATATTTATATTAATAAAAGAAAATTTTCTTTTTGCACATTCATATTTTTTTTTTTGGAATTTTCATTACTATTGACAAAAATATATGTATTGCCAGAATGCGAAATGAAAAATGTAAGCTGCGCTTTCAATACACCTGGTCCCATAGGGGAGGATTACTTCGATGGGGACGAGCAAAGTAATACAAATGTTAAATGAGATACAAATCTTTTAATTTCAGTTTTGTAATTTTGTTGAGAACAGACAAGATTGCAGATATTTCTATTGAATGCAACCCTCACATTTCGTTATATATATATATATATATATATATATATATATATATATATATATTTTATAATACATTGAAATTTATTCGTTTAAATTCGATGTTTATACTTAATATAAATATATTTTTTTTTATTTGACATATAAAAGATATATTTTTTTGATGATGAAATCAGTTTCTTTTTTAATGACGTTTATGAAATTATAAAATATTACGTTTTGTATATTTGCTTTATTTATATAAAGTCGACGAACATTTTCGTTTATATTTTTCCATTTCATTCAATCGTTGTTGGCTATTTCAACATTTTTCATTCTATTTTAGTAGATGTGTATGTCGTTTTTGTGTGTATTTTTGAAACGCGGTCTTTGTGGTTATGTCATTTCAGCTATGGTTAAATGAAAAAAAAAAGAGATTTTTTTTCGTATAATTATTCGAATAATATTTACAGAAAAAAATAAACAAATTTCAAATTAAAATTTTATAATGAAAACGTTTTTTTTTAATATCGTTTAGTTAATTTTATATCCTTTAGATACGTTTATTGTTTCTAAACACCACAAATGCATTAACATAATGAAGTCTCCGTGCGTTAACAATAAATCGGTATTCTGTCACACATTATATATGTATATATATTTACTTACATATATGTATATTACTGAAGCATCCGAGTGTTATTTTGTCAGCAAATGTAAAGTCAAAACTTCGTAATGATGGCAGGTGATGTTTCAGAACCGTGTCGACCGATCATCAATCACATTCGAATGCTAAACTGAGCTGATGCCTCATATTCATAATATCCGTATGCTTGCTCGTTTTTGAAACGTTGAATTTCGGTCAATTTCAAAATGAGCATGTTCTCTTTTTTTTATCGTTCTGTTTTTTTTTTTAGCGGTCGTCGTACTTTGTTTTGATACTTATCTCGGTGAAACTTTTACAATGCCGCAAAATCTTGTTAATCCAAATACTAATTGAGGGGGAAAGATCGTTTTGAACTAAACTAACGCAATAAGACTTTTGTCAGAGACGGTTCAAGAATTAAGTTATTTAAAGTAGAATACTGTATAAATTATATGTATATTTAAAATTTCTACGAATAGAATAGGTAACTTAATTGTTTCTACAATAAACGCAGTGACATTACGATTTTTAAAAATCTTCATATTTTTTAAAAATATATATTATAAATTAGTTATTTTTAATATAGACTTAGTATTTATTTGTGGTCATAGTTACTATTGGTTGATAAAAAGTAGAAAGTTTTCATCTAGTAGAAAATATTGATTTTCCTTTATTTCTATTTTTATTTTCTATTACCAAGAACACTTTATATTTTGTTCTTGCCTTGCAATGTATCTGACTAATAATTCGAAATGTACCTTTCTTCCAATATTGAAGTTTTAGTTGTTTTTACTATTTAGGAAATTTGCAACATTTGTATCCAACACCAATTCTCACAAGTGCCTATTCTTGGTCTCTTTATGATTTTAATCGTTCTCGTTCTCCATTCCATAGAGGAAGATCGAGAAAACTAACTTTTATACTAGATGAAATTTTGTAAATGTTGTGTTATATGTAAATATTCATATAAATAAATAAGTAAATTTATTTAGAAAAAAGATAAATCAAAATTAATAGTAGGATATTTTGCGTTTGTGAATACAAATATATCTTTATATATTCTTAATTTCATATCCGTCACGCAAATAATCTAAATGTAATGTTTTTTCAAAGTCAAACCTCAATGTCTGTTCAACCCTTTGAATTCGAAGTCACGCCACTAAAAACTTTTATTGTTTTATTGGCAAGTTTGAATTAACACAAAACGTTCGAATTATGTCTGCAAGCGTTTAGTTTCGGCAAACTAGCTTTGTCCGTCGACCCCGTAAACCCGTAGAATTGCGTTATAATTCAGTAGCAACCTTCAATGCAAACAACCCTCGCGGGTATGAGGGCTAGATTTCTAAAGTGTACCGTGCCCGCTGTATCAGTTCAATTTGCTGAAAATCTCAGAATTAAATTTTCGCACTTACGTACGTAGTATAAACAACCGTTTTCCGTCTTTCATCTACGTACGAAAATATACTTTTCCTTGCCTATTTAATTTCAGCTCGAGCGTGCACTTTTTTCATATTTTTTTTTTATTCTTCTATAGAAATATACGGCGAACATTTGTTGGCATGTTGCAAACGTTTTGTTTGGCAGACAGCCGGGTCGGGGTGGATATCGCCCTTCTATTTCGACCAGAATTATATATTAGTCTACAAGGGATGATTTACGAAACTCATTTGGACGATTTGCCCGTCGATTGTTATTTTGAAACGCCACTGACAAACACTATTCTCTTTGATATATTGTTAACAATATTATATGCGAAGTCCTTTTATAGTCGATAAAATTCGTATTTCGATCCAAATACAACGTTTTTCTTGTGTTATCATGACGTTTTAACGTATAATAATATAAAATATGATCCTAAAGCACCACAAGATAATACAGTTGTTTGATAACGGTATTGATAATATTTATTCATATTAATAATAAAATTATTAAAAAAATAATTTATATATATATTGTATATAAATTTTTGAATTGCCTAAAGTTTTGCAATATAAAAATCGAACATATATTTTGTTAACATATTTTTTATCCCATAAAATTAATAGAAAAAAAACGTTTTTCATATTTACGTTGTAAATATGAATCAAATCTTATAAATATCTAATACGAATTTTCTATAGTTTTTGTTAGGGCACGTTTAGTCGCGTGCCTTTGATAGATGGCAGCTTTTATCTTAATACCGTAGCGCTAAGTGATTGGAGGGATAGGGGAACTACAAGAGATAATGTACTATGAACAATTTGTTACAATATTTTTTTCCCTTAAAATTTTTTCATATCACGGTATGCGTGTTGCACTTGCATCCTAAAAATGATTCACGTCTACTGTTATTTTTTCGAATCCCTTCCGAATAAAATCACAAAACTGGCCGTTCAATTTATATCTTCAGGGGCGTTGGGGGACAGAATTCGTTTAATTGCTTGGTTTTTCAATGAAAATTTTAAGCTGTAAATAAAACGAAATCGAATTCATTTTTTTTCATTGTTGTAATACTGATTTTAAACATAATTTTAATTTAATTCTATTTATAATTCCGTTTATGTAACTATCGTAATTTGAATTTTATCTACGCAGATTTTGTCTTAAGGCTTATAGGAAATATTTTTTGTTCCATGTGAAATATTTCTTTTGAATAAAAAAAGGTCGAACTGCTTTGACAGTTTTAACTTGGGAGGGGTCTAAAATTTATACACCTTTGGGAGATGGGTCTTGGAATAGCTGTTGTGCCACCAACTCCCGAAAGGTCAGTATTTATGTCCGTTATAGAACCTTAGCGTGCGCTCTCTGACTTAGATTTCACGGTAGGTTACCGCAATCCTCTCTAGTAAGCCAAATTATAAATTGACGCCCATTCCTTATTTTATATTCGGCGTTTTCCTTTTTTTCAACTATTTCACTGTATTAATTTTTTTTCATATACAATGTACGAAAGTAACGCAATTTTAATGTATTTTTATATACTCTTACATGTCGTTTATGAGAAAATTTAAAAAGTTTCATCATTTTGGAGGTTCCTATTCATTTCGAGTTAAATAAAGAGACCTTAATCTCTCTTGTGGTGTAGATAAACGTAACAAGATGAACTCTGAAATAATGGAGGTATTCAACGTGTTCTAACCATATATGTATATATATATATATATATATATATATATATATATATATGTATATATATATATATATATATATATATATATATATATATATATATATATATATATATATATATATATATATATAACTTTATAAGTATACGATTATGTAAATTTCAAAGTTTGCACTAAAAGACGACGTAAAAGTATATTTTAATCTTATAAACGATAAAAGTTCACAATTATTTAGCTATATATCAAATTAAACTAATTCTAGAATTAACTCGAATTGTTTTAACTGCGATTGTTATGAGTTGTTTATATATGTATATATGATTTTCATCTGTAGTAATTCGTTGATCGCGTTATATGGATCCATAAACAGATGCAGTTTGAACAATGGATAGATGCAATAAGAACACCTCAGGGTATCTCATAATAACCATAACACCATTACAAATCAATTTAATGTCTTTACGCTCCTACCCATCTTAATACTTCTTTGTTCAATGCGAAACCGTTTATATAATGCAGCGTTTATATTCAGAGTTTGTAGTAAATTGTATTGCTATTTTTTTTAATGTTATTTGGTATTTATAATGGTATTCTACCACTTTAATTTTATTTTCACGCAATCCCTTTTTACTGCGAATTTGCTAAAAATACCATCAATATTATTTTAATCAAAAATTTTCGCATCTGAAAAATATACTGTCGTTGGCCGAAAAGCTTTAATTATTTCGAATATAAATTTGGAAATAAACTGTCATTTTTGTAATAAAATAAATTATTTTTCGTGGGAATCAAATTTAGATAGCATTCAATATTAATTTATGTTTTTTAAATGACTTTAGATATTTCTTTCGTGTCTATTTTTAATGAAGAAATTTGTATGCTTTTCGATAAACTGGTGCTTTTGAACTCAATCCATTTTAAAAGTCGATAACAGTTCAAAAGTTGAAATCCCATCAAAAGTGAAATTGCCATTGCGAAATGGTGCTTTAAATTGAACGTTTTTATCTCTTACGATTTTTTTTTCGTTACATTGCATCGCTATTTTCCAATAGAGGAAATCCTTGTAACTATTATGAATAAAACGAGATACAGTTTCAATATACAAAAAGTTGATTAAAAATGAAATATCAGTTTGGATCGTTAAAATTTTTAGTGTTATGTTTGTATATTATTAACAATAGTAAATACCGGTATTTAAAATCGTTTCATCTTTATTTTTTTTTCAATATTGAACCATTAAAAGGAGAACATTTTTGAAACCGCCCTGATTCGTATCATATCGTGAAAAATAATGTTTGTTCCGCAATCCGCATTTGTGCGAAAGAGTTTTACAGGGTTGATGGCAAATGTCGTTAAATAAATTTCGTTTATTTTCTTTAGCAGAAATTTTATTTTTCTTTCGGCTAGAAAAGTTCGCAAAGTTATTTTTCTATATATTTTCGCACTTTTTTACTGGTGCAGCTTTCGATTATTTTCACTTTTATTAAACGTCGTATACGGAGCGATGTCACAGTGTTTATTTTCACTATCGTGCACATTATGAGTGATGAGGGAGAATACGTTGCGCGACGTTTACTTGTCACACAATCCGGGACTATTGTAGGAAAGCCGTTTTCATCACGGGAAAGGTGTAGCTAAGGAATCCTTTGATTGCGGACCTTGGCGGTGATGAATTGCTTCATTATTTATCAACTGACTTAGGCTCGCCTCGAAAAGGAAGCCGCGCATTCAACCCGGTGTTTCTGGAGACTTATCTCCTCTTTGAAATGCGAAAATTACGCTAAATACGGCCTCAGTTTTGACCCTTTTTTGGACGTTTACATGTAATTCGTATTTAATTTCAGCAAAATCGTGTTAAATATTGCGAAAGAGCAAAAATACCCACTATGATTAAATTTCTCGCTACATTAAAATATCAACTTATATTTCAACGCGACGTACCATTTAAAATATTTGTCATTTTTCACTTGTTTAAGTGTATTTATTTTAATAAATATTATTTACGATATAAATAGTTTTTGTATTATTTAAGTCTTAATTTAAAAAAAAAACGTTGTTAAAAGAAAAATCTTACATTATTATATCGAGTTACAAATAAAATGTTTTTATTGAATTTGTGTTCATTTTCGTCAATGACTTTATATTTGTACTTTACAATAAATCTAAATTGTAAATCCTTTCTTTATATACAGAGAAAAAAACACAATTGAGCGGAAAGTGGAAAAAACAAGTACTCGAGAAAAATAAAACGACGCAAAAGGAAAAAAGAGAGAATTTCCTTTTTTACATGTAATGCGTTAGCGGGGAATTGGAGCATAGGAAAATATCACTTTGTTCAAAAGCTTCGAGAAAACTTTTTTATTTTATCTTCACTGTTAACATTCCTGACACTACACTTTTATTGCATATTTCTCCGGATTAATTTCGAGTGAAATTTCCGCATTTTTAACCGTTTTTTTTCCATCTGTGCCAAAAATTTCCCACTAACACTACTTCTTCTAAATATTATTTAATAACTTTTCGAACATTTTATCGATTTTTTTCTCATTTTTTTATTTTAAAATTAAATCGACGTTTACGTGCGCGGGTTTATTAGGCTTTTCAGATTTTAACATAATACAGTTTTTAGTACTTGCTAAAAAAAAATCATTATTAAGTCTCATGACTTTTACCGTTTTAGCAGCCGTGAAAATTCTAGCGTAATTTCACCCCCCAAAAAAGCGTACTGTCACGTAATTTATACGCCAGCGGCGCAACTTTCAAAACTGCTAGCATCCCTGGTCAACTCTGCTCTGAATAAACTTTTGCCGAACAAATTGGGGGGGCTTTTTATTTTATTTTATTTTTATACTTTCCACTTTCGTGTGTCGTATATCAAAAACAGACAATTTCTTGTATTTCATTTATTTCGCACTGAAAAACATTTGCCATTGTGAACGCCTCCGTATTTTTTTTTCTCGTGTTCCTTTTTTATTTTGAGCTGGAAACTTTTGAATATTCTCTTTATTGAGTATTGTTTGTTTCTTTTACTGTTTTATTTGAGTGTTTTATTTGTAAAACACAAATCATACTTTCGTTTAAATTTTTAAGCAACTTTAATATTTAATATATGTTTATAATAATTTTATTTAAAATATACATAATTAATCCATAATTGCGCAGGTTGCATATTAAGTACTATTCAGTGAAATTATATATGGTATATCTCATCTTTATATATATTTCAAATTTCAACGACATTGTTTTCCGTTCTAGTGTTTATTATCACCCAGTGATACTAACTAAAACCCAGTGACATTCTGAATAGTTTCGCATAATTCGATTTGGGTATTTGGGAATACCTTTTACGTAAACATTTTAAATGCATTGAATCTGTAAATCAATCGATATATTTCAATTTGCGTATTAATTTTTAATGAATTTACCTTTATTAAAAATTATTCTTTTAAATTTTTATATCAATTCATGCTGCTGTTATCTAACATTGCTAGAAAATATAAAATAATTATCCTTCGTGATGAATATTTCGTTATACACAAAATTGCAAGTGCAGTTAATAAAGTACTTGTTCGCAAGTTAATCGCATTATACAAAGTAAGCAGTACGAATACTTTTGACAGTAAAAAATAAAATAAAAAAATAAGTACACGAAAAATAAAATATAGCGTTTTCGTGGTAGTCTTTCCCCATTTTGCGTAAAACTCGTTATTAACATGGGGGAGTAGAATATCTAATTTTGACGTAATCGGATTACTTGCATGGTGCATTGCGTTATTTTTGGGAATTAAATGAATAACGCAATATGGTAATAATTTATATATTTTTTTTTAATTAAAATATTTGTTTTATATGCGCATATATAATTTGTGAATGTAAAAAAATCGCGAGAAATTCAAAATTAATGAGCTTTTAAAATGCGGTACATTGGTGAATAAATTACATTTCAAATTTACCGCAAATCATAACTCGCATATCCGCAATTCGTACCACAACTGTGAACATATGTGTGCATTTCACATAAATCCTTTGCAATAATCATATGTAATTATATTATGCATATTTCGGGTTTATGTTATATTACGAATTCGATGGAATAAATGGTAGCGTTCTTCATGAATATAAATTTTCATATATTCGAAAATATTTCATGTTTGACCGTAAAATTATTTTTCTAAACAAAATATAAAGTAGAAAAAGTTGAAATCCCGGATATCTTTCACGTTATAAAATAGGGAAAACGGCAATAACACTAAATTTATAACTGAGTGTGAGCCGAATGCACTGGTGCATGCAAAAAGTGAACTGGGTGTTTTCCAACTTTACGGCTCATAATTTTCTTCATGGGGTTCGTTTCATATGCGTATGTGAAGGGGCAAGGGGTCGTTACACTTCTGAAAATTATATTATAATTGCCGTTAGCACATCTATATTTTTTGCGATTACCATTTTCGCTGTTTCACCGCATTACATAATTAATCTTCATTCTTTATCACAGTATTAACCTGACAACCTACATCATGACATTGAAAAAAAAATCACTTAAAATCATATATATTTATATAATTTATGTATCGTTACGATATATATTTAATATTTAATTCGTTAAACTGGCACTTAAAACGCTATTTTGCGGATGCGCATTTGTTGTATAGTTAAAATGAAATAGCTCAAGTTTATGAGAGGTAACTGTGGAGAGGTTGTTGCTGAAGTCAACAGTAGGAGATAGATAAAGGAAATGCCTGTGCTTAAAATCCTGGCTTTCGTGCCCAAGAGAGAAAGTTTGGTCGCTAGTTGCGCTGACAAGTAACAAAACTGTTCCTCGAACAGGTTTCATTCGTTCAACAAGGTTCACAAAGAAGAAACTTAGGATGGAAAGCATTTCTCTCTCTAACTTCCGTTGACATTTTCTGTTGTTACCATTCTGCAGTATTTCGACGTTAATGTCAACTTTGAAAGATATTGCCGTTTTTTCTTTTCGATTATTTTAATAACGAATTTTCGAGTATATTCATATATATACACATGTATATTTCGTGTACATTTTTTTCATGTGGTAATAATGCGTTAAAATTTTCGTGCTGACGTATCTCACGCTACATTTATGAATGAATTTTTATGTATTTTTTTTATTCTACACATGCTAAATGTTCATATATTAATTTATGTATATATATGTTGTAATCCATAGTTGAAATAAGTTCTAATGCTTACATTATAACGCACATTGAAAGACATATGGATAGCATTCGTTTTTGTCGCTTTAATTTTATAAAGTTTTTCTTTTATTACGAGATTTTATTAGCTTATTTTAGAATATAACCGATTTCACAATACCAATGTAATTTTAGAAATTAAAAAATATTTTTAAATATATTAGTAAAATCCATTTATAATCAACAAAATTCTTAATTAGTAGAAGTTCAAAAGAATATATGAATATAAAATATTTATTATAGATTGTTAAAGTGATTCAAAATATATTTCAAGAAATTTGGACGTATTTTTTAATATATTTTGTTTTAGTTTTGAATAACTTTAAATAAAATCGAAGTTTTTTTCTATTGTATGAATAGAATAAATAACTATTTCATGAATATTGAATATTTTTATATGTAAGGTTTAGACAAGTTTATTTATTATTTTTCAACATGAAGATGATGTAAATTTTTGAAAGCAGACGTTTTAAGAGCAATTGAGTTTTCGTCGCCAAAACATATTTTTCCGCCTGTTTTTTTTTTTTCAGCACTTCACGCTAAAAAAAACCTGAAAACGGGAAGAAAGACGGAATGAAAAAAATATGAGCGAGAAAGTACCCACCAAAAAAAAAAAAAAAAAAAAGATATTTTCGGGCGCACTATATACTGTTGCTGAATAGTGGAACTGGATACAATTTTTGAAGGGTCTCATTTCGATGTTACAAAGCGAATAGGCATCGTTGGCGCGCTTTTTTATGCTGAAATCTGCACACTTCGACACGCGTAATTCACTGGGTATAAGCGAGCGTCGCTGAAATCTTCCTTCGCCGGGTTCACATCCTACATCCAAAGGGGCTGCGGATGAGAGTGTACATAGCCGACGAAACGCTGAAATATCGCTGAAAATTCCGCAATTTATTACGTGGGATATTTTTTATGCTCTCTGGCGTGATAAAACGGGTGGCTCATAAAAACGGCCCGTGCCGCGCAAAAACACCCTTCTTTTTTTTCCGGCATCATTTCGTATTTTTTTTCTATTTTTTTTTTTCGAAATGAATTTAATATTTAGGGAGATTACTGCTTGAATGAGACGATAACATGCGCGATGAGACTTGTAAACACCCTGTGACTTTTGCTCAACTGGCCCATCGACGATATTGTTCAGTGACTCATACCGATCACCCCTATTTACTTACACTATATTTTCTATATTTTTATATTTTCTATATATTAATTGCCAGTTTGTTCAAATTATTTGATATATTATTTATATTGATTTATTCCAAAACTTCATTTCCTACTCATAATAAGTTATATTTTGAATTATAGTTATATGTGTATGTAATATTTTCTTGGTATATAAATATACATACGTACATATTTTTTATCATACATGTGAACCATTTCATTTATGACATGTGGGACAAAATGTTTATATTTACTTTTCTTCTATTTATAAAAGAATAACTCCTAATTACTTCCTTTTATAATTATACAGTGTTTGTATAAGATTAACCCGTCGTATGTTTTGAATTTTGAATAATATTCGATATGAAAGTTTTGTTTCGTATTTGAAAACGTTTATACATCCTTTAATACAAATACTTTCCTAAAACTTGTAAAGATTTGGTTTATCCGTCAAATTCCCGAACTTTCCCAATTCCTTACGTCTCAATTTTAATATTTGAATTCCTCGAAGCATTGTGGAAAAGATATTTGCTAAATATTTTATCGTTCGATAACCTAATATGTAATAAGTATACATAAATTAATTAATTAATTAGTCTATACGCTTGTGTAATGGAGTTGATTTTATAAGAAAACCGGTAATTTAATTATGTAAAATAACTTACATAACGTCTTTTACAATAAATTTTAAATAATCGAATTTTTATATATATTTAATTGTTTTTTATGCAATAGTGAATTTTAAATATTTATTTATATAATATTAAAATCAATATTAAAGTATCGAAATATATAGTTGTGATGAAGAACATTAATTTTAAAATATTTAATCTTTCTTCTAATTGCGGTATTTAAAATCACAATTTAGATGTTACGTGAAATAAAAATATAAGAAAATTTGTTGTCTATATACATTTTTTCAATATGTTACTATATCTTTTTCGGTTTTATTCTAATAGCTTAATTAATTTTTGAATATGAACGTTGGAATGTTAGTATAATTCTATCGTAAGAAGCTTCGTATGATATGAAGTAAATTCCAAATTATTTGAAAATTAAAATTAAAAAAAAATATATATATATATATAACGAACAATGGTTTTTAATAATTGTAGCATTATTTTGGACTCTATTTACAATTTTAAATATTAACGTTATACATATAATAGCACTCGATTTTCACAAGTTACATTCGACGATATTAAATGGCTCATTTAACGTTAATAACAGGTTTTATCTGTGAATTAATAATCCATTTATTGAATTAGAATGAGTATCGCCAGCATAATATTACCATCTATCCCGCTTCAATCACTTTTACATCGTTAGATTCCCTTTCGTCGTTGATATTTTACAGCATGAGATAAAACAAATGGAATGGCACGCGTAAAATTAAATTTGACATAAAATATATTCGTCGGCGCACTTAATTAAATTCGTGCGGATAATGTTACGATAAAGCTTTTATACGTATGCCGATTCGGCTCTCGCGCAGCACACTGCCGGGCTTCTGGAGTATTTTAATACGTGTATCGGGTTTTCTAGCTGTAATATTTTTTTATTGCCAAGCTGTAGTAGTACTAATGTTTACAAAGAGCGTCCCGGCATGTTGAGCCTTTTCTGCACGGTATTCGTTTTCTGACGTCTTCATATAAATCATCCGTTAGCAGTATTTCACTCATGATATATCGCATTAAACACGGTGAGTCACCCTCAACCCTCGTTCAGTTTTCTTCGAAACCGGGAATCCGTTTCGCCAATAACTGGATATCATAACGAGAAGTTTTCCTTTACGCTTCGATGGCGCCATATCGTTGGGGAACAACAAGTCCAGAGATCGCCAAACCATTCCACAATCTCAGCAAAAACTTCTTTTCGCTTCACAAGGTTTTAAAAATTTATTTTATATCTAGAAAAATTCTCCTATGTGCATTGAGGATACGTTATATTATCAATATTAAACGTTATATATTGTATAACATATAATATATACTTTTATATTTCGTAGTACAATAAACGTTTTATATTTATTTTATATATACATAATATGGAGAAACATTGCAGTATTGCTCAATTCAAGACGTTCCCTTATATTATAACAATATCGATAGATTTCTATCATAGGATTTTTAATATATGACACTTAATGTTCTTATTATATAATATTTCATGTAGAAAAACTACTACACTAATTTGTATTTATTGTATGTGGATATTTATTGCTATATATATACTGCGATCATCTTTCGTATAAAATTTTGCGAGGGTGTGTTATAGAAATTGCCCATCATACTTACAAGCTTCGAGTAAATTAATTCACCACCCGTCGACATTTGATTTCATTTATATATTTTTTCAATTTATGGAATAAAAAAGAACGTCGAACCATTTCTCATTTTTTGCCCATCATGTTTTTGGTTATTCCAAAAATTAGATTACAATTTCGATAAAATACAAATGCATTTATAAATTTTCGTTATACATATATACAGATATGTTTTATAAATTATTCTGCCCATTTTGGTTGGGGTGTTGTCGCGTGAAATTTTCTCACACGAACAGTGCTCATTTGCCTTTTTCTCTCGGTGTGCAGAGTTAAATCTCTGCCGAACAGGAAATTTCATCAAAGTTTCGGAAATTAGCAAGTCGGGGGAGTTATGAATTGCTAATTAGAAAAAATTTTCGTGTAAAACTCGCTGCCACGTTTCAGAGTCTTTCTCTTGTACCGCAGGTCGTTACCGTAATTTTCGGTGAGGAAATTTCAAAGATGTAAACCTGTGCAAAGTGGCAAGTTATATACCCTTCTCTCAACTGCGTTTTCCCCTCTTATGGTTAACAAATAACAAAGGTGATGATGCAATCGCTGCTTAGTGTGGGACTTGTTAAATCTGATCTTTTCTCTTCTATGGCATTTTCTTGTGCTTACTTCTATCTCAGACTCCCGTAAACATTATTACAGTCGCATCTGAAGCGGTGAAATTAATTATTAGCTTTGTGTTTTGCTGACATTCCGCAATCGAAAGGATGTATAATATAAACCTTGTGTGCTTAGATTGCAAGTTCAAGGGGGGAAACCTCTACAAATTTGCATTTCTGTTTCATCCGCCTTTCCTATAAACACGAATCAACTCGTTTATGCTACCGAAATAATCCAATCATTACTAGTTTATGGGATTCTGAAACATTAAATTCATTCGAGCGAAAAGAGGATATAAAACGTTTTTAGAATTAACGGTAATGCATGTAGGCATACATACACTTACAGGCATAAAACTTTTTTTATTTAACGTATAAAAGATAAATAATAAAATAGTCTTCAATAAAAAAACTTTTGATATATGGCGCTTTTCAACTTTATACAGTGCAAATGTGTGCGCTTTAAAAACTTTTAATGCTGTTCACAAGTTTAATAGTTTCGATTTAAACGCCGTCGACAATGCTAAGTTCTTGATGTTCGTTTTTTGAAGTTTTTCTTTGCTACGTAGCTAAGTGAAATTTAAATACTCATAAAACCCATTACCGGCTCAACAACGGCGAAACAGTTGTATATAGTTAAAAACGTAAATATTTTACGTACATTTATCAAACGACTTGACACAATATAATTTTGTATTGTATTTATATTGCGATGTATTAAATATGTAATATCAATATATACGCTTGTATAAAAATGGATTTTTTATTTGAAAAAAAAAGCAACAACAACAATAACGAGGTCTTGAGGCGAGACCTGAAATAAATTTCATTTTAAAGCAGCTATCAGGTGTTAAGTAAATTTAACTTAACCGAACCGTGCACAGTACTGATATCGTTCGCAATGCAAAGAATGGTTATAAAAAAAAAGGCTAACGTAAACTTGGAATGGTCATTTTCCGAATATCGCCGCGATGTTTCTGTTTATTTTTCAGAAATTTTCCCGACGTCGCCGTTCGCATTAACCGACGTTGCGGAAGCGTCTTCCGGAATATTAACGCGTTTTCTTTTAACGGCGAGACCGCGATCGTATTGCATAAATATTTAATAATTTTCATATTACTGGAAAGGTTTATCGTTATTTTCCGCAATTCCCCGTTATCTCTCTTGTTTCGTTTTTAAAACGAAGATTTTTACATTTGTGTCACCCCGACGAAAATAAATATTGATAATAATGTGCGGTCGAACCTCGCGTTTATTTCCGTTTTTTTTCACTCTTTTTTTTGTTGTTGTTGTTTTAAATTAGATTTTCGTTGACGCGTATATCGGTTGAATTTTCCTATTCATCATATATAGCTTGTGAATCGTTCAAAAAATATAAATATTCATTTTTTGTTTTTTTTCTATTTTATTTTATTTTTCATGCAGCTTAACTTATTGAAATGTTTGCAAAATATATATAAATTTTTCGAACACATTTATTTTATATTTTTTTATACATATGCTATATACATATATCATTATTAAATATTATATATATAAAATACATATTGTAATACATTTTATAAATATAATTAATCAACAAATTTTATATAATTATTTTTGATGAATTTATTAATCTTTTAATATAGATGTTGAATAGTATGTTTAATATTTTTACCAATTATTGATTATATATATTTTGAACGCTTTTATATATTTTCTTTTTATGATTCATTTGATGACAAAGAATTTGATTCTTTAAATAATTCCTTTAACACTATTTTTTTCAAATATTTCTTAGAAATTAAATTATTAATTTTATATTGTTTTCAAATTGTAACATTTTTTTAAAAAATCTACATATACCAGTTAGAGAAAATCAAATATTTATAAATATCTAATATATAATGAAACGAAAAGAAATTAAATGAAAACAATGAAAGAAATGAGCAAAAATAATTAATTGATAACAGTCTATTTGAAAATACAGATGTTTTTTTTTTATTACTTGACAATGTAAATTTGAATTTGTGACCCATATTTATATTTACAACTTTGCCAACCGCCGCACGTCAATCAAGTCTGTTTCGACTCGTATTTTATTAGAAACTAAATTATAATTTTAGACAACCTCCAAAAATCGATAATTTATAAAGAAATATCTAAATAAGAACATTTATTTTGTCGAAGGGTCAATATAAATATATATTTAACAATTATAGTTAAAATTCAAACTTTTTACAAAATTATTGTGTCATAATAGAAAACTGATAAAAATATAATAATTATAAATAGAATAATTCTTTTTTTTTTCAAAATAATAATACAACAAATTTTTAATAGTTTTCTTTAATTAAGATTTAAATTATAATTATGTTTTGTGTTCTCTGTGCATCTGTTGACCACCTAGAAACGGCCACTTAACATAATCTTTATTATGATTATACCGTCATGGCCATCCCCAGGCCGTTTTAATAATTAAACAGAATTGTTTCCAACAATAATTAATATCATACTTCATAATAATATACCAACGTTAAATTTCATACCAAGACTATATATATATATATATATATATATATATATATATATATATATATATATATATATATATATATATATATATATATATATATATATATATATATATATATATAGATTTCTATCATAACATTTTATCCGAATAGCTCCAATTGAATAATTTACCTAGTAAAACATATATTAAATAAATTATGGCTATTTTTTTTTTGCTGATTTACCATTGTATTATTTGCAACAAAAGCAATATGCATATTGATAAAAAAACAAAACATTTCAACAAAGCGTAAAAAAATTACATTGATGTTAGTCTCGTGAAAAAAACGTCAATTCAAACTCGTCCAGCGTAAACCGTACTCGTATAGGTTGAAAAACTAGATTTATAATAGAATAGAAAAGAACGCAACAATGCTCAACATGTGTTCATAGTGGCGATGCACTTTTATCGTTTTTTTTTGTTGTTGTTGTTTTATATAAACATTTTATACATATTTTATATATATACATATGCACATATATCTTTTCGTTTGTTTGTACTTTTTTTTTTTTTGTAGTTTTACTCTAGGTTTTTCTGAGATTGTCGCTTCAGATTAACGTTTCGCGTCATTTCTCACGTTAATGAAAAACAACAAACGCGCCTCCTTTGATTATCTTCTAGGTTTCTATAGTTGTGGGAACAAAAAGGGTGTCTTTCGATGTGCAAAATGCACGATCTCATCAAACGTGATTGGCTTGTTTGTTTTCTCTACTATGAGTCGCTTTTAATATATTATTAAACTTAATTATATAAATAGAATATTTGCTAATTAGAAAATCAATTAGATTTTATATAATAATGTTAAATAATTATAATTAAATCTATTTGAAATTTCATATTTTTAATATCAAAATTTGATATAATTTTAGTCTATTATTATATTATCAAGATCCACTGATTCACTGCTTATGATATCAAGTAATAAAACAATTTTCGCTTCTAAATCTCCGCATGAAAAGTTAATAAATTCGCCTTCTTTCTTCTTTCTGCGTATCAAAGGAAGAAAATAAATCTTCCTATTTTATAGAGCTAAAATTTTTTTGCTTCCGACGTCATAATTAATTGGGGCAATTTATTATGAAAATAGACGATCTTTTGTCGAGCCATCACATCGTTTAGTTTATACGGCGATCAAAATAAAATATCTATATGAGATTCTTAAGATAGTATCAGTTGGAATCGTTCATAGCATTTATATATTTTTTTCATTTTTTTTCTACAAAATTCCATTTAATAGCTAAAGTTAAATCAACCATAAATAAATTATTCTAAACTTAAATTCAAATATTATAGTTAGCTCTGCGATTTAATCGAATAAGTTTTATCTAATATACCAACTTATTTATATATTGATTTTGGGAATTATGCTCGATAGTGAATATTTTATCATTTTGCTAGATATATATATTTGTTGTAGTTGCGATGTTGTAGAATTTACAGGACAATTCCGTTTAGTTTAAATGTGAGAAGAGCAGCAAAAAGCTGCCAAATTTTGACTTTCTCAAAGTACTAAATTCTATCCCTCGACTTGGCGGAAACTCTTGGAGGTCTCTGTGGATACTCGTAATTTACAACTCGCTTCACCTCACCTTACTCTTATTTTCCAACTCTGAACCGTAATAGCTAAAGGCGATCATCACTTGTATTGGTTATTCGTTATCAAATATTTTATATAGTTTATGTAAATACCGTAGTTATATAATATATTCATTATTTCGTTTTAATCTAAGAAAATATATCACAGACATAAATAATTACATTTTTTTTTTACAAAATAATTTATTTATATTTAATGGATTTCTATATGCGTTTAAATTTAATGTTTTTTGGTGTAAACACGCGCAATAAATTTACGAGCAACAAAATGTTCTTTTATGTTATTTTTCTTGTTCATGACGATGTAAATATATATATATATATATATATATATATATATATATATATATATATATAAAATTTATATTACAGTATATTGTAATACACATAATTATACAATACAACATTAAACTATGTATATTAATGTACGTTTATATTTTATCAGAGAAAAAAGAAATATGTATATAATTTATATAAAGTTTCTCATATAACGTAACATAAAGCTGTCAATAAAGCGTATAGTAACTTTATTTTGCTAAATATTATTTACATACGAGCAAAACGTTTATTTGCAACATCACATTCTGTCACGTCTCTCGCAAAGTATTTTCCTGTATTTTTACACGCCACGTTTCACTTGGTTTTTTTTTCTTCTTCGTCATATTACGAAGCTTTGCAGTCCAGTGCATAGGTTACTAAAGCGAAAACGTGCTCCATTCGACGTGTAAATAAAAGACCCGCTTTTTGTTTCAGAGTACATATTAAAAGGTCACTTGTATCACAGGGGAATCTTTACCTCTTTCCTTCTACGTGCCGGACCCGAACCCCTTGATAAATGATTCTACGTTAACGCCGAACATTGAAAATTGGAAAATACCTTCAGGAATATCCATTAAGTAAAATGTATTTATTTCATTTCTTATTGTAGTAGAAAATCGTCCCTCGAAGATGCGCTCGGAATTTCACCGTCGCTCAATTTGTTTTATATGTTCGGTACGAAACTCGTGACATTCTATTTATTTTAAGCGATCGAGAAAGTAAAAGCGATAGTGTATAGTGTATTAGCGATGTAAAAAAATGACACGTTCACCGGTATCTCTGTAAGATATTACGGTGTGTAATAAATAAGGAAGTTGTCCCAAAGTTCGGCCGTTTATTGAGCCAAGAGATTACCGGCTTTGCGATACAGTCTCGTGCAAATCCCGGCCAGATCTGCCCTTTTGTGCTAAGGACAGGACGCGGAAAGGGCTGCAAAATGTTTATTGCCACCCTGGGAACTGAAAACGATGCATGAGAGAAGCCATTCCAAGAGAAACCTGGCATCTTACCGATTATTTTGCCTTCTAAAATTATTGTTCAATGTGTTCTACTTTCCTCGTGTTCAATATATAATATATGGATTAAGTTGCGATCTGAAATCTGACAAAGGCAACTAAACATTTTATAAAAGTTAAGTATACATTTAATTTAATACATTGCGAATTAAACTCAATGAATATCTTGGGAAAACGTTATATAAGTGTTAGCTAGCACATTTTAATGAATTTTGTAAAGTACGCTATTTTGCGTTAAGCTTCCACCCGTAAAATACCGGATTTCGGGTTATGGTCCACTAAAAAACAAATATTGTAAGCAAGTGAGACTCGTCGTAAAATAAATCCTTTCTGAAATCGTAAGATATTGAGAGGAGAAATAAAATCAACCCTTGAGTATGTTTATAGAGGGGTTTTATATTCACACTATCCTTTTTATGACTTTTTTGTATGTTTACATATAGAAAATATTTTTATTATATATGTATAAAATACGTGCACTGTAGCCATCTGCATCTACGGTACAATTTGATATTCGTAGGAGTTTTGAATGTTTATATAAAAACGCGTAAATATTTGCTTTAATGTTATTCAGAACTGATTTACCGGTTTCAGATTTTACTCAAAAGATATCTGAAAAAAAATTATATGACGTTTTTTTATTGTGTCGTTTTCTGTTATTTTCTGCCGTATAAATATTTACCTTACGATTTTTTTTCAAGAATCAAACTGCCTATTACGTAAAAAAACTAAATAAGTATAATTTTAGATTTTTTTTAATTTGACTATCGATAAAAAGCGACTCGCGTTCAGAGAAAATTTACTTTAACTCTAGATAGTTTCCGCAAAGAAAATTTATTTCCATTCACACTTTCTTTTGCGTGCTTCTTATCTTCACTCGGTAATCACTGGAATTTTCACACTAAAATAAATGTTTAGTAATTTGCTACACAAAAAACTATATGTTCTATATATAGCACTTTTATGCTTTCGTATACCATAAGCAAAATGTACTTTTTCTCGAAGAAATATTCGTAAATCACTTTCTATAGTTGCAATTTAGAAAATCAAGTATTGATCACATTATTGTATTTCAAAATCTTGTTAGCAAATATATTTCGAGTTTTGTATTTCGAAATTGAAGCATTGTTATGAATATATCGATCAAGATATTTCGGAAAAATCAAAAAATCTTTAGCTATATTATTAAGAATGCAAATTTAACGCAATTAGTACATATTTTAGGTGTTGTTTTTTTGTTGTCACATTTTTTTCCGAGAAAATTTTTATTATATCAATATTGCGAAATATAAATACGAAACCATTATGACAGTAATTTAATTAAGTAAATTAACAATTTGCATAAAAATCACGCAATAAAATGATGCGAAACTTTTCGCTTTCGTTTCGTTTATTATATTTATATAAAATATATAATTTTATTAAAATTAAACCATTTTATGGAGGTTTTTTTTTTCAATTTATGTGTACAAATAACCATGTGTGAATTCTAACAATATTTCAAATGTAAATGTGTGGAGATCGAAAGTGAGATATTTTTAATAAAAGCAATATGGAGCGATATAGTTAAGTACATATAATAAAATATATTGCGCCAAATACATATATCGCGTTTACCTAAAAATATTGCACATTATATAATAAAAAATGTCGTAAACTAAATAATATAAGTGTGTAGTATACTACATTTCTAATTAAGGATTATGTTGTATCGTCGAGAACTATTTTGACTTATTTTGACATTATAATATTTTTTATTGGTTTTACGAATATTATTATTTCAGTTTTCTTTTTATAATATTTGAATATTTTAAACTTATATATCTTATATAGATTGTTGGGTTTACTTTTATCTTTTTTATTATCCTAATATATCTTTAATCAGTGTAGGAATATTGATTTTTCCTTTGATTCCTTTCAAACAGTAGGAATTACTTGATTGCCCGAACACTTTTTATTTACTTTCTATTTCTTTTTTGTACATTTTCAGGATTTTTCCCCATTATTTGTAGTTCGATTTAAAATCGACTCGATAAGTACCTTCACCACGTCTTCTCCCTTGTCTGCATTAAAGAACAAAGGGAGTTTTGTATGCAGGCGTTATAAGAAGTTTCCAAAGATATATGAATTCAGGGGGAGGACGATGGGAGACGAGGGTCTGTGTAAAATTCGCGAACTGGGTATCTGAATATTCCCTTCTGTTCTTTTATAATGCAAAGATTCTCAGACTACATTAATACGATATCATTAACAATCTTATAATTTTCCCCATACTCTTCACAAATCGAATAAAATGTCCTATTATAAACTTTTCCCTTCTTTGAACTATTCGTTCAGAAGTTATAATGTGATAAATTAATACTATTCTTTTTCTTTTGATAATTATATACTATATTATTTTCTTATATTCCTTTTTTGATATCACATTATTTAATATTTATTTTCACATTGCAATTTATTTTTAAAGCAAAATATATTTTATAGTTTGTTTCAATTATAAAAAAAAATATATATATATATACTTACTTATATATCATTAAAGTATTCTACTTGCGTAGTTTTTTATTACTACAATAGGAACACTTGTGTGAGTTTATTACGACCAACCCTTAGTTTATAGTGTACAGTTTGAGAACCACCCTTATAGTCTCCAGTTGCACAGTACACACGTAGACTATGGTTGCATTCTGCGGTCCCCCCATTGTTTTCGTAGTGAAAACGTATGAAGATAAATTGTGGTGGCTCGGTAGTCTGTCCTTCTTTCTATACACCCTTCGGTGGCCAAGACTCACCCCGTATGTACTTCTAAGTAACTGCTCTGTATGTGCGTAATGTACCGCATCTCGATACCGCACCGCACCGTTAAGATGGATGTGCATTTTGTCAAGAAAATACCCAGGGATTCTAGATATGTGTGTACAGTAACGAGCTTGCACTTTCATCCGTGTCAAACGACAATATTCCACATACATTTATAAATGTCGAAACTATTAACGATTTAACCCTCTAAACAACAACCCTAATTTAATATTGGTATTCATGATAATTATTTATCATACGCTATATACAATTTTCATATAATTAATTTTAAGTAATATTAATGAAAATTAATAGTTTTATTTACTCACGCATTTTAGTAGTTTATCAGTCAAACGATAAGAATTTGTTAAACGCATACTACGTTTACTTCAATAGAATCGGATGATTGACATTATAAAACGTAAATGTTTTCTTGTATACTTAAGTCAGTTCTATTAAGCTCGCATTTATAATCGTGATGGCTTTTGCAAATTTCACAATGTTATGCGACGATCAAAACAAAGGGCGAATACCCTATTAGTGAAAGGTTTTTGCCTCTAAACGTGAATTAATTCCATCAGAGTACTAAATCTATTTAGTATAAATATAGTAAAGTTCGCACGCAGAATAATATCTTGCGATGATCGACATGATAAATACGTAATTTTCTACGGAAGCCATTTCTATTTCGAATTTTCTTTGTTTTACAATATTGCAATATTTATATATACATACATATATAAATAAATAGCTGCGCAGAATCTTAGGTCGAGTCATTAATTTTAAAGAAATTTTGGACGTAATTTAATTTATTCGAAATTTATTACGGTTGCCCTTTCATAAAATGTACTTTGAAAAATATACAAGTGTTCTCTTTTACAAATTAGTCGCGATTTTAGATACTCTCGTTTTAAACGCCGGGGGCTGCATTTGCCGACGTCAAGCATAAAATATATTTAGCTATCGTATAAAGGGACCAACTTTTCACATTTATATTCATAGTTTTTAATCCATTTAATCCGGGCTATAATTATACGCGACTCGACCATTACGTCGATCTCCTTCTACGATATTTGCATACATGCGAGTGAATAATGCTTTTTGTATTCTAAAATTTGATTATGGCGGTCTTTTAAAACAATATCGATATATATATATATATATATATATATATGTGTGTGTGTGTGTGTGTGTGTGAGAGTAATTTATTATATTATCATTGAATTAAAATTATATTTGGTTCAATGATTTTAACAATTGTTCTGACTAAAAATCTATTAAATATACAATGGATATTAATATACATTATATAACCCTTGTCACATAAATGCTTGCATTTATTAATTTCTTACACAATGTAATTCGGTTGTGTTTAGTTTTAGGCTAAAGACATTATTTATTGATAGTTTAATCTCTATTAATTTTACTTGCGAAAAAAAATATATACAATATACAATCAAGAAGACTACTCATTTGTAAATTATTTATACCGCTCTTAACATCATTTGATTTTAATTTAGTTTAAATTTGAAATTATTTATTATATTATTATAATTATGTACAACTCAATTTCAAAAAACAATTTTATTTTATTGTATTTATAAGTCATTATTTTTTGATTACATTTTATGGTTTAACACACGTATAGTTCTAAAAAGTATGTATTATGTAAACGAATTTGTATTTGTTCATATCCTATGACGTTCATTCCTATCACGCCTTCGCGTGGAAAATTGCAGTTTCCCCACATTTACATATTTTTCCAACGTCTTGAATGTTTCTCTGGTACATTTTAAAATTGCAATCTGTATATTCTGTGACAAATCGCGTATTCTTTCCGAATGCAACGCCGAAAAAGAAAAGAAAAATGCAAAAGTAGGAAGTGCATATGTATTTATTGCCCGGAATGAAATTGTTCCTTTTTATTACACTCTCTTTGCTATGATAAATGTTTTGGGGTGACTTCGATGATTTTTTCCTTTCACATTTCTTCGGATTCGGTCCTTACTTTTAGTTATATCTAGAACCGACCCTGCATTTTCAGATGAAAAAAAAAAGTGAGAGGGTAATTCATGGAAAACGCCCGTCGGGATTTTATTCCTCTCGCGCATCGCATTACGACGCGTCTACTAGCAAACTGGCTTTTACCGACACCGTTTTCGCCGCCCCCTTTCAGAAAAGTCTCCCGTTTCTCTTGTAATTCTGATGTCGTTTTTAGCCACTCCCCCCCCAAAAAATAAAATGAAATAAAACCGCGCCGGGTGCCCAACAGTCCCCGGTCGTTATTTAATTTCGCGTTCATTTTCAGACGTTTCGCACTGAATAATGCGTGCGCCAACCATTCCGCAATGAAAATTCGCGCTAATTTTCGCACCAGATTCGTTTTATTATTTATTATCGCGTAAGAGACTTTTCCGTTTTGTGTGCACATGCAGTTGTATATTTTTACGACCACTTTTTAAGGTGTTTTTTTTTTATTTAATTACGTTTATTTCGCAGGATTTGTGTGAATTTTCCACACGGCCGCTCGTAATCGCATTGCGTGATTTTGACCCTTTTCGGAAGTCATTTTCTTTCGGGTCTTTCCTGCGGGATTTCTAACATCTTATTACGACGCGAAACATTGCTCAACCTTATCACACTAATAACTGTTGTCACACGAATTTTTATTTATACGCGTATAATATGCAGGGATATTTTTATTGTTTTGCAATATTTTTATTTTATTTTAGTGCTATATTAAATTATATCTTCATATATATTTTAATGATTTCAGGAGCAGATGATAATGGTAAGTGAGTGAGTAAAAAACCTAAACACTCAGAAAGATTTTCCGCCTTATGAATTATCAACGTTTGTCCACCAAGAATGCAAAAGTTTTACCTGAAGATACGTATGATATATTTTAATTTTGCACGAAGTTTGCATATAACAAAAAATATATACATATATATATATCTTCAATCCTTTCAACTTTCACTTTTATAAAACAAAAATAAATGCATGGTTTATTACAATTTCTTCCCTTAAAATATTTTTCTAGAATAGATACCCTTTATGATAATTAATCTAATTCTAATTTAGTCTATCCTTATTATAATTATTGTTGATTGTTGTATTCCACCTTACTAGTTATTTTATTATTAAGTATTTTACTATTATATAATACTTAAATAATAATAAAAATATCGTAATTTCTATAAATTGTAAAAGAAAAAAATATATATTATTTACTTATGTCGTTTGATTGTACCAAACGATTGGTCGTGCATGTTTTCGAATGCAATAAGTCCGCTGACCAAAATATGAATGCCAATGATTAATCGCATGCAACGGGAAAAGGGTGCAAAAATGTCAACGAAATGTCAGTTACCCGTGACATGTCTAATTTGGAGGGTATATCCCCGTCATCCGTCCATCCCATCTGCGTTTTACCCCGATTATAATATGAGCAATTTTATCAGATTATATTTTACCCCTTTTACCAAATAATATTTCAAATCGGCTCTCGGTAGCGTTAATTTTATTGTCTGTTGTATTGTATGATCTTGATGTGCGCATGCAAGTGTACTGATTATATTAGTGCCGTTTGCGTGATCCATTCGTGTTACTTTTAATTTTTATAACTTGTTTTTCGTGATTTATTACAAATTAAAATTAAATAATCGCCTCTGAATTTGAAAACGCAGAGTCGTAAATCATCGGGGGAATAAAGTTAGGAAAGCAAATAACGTTTCATTAAAATGCGTTTTGAAGGATAATTACATATACTCGTTGTAAAGAAGAGAAGGAAAATTTCGGGACGCAATTATTATGCGTGATGTAGCACTGATAAGTAATACAATGAAAAATCGTTGTAATAAATTATTGATAATAGATTCCATTAATTTTTATCCCCCGATTTTTTTTATTTATGTAATCTTATAATTATATTCAAAATTGTATGTTATATATTATTTTTATTAATAGTAATTATTCCAATTATAGTAATTAAATGTAAATATTAATTCAGAATTTATCAAAAATAAAATAATACGACTAAAACTATATAAATCATTTATTTTTTTTTAAATTTGGGAAAAAAATCTAAATTTTGTTTTCTAAAAAATATTTTTTATATGTAAAACAGCATTACATATTAATTATTAGAATTCTTGTATTTATTTTTGTCATCCCGATAAAATCATTTTATGAAATGCAAAAAAAATCTTACGCATAATCGATTATAAACGGTTATAAAATGTTCGTGATTTATTGCGACATTGGAATATAGCTCCTGTTGATTTATAATATACTAAATTTTACGATCAGTAGTAGTGTTATAAACAAAAATGATATATTAATTAAACGTAATGTACAAATCATAAGTTTATTTTTTATTTTGATTATAATTAATATACAATTATAGTTTACATATAAACTTAGTATTGATCTTTTTTACATCTGGTAAGTAACATTATTTTTAACAATTTTTTTCTTCTTGGTTGTGGTTTATTCTGCCAACTAATAATACCCATATTTCAATATAAAATATATTTTTATAGTTATGCATAATACTAGTGTGTTTACTATTCACAGACATCGTATTCAATCGTGTCACTTCACCGTAAGAAATATTACGTTTTTATCTGGAAAAAGTATGCATTTTTCTATCTTCTCTTCATGCTCACGTCAAATTCACGCTTATTTTGTTTTTATTATTATATAGTATATATACATATAAATATATATTTTTTAACCTTTCATCGTCTGGTGCTCGTCCTACTACGGGTAACACCTGTGTACACTTCTGGCGTAAGTGACAGCTTGTTTATTATTATTCTCGGGGTTGTGTGAAGTGAGCGCTATTTTGTACCCCGATGGTGACTTTCATCTCCCTTTCCACGGGCGCACAGTCTCTCCAAAAAGGTTATTTTTGCCTTCCTCTATATTTTTGTTTGCCTTGTGCGGCGATCTTCCATAAAGATATTTTGGATAGTGGCGTAATTTAGACTAGATTTATTACGATGGAATGAATGTTCGGGTAATTTTAAACGTTCATCTCTCTGACTCGACACGTAATAATGCTTACCGTATCTCTATGGTGTCGTGTTCTGGATTGCGTGCTCGTTTGGTGATGCATAATAAAATTATTAGATTAACATCTATTTTCGTTAAATTCATTAATTATATCCTAATGGGATGCTGGCTTTTCTCTGAGATTATATAATATGCGAGATCGGTGCGAGTAAAACGTGGTTAATTTCAAATCCATTTACGGGTCAAGCTTTTCGAATCCGTTTCATTAACATATTTTTAAAATTCGATAGTTAATACTTTAAAACATTAGCGAGAAATATTTTTCGATAAAATGAGATTATTCGACTACCATAATGTGAATAGATTTCCATATTATTATTATGCTCACTTTAGGTAGAATATTTAATTTATTAACAAGTATTCTTTTTTTAGAATTCAGATACAAATTACACATTTGTAATCGACATAATCACCCTTTTTTTTGATTGTAGAAAAACGCTTTTAAACGATGAAAAAAAAATGTGCTCAAGTAAAGAGTAACTGAAAATTTCTTCACCCTCCATTTCATTCTTTGGCTTTATAACACGGAAAGAACCTTTTTTCGGTTTTTCTTCGTTAATCAGATCGACACTGGATCACCACCCTTGATATAAATAGATCCTTTTGTAGATTAGACGTTGGGACCTGTTAGACTTACCTCTTTTGAGGTGCGTGTTTGGTCCGTGAAAAAAAAAATCAAAGTTTTTATGGTGAGAAAACGGGTATATGTGTGAACGGCTTTTATACTGACCTCGTGCAAGCATAAGGCAGTAAAATGGTTTTCCTAATCTCAATCGAAATAACAATGGAAAAAATATGTGTATATTTGCCACCGATATTTTAAATATATATGTATATGTGTGTGCGAACCTTTAATTTTATATACGTTTGATCGTTTGAGTTAATTTCTATTGCTCATATTTTTATATATAATATATTCTAGTTTTTTTTTGGAAGAAATTTAATATAATAATTGAAAATCGAGTAGGCATTTAGAATTGGCGAACAAAACTCCGATGTTTGAATATGCGGGATGCGGGATGTCTCAGTTTTATCGTTGTCGCATTTGGAGTCATTCAAACCGCAACTCATTATTTAATATCTAATTCTAGACGATATAATTCCCGCTGTGCCTATTGTTCCTCCCTCGTGTTTTCGGGTTAATTTTTGAATAATTGCTCCGTTCCCATCCTCTCTATGGCCGGCATTAATTCACCCTCGAAACAAATGAACGTTTAATAACACGACAATTATTGTCACGGTTTTAAATCATTGTCACAGCTGTAGCTGATAGTCAACGGATAAGTCTAGTTTCCAAATAGTAAAATTTCAAATTGAAATCGTATATTTATATATGTATTACATGACAATTATATACGATGTATTACGGCACATCATTTATTTGTGGGCGTTATTATGACATTTTATCTTTTTATTACCAACAAGATGTATTTCTTTGGATTTTTCATCTTTTTTATCAAATATTTAATTAAATATAATAAGTGAAATTGCTATGGAAGTCTGAAAAAATATTTTTAATTTCATATTTTAGTCAATATGAATAATGAACATTATTTATATATCATTGAATTACATGTCCTATTCAAAAAATATATATTTTTAGGCTGTTATGTATAATGTTTATATAATCAAATTTAATTTTGAAGTTTCTAATCGTCCTCTATCTATCTTTAATTTTGGACTCTGATCGTCTATTTTTACATTAATCTATTATAATAACTAAAGTTTTAATATTTTATAAAATTTTTGACTTAAATTGATATTAACGAAATCATAAAATAAAAATTAATTTCCAATTACTTCCTTTAATTATATTATATTATTTTCTAAGCGTTTATTTTTAATATCCGCATTTCGTGTAAACGTATCATAGTTTTTAAAACGTTTTACGTTCACCTTTATAACGCTTCCAAAATTTAATATTTCAAGACGGCTTTTCTTGCATGAAAATTGAAATGAATATTCGTTATGTCTGTTGCGACCAACTGCCTCGAACACGCGACAAATAACGCTGCAGAAGCGAAACTTATTTGAGAGAAGTTTTCTTTTTATTATTCAAATTGTTTTAAACAAATCTTTACCGTGCTACAAAACTACTTTCTCTTCGTGCTGTCGACTCGGTCTGAAACGTTAAAAAGATATATTGCCCGTTGCAGGGGTGGCAAATATATTATGCACGTTGAAGAATCTATTAGTTGCTATGGTAGCGGAATTTTCAAGCGTCCTCTCTTCTTAGTAAGATTTTATGTGAACTTTCTCCTTGTTCCGCTGCAAGTTTCGAACGTGACGATTGATTACACCTGATTAGTAAAAGTGCTGTTTTTCGCGTGAAAAGCGTAGTTTTTACAACCTTTCGGCGTTTTTACACGCGTCTGCGTTCGCTTTAATTTTATTACTTTGCTTCGATTAATAAGAATTTTTCACGCGATTTTTTATAGGTCGCTCGTTGAAAGTGATGATGAAAATTTGCAAACCTTTGTTGTAATATAAAGAGTTTCTAATTTCCCTTTTATTTTTATAAAATTATTTTTTACTGCAAAAAATTGAAAAATATTAAATTAATTATTCAACATTACCAGCTTTGTTCTCTTAACACTGTGTTAAATATTTAGCCGTTTATATAAATTTCTGGTTTTTTTATTATCGTAATAAATTATTTTTATTATATATGCCAACTTGTTTTTTTTTATTTTCATCTATTATGATATTTTTATCGTTTTAAAAACCGCTAAAAATATTTATGATAAAAATATATTTTATTTGATGTAAAAACATAGGAAATTAAATTAATTTGATACATCTCTTAACAATGATAATTGTCATTTGTATACAATGAAACTGTAAAAATGGCGATTAATACTTTATTTAATGCTGTGTGCATTTTTGTATTTTTTTTTTATTTCTAACTATATATATTTTTTTGAAATTCACAGTTTCTAATTTTCCCACATAAAATTATGTTTGGAAACATGCATTTTATTACCCTATAATTTTCGTCGAAGGGTTTGACCAATGAATAAGCGACAAAAATGGTGGTTGAATTCCCAGTGCTTTTTTGTGCGTTCTTTAATTATAAATGAGAAATTGGTTTAATTATGGCCAACAAGTGTCTTCGTTAAGAAGGATGTAACGTCATTTTTGTTTTAATTGAAAACGTCACGGCATATTGCTCCATCTGCTGCACTCTGAGCAAACATATCGACCAATTTTTTTCCAAGAGTTCATTCAGTTATTGTTATTTTATTTATTTTTTTAATTATTTTTATATATACATTTTCATTTATATTTTCCTTTGATATCAAGTTCGTCTGAATATTCTGAGAATATATTTTTTCGTTTAAATTTTCGTTTCTTTCAATCTCTTTTTTTTGTCTATTATATACGTTACAATAAAATCAAAATTGTCTACCATACATACATATCTATTTTATTATGAATACACAAGTAAAATTTTTCATTATATAAAAATAAAATTGGGTATTTTTTTCATAGAAATTCTCATAAGATTTTTCATTATTAAATAACAGTGAAGTAAGAAGTGAAAAAAGTTCTATAATCATCATCTTCAAAACGTATATTGCAATTTTATTTATATGAAAAATAAGGCATAATATAATTTAAAAAGCGAAAAACGTTTCATTATAGTATATGTAAAACATTAATTTTCATACATAAATATGTGATAAATTAATTGCTTTTTACATAATAAATTATTTTAATCAAAACGCAATTATGGCATTTTAATTTATAAAACACGCGTCGCTCGAACGTTTATAAAATATATCTTTAATGTAATAAAAGTTCTAATACAATTATTACGACATTAACTGTTTACCGTCACGAAAGTATTACATATTCATTAGCATTACGTGGAAGATATGCGCGCTTGTAAAACGATTAAAAAGTTTATAATATAACGTCGAATTTCTCTTCAATTACGTTTCATCAAGTATTCCGATATATTATAAAATTATTAACGATTAAATACTTACTACGACCGAATTGTATCGTTTTACACTCGACGCTTGCTTTTACCTGCATTTTTAAACAACCTTAATTACGTTGAGAGCGCACCGCGAATATTATCCGGCCCTTTACTAAAAATCGTTTATAAACATATATCGTATATTTAAGGGGGCGTTTTATATTTGTCGAATGATAACGCGTTAATATTATTATTATATGTACATATATATATATATATATATATATATATATATATATATATATATATATATATAATATTATACGTTATTATGTTTTCATTTATTTTGATAAATATACGCGCAATTGAGACTCATCGTTACGTCTTGATATTCGGTATTTTAATCCGGCGAAGAGAAACGATGCGGTCTTATGCTGAGGTTTCATCATTATTATATACGGTTTGTTTTTGTACCATACAAAGAAGGAACCCAAGGCTCGTGTATAGATATATATATGTATATATACACATACGCACACGCACAAACACTCTGGCTCAGTTTAAATTAACTGTAATCGTTTATCTCATAAAGCGTTATCGCATGTAAACACATCTTACACGCGAATACACATTTCAATCTTACATTTGATTACATTATAATGTACCGTCTATCGGAAGATGTAAACAGGTTTGTTCCGTACAAAATGAACGTATAAACGTGATTATTGAACCTTTATTTTATATATTTGATATTGTACATTTATATATATATATACCTATATATGTACAATATATTTAATGATTTTCTGTAATAATTAAATATTGAATATCTAGTCATGATTCACTTTTAATTTATACAATTATTGTAATATAATAATTTATTAAAACGACGTCAAAAGTGTAATAATAAATAAATGCAATAAAAAATGAATATCGAGGTTGTTAAAAGAGACTATCGTCTAAATAACCAATTTGTTGAAAGTTTCTTTCACTTTTAACGATAAATAACCCTAAAACTTTCAACTTCAAATATGGATGAAAACTTTTATTTTAAGATTTATTTTTCAATACGTTTTTGCAGTCGATTATGAACACGAAACGAATTCTTTTAATCTTAAAATTTTACTTATATAAACGAACTTTTGATTTGGATTTACTTTATGAGGACTTATTACTTTACATATTTAATACTGATTTGCTTTAAATCCAAATTATTGTATTTAATTTGAATCACGAATTTTTGTATTTTTCAGCAACAAATTCAGAATTTTAAACCATACAGAATATTTAATTAACTCTCTTATCTTATAAAAAGTATCGCTCGTTTAAAAAAAATGTGCCCTTCCAGATGTAACACATTTCATAGTATTCATTTGATAATTATCGTGTCAACAACTTCATTAACCCTCTCGAGTAGCGAGAGCTTTCAGCGCGCCCGTATTCCTTCTCGGTCAATTTATACATTTATATGATTGTATGAAGTGAAACGTGCCCTTGGTTTAAATTGATAATTGCGTTCATTCAGTTGAATATGCATGAAAAAAGAATTAATTAATTTGATTATTCCATCACGATTTATGTTACGTATGCACGTCTTTATGCATATATACAGACATAAGGAGAAAGATCGTTTTAATCAGTGCTCTGTACTTTATGAATGCAGTCTGCATCCTCTTTTCTGCCCACACGCAGAGTTTCAATAACATAATTTCATACTATAATATATTATATATATGTATCACCGTCTTAACTTAAGTAAACTTGGCAGTGACAATCGTTACAGATTTATTTGCATACATACCCTCTTATCAAACGTTTGTTATAAAATAAATATTTATTTTCTTTGCATTGAAAAGTTCAAATGTTTATTATTTATATTTCTCGTTTTTTAGCTGCTTTTATATGATGATGATATTTGAGAATATGTCTTTTTTTTTTCATTCTTAATACCATCTTAAAAGAGAGGAAATTTGATACGCCCACAAGTGCTGGTATATAATATAACTGCTGGCGTGGATGTGATCTTTAATAATACGATAAAGGGAGAGATGTGTTATCTAAAAATATATATTCATACGATTGTTTTGTATAATGAATTTATTTGAAAATTTATATTAATTTTAATACTATATTATTTTTTTTTCAGGTTTGTATAAAATGTTAATCTAACGAATTTTTTGAACTAATGACATATCTATCATCTGTGTTACAGTAAGTAAATAATCAGTTTTATATTTATTTTTTCCCGTTTTAATATATATGTATGCTTTTTCTTATTTACATTATGAAATATTGTCCTGATATTGTAAACATGTTATTTTATTTAGATTATCATTTCTTCATCAATTACTTTGGTGTGACTATTCAATACTTCAATATTTATTTTAGTTAGTCGAATTTATCTCGAATAATATAAACTTTGAAAGAGAATAAATATTTTTAGTATCAATTTATATATGACAACCTTTGATAAACAATTTCGTTTTTTATAAATGATTAAAGAAAAATGGTAAAGGTCGTTGATCTACATAAAGCAAAAAAAGCACTCAATTAAAAATATGAAACCCGTCTTAAGTGCCTAACCAATTTTTGAATCATTCGATTTGTTATATGATATTCTCCATGATTCAGTTTTTTTTTATTTTTTCTAGCATATTTTTTAGTCGAGTTTTTTTCAGTTTCAATTTCATTACATCGTAAAACTCAGAACTTAACTGCTCTTTTTTTCTAGTTTTTCCTTTATTATTTTTCGGTAATAAAATTTTATATTGCTTTTAACAAATTTATTTATTTAACTTACTCTAAATTCTAGGAATAAAAATTTGGGTTCTCGAAATATCCAAAATTTTATTAAATTAAAATTTTCAACATTTCGTTTTAGATAATTTTACGGTATAAATAGAAAAAATATATATTTCACGGTGTCATAATATTATAATTATTTTTTAAAGCTTAGTAAAAGAGTGTTTCATATTTTTATAGTGACATATCATGAAAAAGGATAGTACAAATGGTGAATATTATTTTTAATGCCGCGAATTATATTAAGTGCAACGGCTGCCTAAAAAACGATTATTCCCCTCATTATTTTTAAAAACCTGAAATTAAGCGTATTATTTTGAGTTACACCGTTTTTAATGTTGACTTTTTATGAATTTTTTTATCGTTATCGGCAACAAAACATGTTTTTTTCTGCTAAATTTATTAAATTGAACATGTTTACATGCACGCGTATATTGATTATGATTTATTATTATTATTATTTGAAACTTAATTACAATACTGTTAAATTAAACGTATGATATTAAAATTATAACGTACATTATTTATTATTTCATATAAACATTTTTTTATAAGGAATATATATATGCACTTAAATGAAAGTTATCGTGAACAAGAAAGACGTCTCATATTATTTAAAGTGAGATTGATATGTTTATTTATTTTAAAGCTGGCAGTATATTTCAAATGCTTATAATTCTTCTAATACCCATTTTATATTCATGGTAATATATAACATAATTGCTTGAAGTGTCTTCATCGAAAAATGTTCATCTTTTACCGTAACTTTAAAAGAGGTAGGGCAGACCGTAAAATTCTAGAAAAAAATTCAAGGATCACATAAATACTTGACAGTTGTGGGAAGGGTTTTGAAATAGTAAAAAAATATTTTATTGCCACTTATTCCAAGCCAATAAATTACTCTTTGGTTTTTTTATGAACCACATAAAATATACTTCTTCGCGGTCTATTTACATGAAATAATATTATTGAATTATGAATATTTTAATTATCATAATATATATATATATATATATATATATATATATATATATATATATTCAAATTTATTTCAAATCAGCTTTTACAAAACAACCCTTTTGCAATGTAATCTAATCACACACTAATTAATTTAAAGCGAAAGCTTGTATTACTTTCTTATTATACCATGTATTAAATATTAATTTAATACGTCATTAAATAAATTTTGGTTAAAATATCTTTCTGTACAAATATTATATATAGATTTATTCACTTTCTATCATAAATCAGATGAAGTATTCTTCATTTGATTTATAAACTAAGCAACACATTAATGATTATTCTATATATATTTTTATTTTTGTTTGTTTATTTTAATAGATCGCATTGACTTCACGTTACGTGGTCGAATTAAATTATGGCCCCGAGTTCCGATGCTCGGTCGAGGCACATTCATCTCGAACTTATTGTCGAGATTTGTGGGTGGTCCTTCTAAACTACGCAGGACTATATTTGTATACCGCGTGTGGTCCGGTCGTCCTTCGTAAGGATTGACCATGTAAAGTGCACGTATTCCATATTTGGCCTTTGGTGGGTTAAGACCTTAATATTGTGGTCGATGAGTGTCCTCTTTCCCACAATGTCTAAAACCTCTGCTCGTTAGATTAAAGGGTCAGATTTCTAAGAGTTGTCATACGATATACAAAACAGTACTCGTCTTTTTTTTTATTATTCGTTTCTATTCAATGTAAGATTGAAAGATATACATTCGTATTTGTATACATTATAATTATTTGATATAACGAATTCAGCGAGAGTAATTTTGTACTTTTTTTTGTAAACTAGGGATAATTTGGAAAAAAATAGAACAATAATCTATATTTGTTTTCCACTTAATTATTAAAAGTCGTGTTCAAAATTATCACTTACATTTTGATAATTGCTTATTAATAAGGTTACACATTTAAATTGATACATATTTTTATTATTATTCTGTGAAAATATTTTTTTTTCAAATTATAGAAAATCCCAAATGTATCCTGTTTACAATATTATATGTAATGGAAATGAAAAGTAAACAGTCCGAATATATTTCATCTTTATGTCATTTTTACCCTCCCGTCTTTCGTATTTTTTTTCTTTTTGCTCTTTAGTGGAGTTTTCATTTGCCGTTTTGTACTTATGGTGTAAAAAAAATGTTACATTGGTCTTCGTTGAGTCAATGTAAAAATAAAAGAAAAAGTTTTAATTTTTTTGTGTATCCGGATGTTGTTTTCTCTGGAAAAGACAAGAGGAAAAGAGCAAGAGAAAACCCGAAACGACCACCCCTTTAGAATGCCAGCACCCACCCCTCGCCAGAGTGCACACAGATGTTTAATTAAGATTAATTTATCTAACGCAACCCTGCTGCCTCCTGTACATCTGATAACCCTTGGTCGTAGAAGGAAGCGCGACTGTTTTTCCTTGAAAATTTTATGCTTTTACAGTAATGGAAACCTTTTTGTTTATAATTAATAATCAAACGATCTACAGAGTGACGTGAGCTAAAATCGTTTCATTATGTACGCATTTTTTTTCACTCTTTTTGAGAATGCTTTTCAGTTAAAAAAAATCGTCAATTTCCCTTTGATGATTTATTTGCTTCGAATGGAGTTCTTTTTCCACCCCTATTTCTGGATCGGATTGAAAACACGTGACTTTACAATTTTTTTTCTTGTTAGTAAAATATAATTTCAAATTAAAAATCAATAAAATTTTATTTATCTCAGCTTTATATAACACCTTCCCTTATTTTCTCATATTTTCGATAAATCGAAAGTATAACATATATTATTATTTTATGTGTTTATGTCTAGATTTTATATAGTTGTATACTAATTAATTACCATCTACCTTTCTAAATGCTGCTCGCGGTGTACGCTTTTCTCAATAAACCTCTTAATAAATTTTGAAACGTTTCCTTTGAAAATGTTATTAGCATCAATTTTCCTCGGTCAAAACACCTGCTTTCATGTAATGTGTACACCAAAATGGGGATAACATTTTACGACTACACAATATTGTAATATAAAATAATTTTGCAATAAGCTCGGATTTGCTCGGCATTTTTTTTATTATATAATTTCGCGTATTATTCCACGTATTTCCAAAATAAATTGTTATTTTTTTATTGTTGTTGTAAAACATATATATTTTTCTTTTTTTTTTTTTTTACACTTTTACTACTTGCTTACTACACGTGATTGAAAATGCCGAACGCGAGATATTTTTAACTTCGTTTCGAACACATTTTGTTTCGGTTTACATTTTTTTTTACCTGTATACGAAAAACTCGCGCTTTGTTGGGAAAATCTCGTTTGGGGATTTTTTCTTTTTGGGGATTTTTTGGGGAAGTGTGAAAATGTCACTTCAATAATGTAAAGGAAAAGATTTTTTTTGTCGAATTTCATTTGTTTACGCATATAATGTGGCAGTAACAACAATACAAAAAAAATATATATTCTTGTCTACAATATATAAAACATAATAACATATGTGGTTTTTGTATTAGATTTTTTGCATAAAAAAGTGTTATTTATATCAATAATTCTCATATAAAACTCATATATAAACATACATTTATCTCATAAACAATAATCGTATTCGAATATTTAATTTACTAAAATTCAATTTTACTAATGTATACACAAACTTGAAGGTATATGTAATACTATAATATTAATGTTTTATGTGGATGGTTTTTAAATGATTTTTTAACATAAAATTAGTATACCGAGTGGGACATACTAATAAGCAAGGTTATCTCCGGAATTTTCAAGATTTGTTTTTTTAAATCTTATCGTTATGAAAAATTCCTTCTGTCAATTTCCTTTTCTTTATTCAAAATTAATTGTAGAAGCGTTTGTATCTAATTTCGTAGAATATATTTAAAAATCGAGAAATATTTTTTAGAGCACCTCTCTTTTTTTTAACACATTTTGAGATTCTATTAAATTTTATGTTTTTATTTCGAGAATTCAAAACATTTTTATGAATAAGAGAGCAAAGTAAAATAATTTGTCACAATTAAGTTGAACAATTAGTAATAGAACGACAAATTAATTAATATTTTTAACAATATCTAATATATTTTTTTTAATTTTATCGTACTTATGAACGACAAATAAATTTGATCGCAATGGATACAACTGAATAAATTAAGCGATTTCGATGGTCCAGCACATGACGAGCACGAAATGGTCGTTAATGCAAATATTAATATTTGACGTTTATCCTGGTTATGTGCGTGCGTACGTTTTCCTGATGAAAGTTTTAATAATGCAGTATAATTGAGGTTCCTGGATTCATGATATGCTCGCATTGATTGCCAATTATCATATTAAAGTGACAGATTTACGTATTCGAGGCACGTAAATTACTTCGGTCAATATGGGTTACGCGATATTTGAAATTAATTCATTTATCGTTCGTTTCGATTACTTGAAAATATATTTTTTTTTCTACGCGTAAAAATGAGAATTTTCAATTTTAATTGCTATTATGGATCACGATTTCGTTTTCATGTGTTGGGTTTTTTGATATACTTGCTTTTAAACGCTCGTGAAATATTCCTTTAATCTGCCACGTGTATGAGGGGATAATCCACAAAATTATGGAAGCAACCAAAGTATTAAATTTATGGAGGGCGATGAAAATATTTAAGAATGCATTCATAATGCTCATCCAAAAAAAGGTGACATTTATGCGCTTATATACATTTTAGAGTTATCGTTCGATTCTTTGCTATTTTATAATTATTATTTTTACTATGATATTTGTCGATATGTATTAGGTAACCAAAAAATTATAAACGATGTGTCACATATTTACATAACGTATAATTTAAAAAAAAATATATAAATGTTTATTTTATTGTTATAAAAAAAATCAACATTCAATCGGTCGATTATACTTATAATTTACTAACGAATCTTTTTCCGTTTTCGTTTTCGCCACATAAACCTAACGGTGAAAATGCAAATGGATTTTGCGCTAAATCTCTTTTTCCATTTTATTTTTCATTATATTTTATTGTAATATATATATAAAAAAAAAGAACCTGAATGGAACAAAGATTTCGACCGTGGGCTTTGGAATTTTCTGTTTATATACATTTCGTTTCGTCAAATCTCCACTTTTTCTTTAGAACGGCAACGGCCAAAAATAAAGTGCTTATTGGATGAACCGCTTCAGAATTCGTTCGTTTCATTCTTTTGAAACCTCCCCGGGGCCTCGGCCTTGTACAAGGGATGGGAATAAAAGTAACGGGAATGAATTCTAACTGGAAATGCTCTTCGACTTATCATGAAAACGAGAGAGCTCAACGGCCTCCTTCAAGTGGAATAATGGATTCGCACTACCCTCAAGTTCGGTCATCAGGAAGCTCGCGGTTTTATTATAGAGTCTCGACTTGTGATACTTCTCTCACTTCAAATCTCCATTTACATTTTGAACGTCTATTTAATTATGTCAATTTGTTCATAAATTTAATCCGTTTTCTCAATAAACTTCTTTCGATAATCTCTCCTAATTTATTTACTTCCCTTTTATATATAACGATATAAATATCATTGCATGATATATAATATACTTATATATCATATTCGTAACAAAATACCACTATATCAGAGGAAATAAATTAATATTTCAACAATATATATAATTTATTGTCATTTGACTGTTGTTAATAATTTGTAAATATTATTTACAATTGATATATTATTATATTTTTTATAGATTATTTAAAAGGTATTGAAATCTTTTTCGTATTGGAAATTTTTTATTAAAAATTGTAAGTAATTTTACTTTTTATTTTATTTCAATATTAAAACATATATCAATATATTAAAAATTATTCATTATCATTTTTATATTCGAAATTTTTCTTTAATATTTAAACATTATTTTCTTACTATGTAGGCGATGTTTTATATGTCTTTCTGCAGTTAATAATTAAATATACTTAAATTAAATATTTAATAGAAATTAATGTCAAAAGAATACATTGTGAAACAATTTTTAATACCATCAATCATATACAAGAGATGTTTGTATATTTTTCTTTAGATCTTTCATCACGTTTCATGGTTTTGAAATTACTAATTGTTGGAAAACGGTTTAATTTCCGTAAAACGCTTAATTTTCTTACGCTTTTAGAATCATATTATAAATTCTCATCAGAAATTATCTTTATATAAAACTGTTTATTTTAATGTGACGTATTTATTTATATATTGCTCACTAATTTTTCATTTGATGTCTTCTTACGTGTTATATTTTATTTATAGTAACATAAATTTCTGTGATCATTTAATAAATGTCTTTTATTTTCTTGTGACATATTTTTCTCTATACGTCTTTCCTTGAACGTAAAAGTGCTTAGCTTTTGTTATTATGGCCTTTTGATCTCTTTTATCTTCATTGAAAAATATTTCCAATTTTCCAGTTCCTCAATGAAGCTTTTAGTTTGATCGTACACTTAAAATCATCTTTTGACTGTCGTCACAACTACAAAACAATACATATATATATATATAAATTCTTAAGTCCTTTACGTTGCAAAGATTACTGCTTCATAACTCTTAATATATTTTTAGATTATTGCTATATTAAAATTTCACCCTCATATAATTAATCAAATCAAGAAAAATATTATATATCTAAATCAAAAAAAAAATATATATAAAAACCATTATTTATGCAAAAACATTATACATTATTCACGTGCGCGACAAGCGTAATAATAAAAAATGGCTTTAAATTCAAATAAAGCGCATACGCTTGCATATTTCACCAAAAGTGCACGACCGTTGTAATATTTCAACCAACGGAAAAACGTACGAATTTTCCCGGATGTAAATAGTAGGAGCACGCTCATTGTAATCTTTTTTTAGAAATATTTAATTTATAATCTCTCCAACAATGGATAATGATATATAAATATGCTATCAAAAATATTTTTAGTGTTATAATATATTTTATAATTAAAATTAGTATTCGTCAAATAAAAATCTAGAATATCTTTCTTTTATTTTTACTGATAAGTTTTAAATTCAAATTATGCTATTAAATCTTTAAGCATGATTATATTTTATCATAAATTATATGGCGATATCGACACGAAAGAAAATCTCAAATCCTGCTAAAAATTTCTTATAAATTTAATCAAGAAAAATATTTCTCAAAAATTTCAATTTACACCCGTTCCATCCCTTAAATAAACAAACAACAATTTATATCAAATATACTTTCATTACTTGCAATTATTTTCATGTTTTATTAGAAAAGTAATAAAATAATTATTTAAATTTCTATATACGAGTATGTTTAAAATCTGTTATCTTAAAGATGATTTAGCATTCATATTATATTTTATGCTTTAATCTTATTGTAATGCGAGCGACAAAATCTAAACAATAACATCAAATTTACACATTAATAACATCTCATGCGTCATCAACACGGTTTATAATGGCACGTGCGTAATATAAAATATAGTATGCAACTGTTAAATCGACTCGGCGCTTACTTTATGTTATGTCGTTTTATAACGTTCCGACAAAGCGGGGTCCCATTATGACCGTATACCGGTACATATTCATAAAATAATAATAATAATAACAATGAAACGTCGTAGTCGTAGCCGTAGCCGTACTGTGTCACATGTAAAATTTTGCGCTAGATCGAGAATCGCACACCCGTAAAACTTTCGTCGTGTAAAATTTATGATCGCGGTGAATGTTTTTATAACGTGACGGTTGTTGCGCACATAACCGAACCGATCCCGGTAAAAAGGGTGGTTTTTAACCCCTCCCGGCGCATTTTCCTCTCGAAGACTATCAATAATAAATCTTGTTGTCAACGGTGGTCAACGGTGTCGACGGCAAGGGCGGATAGTTTTGACGCGGGTCCCAACGGCGGAAGCCGTCCGACGGGGTTCTCTTGTCTGACACGCGATCATCCCTCGTTTTCATCCCTGATCTTCTTGGTGAGGTCGGTCGCTTTCGTCCTTCGCTCTTCCTTAAGGAAGGTCATCAGCTTTCGTAGACCCCGTTGCGAAAAGTTAGTATTATTCTCTGTCCGTCTTCGTCGAAGATGTCCCATGGGCACGTATTCGTTTCGCTCGTCGAAAAGTACACTATAGAGTTTTATCGTCGACGATCAATATAAAGTCTCGTAGCAGTTTTTATTTATTTTTAACATAAAATGTGCACGTATTGCATTTCTTCTTTTTAAATATCAAAACACATATCTTGTAATCTCTCTGTTAATTGAAACTATTTTTACCGTAATGTTCGTTAATAAATCAATAATTATAATTGAATTAATACCAAAAATAAATAAATTATTAAAAAAAACAGTGTATAAGGGGGGAAAACTCATAAAACGATTCATCAATTTGCGGATAGTGTAAAAATAGATCTTTTGTTACTATATCTTTTGTCGGTTAATACATTTTCCTTAATTATTTTTCTGGCATATAAGTGTGAGCTCATTTTAGCCTTTGATCGGAATTATAAGAAAAGTCTGACTATATATATATATATGTATTAATAAATATTTCCCGAAAAAATATTACTATTTCCATTGATCGAGTAGTCAAAGGAAAACGATATGACATTTTCTATACGTATATTTTCCCATATGGATAAATTAATTCGTTGCGTTTAGTCAAGCGTTTAATTCAATATCCTTTACGTTTCCTATTTATGGAATATTTGCAGGTAAAACGATATATAGTATCTACCACGTTCGTTATACGAATATTTCACTTTACATATTTTTTTTTCGCGATGAAATTTGTATATTTTTAAAGCGCGTTATATCCCTTTTCGTATCCTCGTGGATCGTGTGTTTTATGTTTTATCTTGAATAAAAAAAAAAGAGTTCACTTTTAACAATTTTCCACGCCGTTTAACTAAAGCTCGTAATCAAGATTCTTATAACATGGCGATTACACTTTCTTCGATATTCAGTTACTCTTCAAGCGGCACACGCATTGAAAAGCTAAATTGAAAGGAAAGAGAAGAAAATGTAAAAATACGCGAAAAAACAATACATGGAAATGCTGAGCTTTTTTCTTACGTTATTGTTTTTTTTTCATCCTTTTTTTTTCATTTGTTCGCATTATTCTGAGTCACTCGCATTAGAAATAGGCTTTCACAACATATTTCTTTGATGTCGTGTATCGACAACTCGAGAAATATATATTTTTTTTCGATAGAAAAAAAAACAGCGTGTGCGTCGTTCTTATTTATCTTTTTTATTGAAGTCGCATATACGTTTATTTTATGTGGAAAACTTTTCAAGCTTTGCGGAAACGCAAAATATATATAAATCGAATCGATGACAATAAATCAAAATTTATTCGAAATGTACACATTTTCACGTTTAAAGTATTCGTGTAATATTTTTATATTGAATAGTATCCTTGAGTAACAAACTCATTAATAAATATATACATATACGTATAGTTTTATATAGCTCTACGATCGAAATAATATAATCAACCGTTACTTTTCTGGGAAATTGGAATCCAATAACATTTGAAAACTTCTGCACCTTTCACGCTGGTTTCAATTTTGCTGAAGTTATCTGGAATTAATTTAATCTCTTCATTTCCGAATGTCTTTTTTAGACACTTCTACGTGCCGGAGTCAGAGCAAACTTTCGTCGAATTTTCAACTTTCCCATCGTATTTGAAATGATGTTCGAGTTTCTTCGTTGTTTTGGTATCGAAATTTTTTAATAATAATTTTATATACTTATATTTATAGATTTTTCCACTCAATTACACAGAAATTTTATTATTTTGAGCACAATATAAGTATTTCTTTTACGATTGTATTTTATTTTATTTCTTTTAATTAATTTATTTATGTATTTTGTAATTTATATTCAAAAGAACCACAGATTGTATTGCATTCGAAATTGATAATAAAGAAAGAACACCGATGAATAAATAGAAAAAAAAAGCGAAAGACATCTAAGAAAATGGCCCCGAAATGATTGTGTGATAAGAGACACGAGGACAAGAAGAAATCCCGTACAATATATGCCCCCTTATCTTCAGAGAATTTATCAAACGGCTTCCCTAATGTTTACTAATTTTAGGAGATCGAGACGAAAGTGTAATACCGTGTCGAATGTTTTAACGAAATATTTCTTCTTGTCGAAATTTTTTTACTTCACTCGTGTCGAGCGTTTTCCATATATGTAATATAAACATATGGAAGTTTTTCTTTCACTTTTGTAATAGACATATTTCGCTCATATATTTTTGTATGTTTATGTAAATATATATATATATATATATATATATATATATATATATATATATATATATATATATATATACCATATATTTCATATAAAATTTCTATATTTTTGATATTTGTAAATGATTATGATCTATTGCTCAACGACCATGAAGATAAAAAAGAAAACGCGAGCACGAGTATATTCGTATATAACACAAACCCTTGTAAAAGTAACGAACGCCATCGTAAAAAGAATCTGTTGGTTCGGGCTTTTCTACACACACACACACACACACACACACACACACACACATATATATATATATATATATATATATATATATATATATATATATTGGTTTTCACATAAATTTTCTTACTGATGAACGCATTTAGCCCAATGTATACAGTATGTCGAGTATATGCGTATAAAACCGCACGCGCTGCGCTGATCGTCGACGTTCGATGCCCAAGAATATATTGATTGACTTTATATTTCTACCGTGTAATAAAATAGCTTTTTTTTCAATATTTATCTCTCTGTACTAAATTGGTTTTTGCATTTTACTTTCATAGTAATCATCATATTTCAATAAAAACTTCGCTCTATATTGCCGCTTTAGAAATTGATTCTGTTTCATTTCTTTTATATTATTTTTAGAATATTTTTAATATATATTAATATCGTAATTTTCATTAAACAATAGGAGAGTTCTTTTTATTTTTGTATTATATTAGATAATCTCGGTCTTATTAATTATTCAAAATATTTAATGTAAGGAATTTATATTTTAAATGAATGGGAATCGGAAGAACCAAGATGGTTTTAAAATTATTTAATTTTAAATTTTAACTTATATCTACGTGTAATAAAAAAATAGTTCATTTATAATTAATATATCGTATTTTTCAGACAATGGGGGGGTGCGTGTTTCAGCACTTTAACCCCCCGCATCCGTTCCATATTTCTAAATAAGTATACGCGTATATATATATATATATATATATATATATATATATATATATATATATATATATATATATATATATATATATATATATATATATATATATATATCCATCTGATATGTATGCAAATTGAGACATAACAGAAAGTGGAATCGCGAATCGTGGCATGTCCCGTATTTACGGGCCTCGTATGGGGCGTTTCTTATGCCACCTATCCGAATTTTCTTTGTACTGTCGATTCGAGGTGACAGGCCGCGGAAAAGCCGTGCGTTTTCCTGTATAGACCTCTTTAGAATATATAATGTCCTACATATATATAAATATATATTTTTTTTCAATTTCGCGTCTGTGTGTCAGTTTCGCGGATCGCGCGAAGAATAAAAATGAGTTCTCGCTTTTGTTCTTCTTTTCGGCGATTTTGGTCTCATAAAACATATCTATAGAATTTTTCGTTCTCTTATTATTTATGCGCGAATACTGAGAGATTTATATTTTTTATCTCATTCGAAATAATCATTGTGAATTCAGGTACAAAGGAAATCATTTTCATTTATCTTTGACTGATTAATTTTTGCTGAAACATTGTTGTCATTAAAGCAGCGTTTATTTTTCATTATGCGGTAACAATTCTTGGTATTTCCGTGGAATTCAATATAATACCACTCGAAAAAACTTTTTCATATCTATTATTATGTTATTATATTATAAATATAATAATGCGAAATACGTGTATAAATTGTTATTATGTTTTCTTCTTTGTAGACCTGTATCACGATTTAATATTTGATCTGTTACATAAACTTCCTTTTGATGGTCACTCCGCGTTCCGCCCTCCGTTTCATATATGTACACAATATATAAGTTTCATACGGGACACAACCCTTTAAATGATTTATTAGAAACGCGGATTAATTTCGAAACGTTTAAACTATGTATGTGTGCGCGATTTGTAAAACGGAAGCTAATTTCTTTCGTTTCCCGGATGAAAATTAACAATTAGACGCCGCATCATTAAATCCTTATAACAATTACGAGCGGAGTAAACGTCTCGTAAAGTTTAACGTCGAAATCGCCCCGTACATTTTCACCCACTCACAAATGCCTAGTATCTTTGGGATAAACATTTAGTTGTCCTTAATTAGTTAATAACCGCATGTGGTATATACATGTAAATTAGCTCTCGCCCGGTTCAATGTCATGCCGCAATTTTGTACCAAACGGGAGAACGTTCCCGGGCACAGGATGTTCACTTTAACGAGTTAGCTGTACCAAACCACTAACTGTTTCGATGCGTCATATTGCAAATATTCCATTTAATTGATGCATCGGAATTGTTTTGCCAATGCATCACGTGTCTGCGGTAAACACTTCCATTGTGCATGATTCTCATTAATGTCCAATCGTTCTCGCTGTCGCGACTCGGATTACAAGCGTTATAATGCTGGTATCAAATTGGAATATAAATCTTTTTTTTTCCAGTCAGTTTGCCATTATATTGAAAACAATACTCATATAACAAATTATATATATATAATTTAATCGTGTTTGAGAATTCATATTATAATAAAGCTTCGTGATTATAGATTTATATAATTTTGGATTAAATTCACGTAAAAGAAGTGTTCTTTATAAAAGGCAACATTTGACCCGTTCGTGTGAAACGGTAACGAGAAGATATTAAAAGAAAATCGATATTATGAAAATTAATCTACTTTTCAACTGTCGGAAGCATTTTCATATTTTTCAATATTTTAAATTAATTATCTTGTCTACTGAAAACTTAATTTTAAGATATAGATCAATTTTTGGGGAAAATGAAAGTTTATTTAGTAATTTTCCTTTGCTGAAAATTAATTTATTTTTATTTAATAAATGTAATAGATTTTACTAGAATCTTTATATAATATTAAAATTAAATTAATGGCGCGACAGCTCTTTCAGGCCAAGGCCTTTCGCTTTAAAAATTTGAAACGTTGTTTTGATTTTTAACAGTCGAGTTACTAATTTTACGCCCAATCTTTAGACATATTACCATTTTTCCTAGTGGATTTGACACGTAGACAAATATATTTTATTTTTACAATTCGACATGGAATATACAGTCGTTGTATAAAATATATATTTTACTAGTTGGCTTTAAGCCCCGGATTTTAATTTATATACAAATTAATTGGATAATATATATTACAGACTAATATTATGGAAAATGTGGTAAAACATAAATTATTACTAGTATATAATCGAAAAACAAATATTTTATATATTTTCTAATATTAAGGTTAAAATAATGCTACATATTTTACTTCAGAAATAATCTTTTATGATCTGTAAATAAATATAATGTACGTTATATTCTTAAAATCTTTATTTTTATTGTGTATATTTTTAGTTTTATCTTAAGATTTATAATAAAAATCTTAAAATAAATTAGAAAGAAGTTTTGAAATAAAATATATATTTTAAAAATTTCACTTATAATATAAAATATATAACTTTATGAAAAGCTGCATTTCATATGAAAAGAATCTTTTTAAACGGCTTTTAAATTTGCTTCTCCTTTTTTTCTCTTATCAAATTGTTAAGCTGGAAACAATGAAAATGAGTCATTGAGGTTGTTTTCAATGAATATTATAAATATCTATATATATATAGAACAAATATTTTGAATTAAAAAAAATATATATATATTATACAATGAAATTTTGGAATAATTTATGGTGTGAATTATTCACTACTGGAGAAACACTGCGCAAATGGAACTTCAAGTTAGCCTTCACAAAGCAGACGCAAATGACATTGAAATAACAATTAAACAACAATAGTAAGGTCCTAACTTATGAATAATGCATCGAGGGGATTTGATTTGTTTGCGGAATGTTTCTTAATGCTTCTCCAAACTTTCAGATTCGCGAAATATTTCATTTATAACTTTGAATTTGATCATGTAATCAATTTTCTTATTTCCTATATGTTATAATATTTATGTGAAATTTAAACAAATTTTATTTCAATAATCCATTATTTAGAAAATTAATTTCCCTATTACAATTTTCATATTCCTTATTATATATTTTCTTCACTTGCATTATCGTCTAGAAAAATGATAATATATAATAAACACATCCTATAAAAATCTATTCAAATTGACTATTTCTTCAAAGTGTATATATATGAACTATTAATTTATTAAGCGAGAGTTTATTATATGTGTATGTTAAAAAAAAGATCGTTTTACATATGATTATTTGAAAATTTCCATTATTTCCTTAACCCCCTCCCCGAAAACTGGTTCAAATATTTACTTCTGTCCGTATGGAATTACATTCGCATACGTTTCGGTATGTTGTAGCCCAAATTAATTCTATGTTTTCATTATCAATTGCGATCATTTTGCTTGTGTAAATACATTGTGTTTGTGCGCGTGTGCGTGCGTAACGCGTGGGCGTTACAGTGTTGGTTCACATTACGAAAACTCGACGTTACATGACCCCGTTGTCATCCACTTTATTTGTCTCCCGTTTTATATTATTCGATTGTTATCATTTTTTTTTTTTGTAATTCATCACACAGAGGTCAATGAAGAAAGGAAGTTACGTGTTCGGTCGAAACAAGTGCGACATAATTAGATAGAAATGTGGAAAATGATCGAATACGTGAAAAATGCTTTTCCTTATCTACACAAAATGTATACGTGAATATATTTTCACAAGGAAAAAAATACCAACGTTCATTAGCTAAGTGTTTTCGTGTCATTGTAATTGACAGGACTAATATAGTATTTTTTATATCTATCCATTGAAAACAGACATCTATTGTTATCGCGTTCACACTTTTCTTATTTTTACCGGAGTATTTGTCGTGATATCTATGCGCAGTTTTATTTTGATAATAGCTTTCTGAGTTATGTCTCGTTTCATATTATTTCAAATAAATATAAATTTGAGTTGAAGATGTTAATGGTAATATGTTTTACACTCAGATGGCTAAAATAAATAAGATTTGATTTATATAATATCAAATATATATCTTTGATGGAAGAAATTCACAATAGGTACAAAGTATATCTCAGTACTATGAAAACTATTATAAAAATATAATACTATTTTTAGATATATAATTTCTTTTATATTTCTATGTACATAATATATGTGATTATGGGGTTTTGCATATAAAATTTTTATATTTGAACATTCTAAATATATAGTATAGATTTGCATAGAATATGTTAGTTTAACAATGTAGTTTTATAGAATTGTATAAATATCATTTACGATCGTACTAAAATATAAATCGATTTCAATAAAATTTTCAATATTATATAGTTTTTATTATATATACCTTTTGGAAAAAAAATCTGAAAACATTTTTTTTCATCAACAAGAACGATGGAATTTAAATACAGTAAACATGGAACTTTTACTGGAACATTTATTTCTATTTCGAATCAATAATGAAACTATTTTCATCTCTTCTGCTGACTTAAAATTCTATAAATTCTATATCTTATTTCGTCATCGCTGTCTACATATTTACTGGCGTTTTATGTTCTTATATGAAAATGAAAAAAAAAAAATATTGCTATAATTATAATTGATTAACATCGTAAAATCATTGCAAAAAAAATTGTATACTTTTATAAAAAAATCTTTATATCTGCAATTTTATATGTAAACGATCGTTCATGTGGCTAATTTTTAGTATCTATGATTAAGACAGATAGCCTTGTTGGCATTTGGTTCTTTTCGCTGAATCACATCATTAATCAGACTTGCCCTTTTAGGAAAATATCGTCACGATCGCGGATATAATATCTATATTCCCCTCTTTTTTTTTAATTCATCCCATTTCACTTTCTTCAATTTTGAACTTTGACGATGTCCGAAAAAATTCTAATTTTTTTCCCTCACACTATCCGAAAACAAAATCTGAAATTACTACTTTCAACATCGAAAAATACTTTTCGTTATCGCAGTCTTTCAGATTTAATATTCCATTTAAAAATAAATTTAATTAATTTCACTTTGAGGGTAATTAATGTTTTCATAAGTAGATTGGACTGTGCGAAAATGGTTGATTTTTTATGCGATTTCATTATCATAAATTTAAACGGAATTTTCTAAAAGCATAACGATATTTTTTTATTGATATTTATTTTATATAATTTATTTACAATTTTAATCATTTAAAACGGTATTCTCATTATTTTAATACGAATAAATTAAAGTTAACAAACCCTTTTATTATTATTTCAAATTGTACATATGTATATATATATATATATATATATATATATATATATATATATATATATATATATATATATATATATATATTCATTTTTCATCGGACACTTTTATGTTATAGAAAATAAAATCAATATTTTTACTAAAAGTTCTTCCATATATGCTTTGTATTCTGTATTCGCAATATTATTTAGCTATTTTTGTATACAAATTTATTTCTTTACCGCTATTTCAGTTTATTAGTAGGATGTAATAAATATGCATTTGAAATATTTATATTATACTTTTCGACTCTCGAAGTTTTTCAGCACTCGGTTTATTTCGTTCGATATTTATAACCCCCTAAAATTTAATTGTAACCCAAACAAGCAACATACACATATATCATGCTCGCAAATAATATAATAACACGCGAATTTTACTTACTTATTATATAAATATGTAATATTTTACTTCGGATTATGAAAATATTATAATTGACAATCGACAAAACTACGCTTTATCATTTCGAACTTATGACAGTTCAAATTTTACCATGATTCAAAATAAATTACGATTATTTAAAATTATAAAATAGTATTTTTATTACAATTCTTATTCTTAAGTGTATAAGTAGATTGATATTTTATTTTTCTTCTAAATTTCTATTAAAATATCTAAGTGTACTGAAATTTAATGCTTACATAGATTTATTGAAAGTTTTATATCAATATTGCTATTTAATTATATATATATATAGTTATAACATATTACTATGTTTTAGAAACCAATGTATGCCGAATTTGTACAAACTTTCTATTATTTCATTATGTGAGTTAATTTATGTTTTCCATTTTCATATATCCTCGTATATATTATATTGTATAATAATAATAACATATAAATATATAATACGTCCATATCTTATTGTAACAAATTAATTGTATAATATTGCCTATTCCCGCAGCCTGTTTATAACTAGAGAGAGAGAGAATTGTATGAATTCCTCGTATATCATTGTAACTCCGGGTATGCTGTGGGTAAATTTACCAAGCGGTTCGGCGCTTAGTCGAATTTTCCACAATTTAAATTTAAACATGGAATTAATTTATACAGTTCGGTCGTTTTTCATTTGTGTACAAATTAAAAATGCTTTCGTTCGAATTTTTATTTACGTTTTTTTTTCCTCCCGTTTTCTCGTTCGATCCTCGGGGAACGTTTCTCATTCGATTTCGTCGTTCGCGGAAGCGCAAACCGACTTTAATGAGGTGACATCATGATAATTTTTTTTTTTTTTTTTTTTATTTTGGAGTGTCAGTTTCGTTTCGAGTTGAACGAACTATTCGAATGAAAATAGATCGGCATCTTTCTTTCAATTGTTGAATTTCTTTTGTCAGTTTTTCTGTAACAAATCATATCTTCGATCTTGCGGTGAACCGACATGTCGATCGTTTCTCATTTAACGCGCATCGTTCGATATTTTTTTTGAGACAAATCTTGACTGACATTTTCGTAGATGTTGTTGCGTGGAATAATAAAGAAATCTATTTTTGTACAAAATTTGTACATATATGTTACGAACAAGTCGTTCGACAATATTAATATTTCAATATAGTATAGTGCTTCGTGTTATTTAGGAATTCTAAACTTAGGGGTCGTCATTTCCATTTACGTTTTTCACTTACGTAACGAAAAAATTAAATATAGAATTCTAGATATTTGATTTTGTAAAACAGTAAAAATTTATTGATCACATTGTAAATAAATTAATCTTTGGCGTCATAGTTATTATTAGTTTATTATTCGAAATTTGGAATGTTGATTACTTTTTATAATAATATCTAAATAAAATAGTATTTTTTTCCACAATGAAATACATAATTTTTATTATTCTGATCTAACTTTTTAAATTGATATTTACAATAATCCGGATTTATTATATAGTACGATAAAAAGGATATATACAAACGAAATCCACATTTTTTGTAACATATATATTCAAAAATATACTTTTCACTCGTGTATATATTTATATATATTTAATATATTGTTCCATTTGTTGACATTATTTCTTTTTATATTCTTTATTAAGCCTAAGATTATTCTTTCCATTCACATTAAAATAAATCTGACCTTTTTTGTTCGATCGAATCGATTGTTATGATACTCAATGCTTTTCTACATACACATTGTATAACTTGTAATGCTTTGGAAAACGTAGTATTAAATCGGTATACAGTAAAAATTTTGTATATATTGTGATAAAAGCTTTGAAGTATCAATAAAGATCGGAATAAAATGAAGACGTGATATTTTATTTTATGGATGTTGAAAAATATGATTCGTTCTTTTTTCTCTTAATTTTTTTCATTGTTTATCTGGCTTTTATATTGTTATAAATATATAATGCGATTTTTTTTTGAAGTAGTAAATCTTTATACTGTTATAATATTTTTATGTACAATAAATTTTAATTGAATCGTTTTGTGAACATACAATTATTAATATATTTTATTCCGTCAGAATATTTTATCACTGTTTTATTTTTCGCAGCTCGTTACGTAAACATTATGTGAAAGCGTTGTTTCGTAGCGACGGCAAAAAATTTCTCTTGTTTATTTATAATAGTTTTTGCGACCTCGGCTTATAATGGACCCGTAATGAAAGGAGGCTTTCGAGCTCATCCCGGTTTTCGGGCTTCGGTCCAAGCAAGCCGTCGCAGTATACACAGCAGAAGCTTTTGTGCTAGAAAGTCTCCGTTTTCTTTTGTTATTCATTAGGTGTGTTCTACGGGGGTTTTGTGTATTGAGTTCAAAACAACGGATAACCCGACGAGTTGTTGCTACGCTCCATATCTACCATAGTTGTAGTTAGTTAGTCCTATGAACTGGAAGGTATTCTATACTTCGAAACCGGCACACATAATCTTCATCTTGTTAGTTACTCTGTCAAGTCGGATCAAGATAGGGCAGGCTGTGACTTTACAAAACTTCGGGAATTACTCTTTCATTGCGGAGCTTTTCAGTTTTAATATTCAGTAGCTTTTCTAATTTTCCTCTTCGTGATATATCGTATCTCGACACCGTTTCCAACTTTGGTCCCGTGTAAATAAATAATATATACTATATATAAAGATATCGAAATCAAGCACGTAGTATACACGTCAGACTTTATTTGCACCAGTCAGCCATCCGAGAATTCGCTCGAACACGCGATTATAATTAGTTTTAATTAGTCGTCGACGTCGTCGTTAGGCGAACGAGAAATGTTCGAAAATGTTTACCGATTCGTTTGTTTTTGTTACAATAACTCGAAATTCGACGGAAACTTTTACCTCACATATTATTTATTTGGGTTCTTCGATACCTGAAAGTTGTATTATTTCGGTAAAAACAAAATTTTCTATGATTTAAAAACGAACATTTTTTTTATATTTTACAAAAAAAAAACGGAGCTGATATATTAGACATTGAATTCGATTTGTTTATGATATATTAACAGTATTCTTTGTATTATTTGCTGCACACGCGTTTTTATTTATATTAAAAATCATTATATCGAAATTTATTGATTTCAATAATAACAATAATAATACATTTAGCTACTCACGTCCGAAATCGTTACCAACCGACCAATACGAAAAAGTGAGAGAAAAAGCTCAATGAAAAAAAAATACAGAAAAACTCGTAAAATCCGAGCTGCTGACGTCTACAGAAATAATTAAATGTTAGCATAAAAAACGCTACATAAGCCTGAATTTTTTTTTCTCTACTAGCGACAAAAATTGCCATTTTTCTTCTTAATGGGTTCATCATAATAATATAAGCACATTTTAAATCATCTTTGGAAAGGTTTTTTTTATATTTATGTAAATTACTTTTTTATATTTAATGGAATTCGTAATTATAATGGCGAACATTTATATATTTTTGTGTATCTATTTTTTTTAATATCGTGTTCATATCTTTCGTGCCGAATTTCAATTAAATTTAGACGACAATGATTTTTTGACTTATGTCTTATTGCGAAACGATCAATTATATCGAAAACAGAGTTTTATTAAATTTTCTCCAGAAATCTTTGATAAATTACAATCTTTCTTATAATTGGAATATCGTTATTCTAAAATATTTGATTTATCTTCAATTTGTAATTTTTTAATATATTCGAAATAAATCCGTCTTTATAACAGTGATGAAATGATTTGTAAAATGAGCCAAAATTCTAATCATCGTCAATATTTGTCAGCAGGAAACATCGTGTATATTTAAGAATAAAAGTAAATTATTTGAATAAACAAAAATACATACAATATATTCCGAGAAACTGTCGATTGAAATATTTTTATAATATAATATTACATATAATAAATATATTTAAAAAATAATTTACTTTTGACATGAACTGATTAATATATATATATATATATATATATATATATATATATATATATATATATATATATATATATATATATATATATATATGAAACTGTGTTAACATAACATTCGCATATCTAATTAGCAGAAATTGCTTTAATTTGTCGCCTATGTGAGTAACATTCGATGTTATCGCATAATTTGATACGACATTCGCCTGCAATTTTCTTCAGATTAATACACGGGCAAAATCTGAAACTTCTGATATAACAGTAATCTTTAGGATTCGCAAACTTTGGCGTTCCGTCGTTCGCCCGAAACTAAGCAATATAATTTTATGTGCCTATTTACCGAATGTATACATGCGTATCTACATTTTTATTGATGCATTACTACAGACTATTACTTTCTTTGCTTACGATCTAACTTCGTTTATATATTCTGGTCGTATTTTTTTTTTTATAATTTATACAGGATGTATGCGGGCGGTTGTAATATGACACGTTTTTTTTATGACACAATAATAATTGTTATTGTCATCGCTCGTGCAAGCGTTAAACTCGCATTCTCGTATAAAAAAATTTAACCGACCATGTATCGAAATATCCGCCTTTATTCAAACAACAGGTGTGCCGTTATTCGCAGAACTTTTCATGATATTTTAGTTATTTATCGACTGTGCGAAAGCGGTTTAGTATCGTCGCAACAATGAAGTAAACGCTTATTCAGAGTTAAGGGTTGTAGTAAATGTGATTATCTGACGGTCAGAAGGATACCTTATTTCGTCCTGTTTGTGGTTGCCAGGCGGGGACTCTTTCTGAGGCAATTTCCGTTCTCAGTAGGTTTCCGATATCCGTTCCAGTATAAAATAGTGGTTTTTAGCTTTGACATACTGCACATTTCCCGCTGGCCATTCCCTTTTATGCATAAATAGCAAGCTCTTTGGTAAGCTTTAAAAAGAATTGATGAAATACGGTTACATTGAATATCAATTTGTACTATATATATATATATATATATATATATATATATATATATATATATATATATATATATATATATATATTATATTATATTATATTATATTATATTATATTATAAATTTATAACAAATGGAAACATTTTTAATATATTATTTTTATTACGTTAGTGTATTAAATTTTCAAAACGATAATATAATATTTGGAAAAACCGATTGATACGCTTGTTTAATTTATTTTTATAAAACACAGCTCGTATAGATTTTGAAATACAATATGTATCTTTAAACGCTTTTGTAAAACGTTAAACCTTATTTGCATAACTGCGAATCCGATTACCAAGAAAAACATAATTCTAATTAATTTTATATTCAATAAAGTTCTTCAATATATGCATATGTATTCAGCTAATTTGGAATTCAAAAACTTTAATGACAATATATAATATGGTAATGCATAATTCGAATAAGATTAATATATTTGATGAAAGAATAAGGATTAGTCTTTTACCGTAACAAATTATTTAAAGCAATTGGTTTTCTATTATAATTTATATATATGGTACTTACTGAGAAGTTTAAAGTGATATTGTATTTTGAAGTGTAAAAAAAATAATTCAAAAAAAAATTCAAATCGAAATAAGCAAAACTCTTTCTCTAGTTATTAATATAAACGTAATACGATATAGGATAAAATAAAATTGGCTTTTTATATCTATATATTCGTTTATATGTGAGAGATATTTCAATAAAGCTCTCTAGTCGATTGACCACCGCTGTTCTCCAACATATGATACACCATGAGCACGCTTTTCATACGTGCCTCACGAGGAAAGTCTCACTTTCCACGTCCGGGTTATTGTTTGGTTCTTTCAATGTGAACGGAAGTGCTCTTACGTTTATTTACATCTCGCACGTACCGCGACCACTTTCTCTATCGAACCTTCATCGTACCCGAAAAGGCTTTCTCGTTCGAATCCTTCGGCTTTTCTGATCACTAGACGCATCGAAACTCTCACGTACTAGACTTTAATCTTGTTTACTCCGGAAAAAAATATCTTATTAAATGTTCTCCCACCTCCGTTTTCGCATACCATGCTAGCTTTTCTCACTCTCTTACTCGCTTTCTCTTTTTTTCCCTTATACCAACCCTCTTGTAACCCCAAATTTGGGCTATAAAGGCGCCATCTTGATGTAATGAGACCGCCGGGCCCGATAATATTTCGGAAACGATTTATTATTGCACATCACAGTATAATTACGCACCCCGACGAATACCTCGGTTATGCTCGCAGTACTGTGTTTTTTTTATTCTCACTCGAAAGCCTTTTCACTATTTTCTTCGGCTTTTCGACCCCAGCCGGTCCCTATCTTTTTCGCGAGCAGGCAAAACAGTCAAAGTTTTAATGTAGTCGGTATTATCTACGAGGAAAAATCTCATGGGTGCAGAAGAAAAACTGCTATTTTTTCTTCTTTTTTCCTTCGCCCTGGGTTCAATTTATTGTTTGCAGTTATCTTCGCCTTTACGGTTTGTAGTTCTCGACTTTTGTTGCACTCGGTACGCTCTATAAAAATGTACTTCTTTTTTATTATTAGGTAGGGATGGTGCTGAAATAAGATATTATTATTTTTTTTTGTTAAAATTAGCTGGTGAAGTAATTTGAATGTCCCCATTGCATTTTATTTTTATTATTATGTTTAAATTTACTTTATAAATTCAATATTACGTCATTTTTTATATTAATTAACTTTAATCAGAAATTAATAGAAATATTTAAGTTTTATTAAAATATTTTACAAAATTTAAATTGTATGAAATATATTTCGACCATTAAAATATGACCTTTCTTGAGAATTTAACACGTTTTCAATATCACTTGTTTGCCATTCAAAATTGATGTTTCCCTTACGCTTTATTTTTAATATAGACTTTTTACGAGCAGTTATTAATTTGATGTCAACCCTCCCTTTTTATATCCGGTATCTTCTTGGTTTTTTTTTTATTTCTTTTAATATCTAGACAAAACTAAATTATGAGCATCAAAATCGCTTACACTACCCCACAAAAAAAAAAAAAAAAAACATTATATTGAAGTTCTTTCAATACAAATTTAATTAAGCGTGCGATCGCTTTTGTATATAGAGTATATTCGTTTGATATTTATTAAAATTTCCTCCCCTAGTTTATAGGAAGCACTTTCATTCTCTAGTATATGATACATTGTGCAGATCTTCCAATACGATACGATACACGTGTATAGTGGAAAGACGTGTTCGAGTGTTGTTATTGACGATGACGAACGCCGTCATCGTCTCAATTTTAATACATACTCTCAATACTTGTATATAATATATATATATATATATATATATATATATATATATATATATATATATATATATATACGAGTGTACATACTGTAAAATACGAAAATAAACCATGAGCACACTTGGAAATTTTGTGAAAAGCCGTTGTGCCTTTAGCCACCGCCTCGCAAAACGCTGATGCTTTACATAATAATGGGCGCGCGAACGACTTCCCACCTCTATTAGGGTTATTCATGCGTTTCACCACGTTTGCGGCTTCCTTTTATCAACTCACCTTACGCACGTTCGCCACTTGGCAATCTGTAAAATCATCGTCGAGAGAAAACGCCATCAAAAAAAGCCAGCTTTCGTATTTTTATATATATATATATATATTATTTTTTGTGCCCCCGTGAGCCTTCTTTCGCCTTCAGAACCTGGTTCTCGCTTGACATATTTTTATTTATCTCCGTTCCGTTCGCGCTAACTGCGCAACAATCTCGAAAAAAACCACCGCCTGTCCCATCTTTTTTTTTTTTTTTTTGCTTTTCCTTACCCCGTCGTACGTGTGATTGACAACCTTGTGATTTGAAGTGATTTGTGCTGGTAGTGTGTATCTTCGTACACTTATTCTCATGTGAACATTCAACATAGGTTATATATAAACGAACTTATATGTACGGTTAGTTCTCGAGTTACGACTATTCGCACTTACGACGAAAAAGTTTCTTATTTTTTTTTTTATAATTTTCGTCACATGTATATCTAATATAATCTTTGCATGCTTCTGCAATCGATAATCGACCACAAAAATACTGCTTATATATACACTTATTTAGGTAATTCTAATTATTTTTCCAATTAAAATAATAACAATTGAAAATTAACAATCAGAAATAAAAGCCGTTATATTATATATTTTTGTATAGAATTCGATTTACGTCCAAAGTTGCAAAATCGAAACCGTCGTAAGTTGAGAACTGGCTATATCTATATTTCAAAGCAATTAATTGCAAATTTATTCAATGATCATCATGTAAGATGAACTAAAAAATCACCTTAAATGTAAATTTAATATAAAAAAAATATTTTTTTTATAGTATTAACTACTTAACTGTTACTTTCATAATTAAAAAATAATATAAAATATACAGCATTGAATTGAAATGATTTGAATATAAAACGGTTGTGTAAATAGTTTTTATATATCGATTGAATATTTACGTTTTAAACACGTAATAATTTTATATGTGATTCGCGCTTTTCTTATTTATTTTTTTTAGTGACGCCACTGCAGTCGTATAAATCATTATTATACGTATTTTGTAAATCGTAATTTACGTTTTTACGACCATATAAACTTCAACTAATGGTGAAAGATCCAACACAACTACAAGTCGAAAGTGCCACACGCACTATATAATAATCGATATATCTAAATCACCATTTTTTTTTTTTGAATTTTCTTTTCATAAATAATTTATTAAAAATTTATGCACATAAAACTTTCTTTTATAAATCATATTGTAACCGCTCTCTATCTACGTTATGGTTATAATATTACAAAAGTAAAAGATATTTTACCTTTATGAAATAAAAAAAATTACTGTAATTTCGTATCCTTTTCAATTTTCCAACTTGAGAAATGTTGAAAAGTTTTTATTTTTAAAATTAAGACGATTTTAAAATTATATTCTCGTATTAAATTTTCTATAAGGCATATACACTGAACGGTAATGCCAACTAAAACTCACTTATACTATATATTATATTATAAAATACGCAATTTCGATTCGAAAAACCCATATATATATACAAAACATCGTTTATTATAAATATAGAAACCTTCGCTTTTAATGTTCAACGTTATAACGTTGGTAAATCTTATTAAACAACGTAATAAACATATACAATACAATACGTATTTGCGTGTCCGCATTAATAATCGATATTGTACAAGAGTTTGTTCGTGCGAGAATTTGTCATTATTTGCTTGTACAGATTGTTATCGCGCCACGTGGTTAATATATTGTACATATATTATTATATAAATATACATATATTTATATATATATATATATATATATATATATATACATATAGTGTACGTTTTCACACAATTTGTACGATGTTACGTATTATGCGATAAAACACGTCACTACCGTATCACGCCTGTTCGAATTAATTGCATGGAAACGCTTATTACTCTACTCTCTTATATGGCGACGTGATAATGGCGTATGCTCGTTTTTGAATTTTCACTATGATATTCGCCATTTTATTTTATTTTTTTAGCGTATCATTCGATTATTTAAACCTATTTTATGTGTCTCTTTTTTTTATTTTCATTCTTCGTTTTCTACGCGGTAGCTAGCCAGCTATATTTCAGTTAGAATGGAGATTTCAAAAGGCCATTCTATTCATGGTGATAAGGGTTGTCACATCAAACTATGCTAACCCTAAACGTCAACGATAAGAATGGTGATATGACAGTTGCGATTTTTTTTTCTTATTTATAAAAGTGACTAGTAATTTATATTTTGGTGATAATAGCAAACATTCACATTTTAATATAATTTTTAATCCAATAGTGCATTAAAAACAATATCATTAATATTCGAAATATATATATATATATATATATTTAACATGTCTATTATTATAAAGCATTTTTGCAAGTTATACGAATTAATCATAGTTTTATACTGAATAAAATGATTTCTATTTTAGCTTTGACCGAATCGGTATCGGTCGCGTTCGGCTTTGGACCGGTAATAGTGACAAAGTGTTTATTGACCGTTTCATTTGACCTGAAAATTAATTTTAATTAAACGAAATGAAGCGCGCTCGAACATCGTATCGATATACTAATTAATTTCTTCCGCTTTTCAAGTATATTCACAAACGAAAAACTTGTGGCGTATTTTTTTTTGACAAAGTTACGTGTTTTTTTTTTTTTTTTTTTTGATCCTAAAAACAAGTTTTAAATTTCCGTTTTACGTAATAAGATAAGTTTTATAATGTTGAAAAATGATTTTGAAAATGTTATTAGATATTTTTCAAAGCGCATTTCTTCTATGTTGTATTTTTTAACATTTTCATTATCATTTTTTTCTACTTTCGAACTGATAATTATAGTATATTCTTTATAATTTTTTTATCATCATTTATAAATTTCCCAAAATTAACTATTTTAATATATCGATGTGTCACAAGAAAATTCTCTGGAAGCGATTAACTTGGCAATTAATTATTTCTTGGAATATTACTTATCAATACCATTTTCTAGATAAACATATTATATTTATATTCGAATTTTTACTACTATTGTTTAATAATTTCTTTTATTATTAAACCAAAAATCAATAAATATCTAAAACATAATCATTTCGCTCACAATATATAGTATAACAAATTATATAAATAATTCTCTTTATATTTTAATAACCCGATTATCATACTATTATAAAATCTTTACTGCGTGCCGAAAATTAAATGTTGAGCTTTTATTTTATGTTTTCCTCTAGAAAATCATTCCGAGTATAAAAACGCCAACTTGTTTAAATCGTAAACGGCACAAGTGCGTAATTTGTACAATATAAGTAAGTCATGGTTCGCGTATTTGTTTCGACCCTCGACGCTTATTTCTTCGTTCGCACCGTTCAAATTTATCGTTAAATATTTCTAAAACGTGCTCGAATAACTAAATGGATGATAATAATATATCGGAATATGATGCGCCTCTTTTTTTTTTTTTTTTTTGCACCGTTAAATATGCTATAATAAAACGTGATGCTCTCTTTGTTCCGAGGCCCGAGCCCCACCATATTGAGTTTCGTATATTTTTTTTCAGACTTTTTCCGCCGTTCGCGCGGGAGGCAACAGCTTGCCGCCATTTTTTTTTTTTTTGACTTTACAGATTTAATAAGTGACGACGAATATTTCCAGTGTGATATGGGCGCAAGAAAATTTTTGCCACCGTCTCTCGGCCGTATTATATGCACGTGAAACAAATGCGAATAACTTAGTTTAAACGCATCCCTCCGATATTTTGTGCAGTTTGCTTATATATATAAAGGGAAGGAAAGAAATTTCGTCCATTATTATTATTACTATTATTATTATCGTCGACGTAGAAACTTTTTTCTATATGTGGGATCTCTAACCTTGTGGTTGAACGCTGCCGCCCCTAACTTCCTGAGCGAAACCACAACGCAATATCTATCAATTTATTCTAATGTTTTTCTATGATTTATTACAATATAACGTATGCGCAAAATAATGTCATCATCAATCAAATACTATATTTTTTTCATCTATGTGTGCGTGTTATTGATAATCACATCCGATATGAATCGTCCCTATTTTTACATAGTTTAATATACCTATTATATTTATATCGTCATATTTTTGGTAAGTGAAAATATAAAAAAATATACTTAAATCAATTAATATATAAGTATATTTACAAATTATTTCAATGCACTTTAACTACATTAACAATTTAAATATTATCATTCAATATTTGTTAATGCACATTTCATTTACAGTACATTAAGACATCTAATTACAATTCATAAAATACACAATGCAATAATTTTTCCATTTCTAAAATTTGAATTTAATAACTTTTACTTGATAATTAAATATACGAAGGTTGATGAATAAATTTGCTTTGTTCTTTTTATATTTGAAAGTGTTTACTTTATTCCGTAATTTCCATTTCGTGTGACTATATAGCTATAGTTACTAATCATATTAATCTTTAAATCGACACCTCGCTCAGAACTCGCATGAAAACATTCTAACAGTAAGTGAAATTACTGTAGTTTAACACAACCAAAAAAAAATCTTGTTAAACGTCGCACGTAATTATTTATAACAATGCGTGTTCTTATTTTCATTAAACGTATTATTTGAAGCAATTACGGATTGATATACGGCACTATAATTTAAGCGCACCAATTTTCGTTAAGGCCGAAGCCTTTGCGGTGCAACGCATAATTTTCCCTTTACCTGCGCATTATGTATCCTATTAAAACGTAGAGGGCGAACCTACGTTAGGGTGGCGAAGTATGTGCATTAATCTGAAGCAAGTTTTAACATAACATTGGATTGCTCTTAGAGTATGCCGTTGCGACGCCGGTTCGTTACTGTTTCCTACATACATACGAAACTCTCTCTATCTCTATCTCCCTTTTGGACCCCTTGGGAATGACCCTATACCCCCCTTTCAGTGTATTTTGGGAGGCAACATCGTGTACCAACGGGGTCTATGGGGGGGGGCGTAGATCTTGCTTGCACCTTGCAAAATGTGCAATTACACCCCAATTTTATGGTGCGTTTTATATACACGCCCAGTCTTCAATTACGAGTTATCCCCAGGATCTGTTCACCTGCTCTCAACTAGGAAAACTTCGCCAATATTTTCAGACTATCTACTTTATATACATATATATCCATATGTGTAATAGTGTAAATACGACTGTTTGTGTGTAAATGCGCTCATTTGTACGCGCACGGACACTTTAACCGTAAAGGAACGCAATTAGTAAAAAAGAGCATAAATTTCACTTAACAGCTGTTACGTTCAGCTAATGCTCTCGTTACTAATTAATTCTTATTGTTTGTAACTTCGACCGATAATCGACTGGGGTTTTTGCGTGTTTTTTTTTTTGTTTTTGTTTTCCTTCGTTTAAATGTTGTTTTTTTTTTCGTTTTCTTAGAATACTTATTTTAAATTGTATTTTTTTAACTAATCTGTTTTTATATAATACGATATATAATGAAATAAAATTTGTCTATATTATCATGAAAATTTAATTTCACTAATGAAGTGTGTTTTCATTCGATTCGTTTAATCGAACTCTGATTATCAATTTCCATTAAATTATATCATCGAATAACGAAACCGATAAAATACTAATTTTACCGTTATTTATTATAAATAACCGTTTGTATTATATTAATTAGTATAATTTCAATAAGCGTACGTGACCAAAACGGATATTAATTCAAAAATAAAATAATAACGGTCATTAAAATGAAATATGTAGGTATCCATTTTCATTAAAATAATGTTTCTTGATAGATAAATATATAGATATTAGTTTTTCCGAAATGTTTAAGAATGCTAATGCTTCTAAATTATTTTTACATTTATTATATTTTTTGAATTTTATTTATATAATATTTTGTTCTAAATTTATTAGCTAGCAGCATTATATATAATTATTTTTCATTTTCAAACAATTATTACACATCACTAATAATTTCAAACATTATTCTTCTTGTCAAGGAATATTTTAACAATTTCTCTTTACCAATATTTAAAGTATTTTAATTATTTATTGTATTCTTTTATATATTTACATAAAAAGAATAAGATTGAAATCCTGCAGAAAAGCAAAATGGAAATCGAGACGCGTGTAAAATTTTCTATACGCACCGATAAAATACTACGACTGTTCGTATTTCTAGTTCTATTACGGGGTATTTATATAAGTGTCAATAAAACTTACTGTAACACTTTATTTTACGCTCGGAATACGGCACTTTCCCGGGAATGTTTAAAACAATTTACGGACCGTATCCAGAGAAAGAGAGCCTTAGGACTAAAACAAAGATCCCCTTTCATGTATATATATATATATATATATATATATATATATATATAATATATATATGTGTGTGTGTTATTTATATATTGTTCAGTGTATATATGCACAGGCAAGTGGAAAGAAAGTCCGTCTTTTTTTTACGACACACGCAACCGGTCGATTACTGGGTAACATATCCTTATGGAATAGCATGGAAAGGACTATTCCGCACTCTCCGTAAGCAGAGAGATTTACGAGGCGGCAGTGTCTTGTTACGGCCCTCGAGAGCATTGTTGAGGAATTAGCATCACCGGGAAATGTTTCTCACATTCTGCGGGGCCTCGGTAACGTGTTAAGCACTTTGTGGCTATCCCCCTTTTCCTGGTCTCTGAGCCCTTCGATAACCTTACTATCGGACCTGTTATAATATATTTCACATTTTCCTCGTTCATACCGGAGGTTTTGAATTCGTATATCTTGGTTTTCTTCTCCTTGCTATGTATGCTGTGCGCCCGTTGCTTGCTTAGCTCTCAATATCTTCGAGTACGTCTAAATTAAATGAAACGCACCCTGTTTTTCCTTGGAAATGCGCTCTTAGAACCCCTCGTATATATGTAACTCACAACACCAATGATATAAGTGAAAAAAAAGAAATTTTTTTGCCAATGCGACATGTGCATTTTGTATGTATATATAATATTTCATTACATTTTATATTAATTTCATATTAAATAAAACTATTGTTTTATGAATTTAACATTTTTATAACTAAATTTTCTTTAATTTAATTAAAGTTGTTTTTTATACATGAAAGTTATACGGAGATGTATTGCATAGATGATGTTTCCTTAATGAAAATATTCATTTATTTGTTCTTTTATATATTTATAACGTAAAAATATAAATTCAAAAAATATTGCGTATAAAAACATTAATAATAAAATAACATTTGTCAACTATATTGACCAGTTGTCGTTTTTGCATGCAAATATATTGTGAATTTACATTAAAAAAATGGAAAATTTCATATGAAATCTACAATATTTTTCATACGTTCGTATATATATATATATATATATATATATATATATATATATATATATATATATATATATATATATATACGTGTGTGTGTTTATATATGTATTCCCTATATATGTTATGCACGTGAACGCAATTTACCCACGTCAATTTCATCCGCTTAAATAATATATTTTGTTGTTTAAAAAAAAATATGGCGAATCTCTTTTATTAAAATAGCGATTCGTTTCGATGTAATTTTTATGTTGACTTAGTTTATGCGCACGTTAATTAATCATTTTATATATTTTATAAAATATGCTTGATGAGAATGTTTTTTATTAACCCGTTTCTTTTAGCTGAACAAATATTATATAAATCTTTTTAATTTTTTTCAAGGTTTTTCATTTTTAACATTTTCTCCAACGTGTTCGCATGTTTTAAATATTTTTATATTATATTAACTTTTCCCAACTAGTTATATATTAAAGCACTAAATATTGTTTGCCAGGATATAATTCACGTTTTAACGGGTTCTACACAGGAAATGCATCTCTAGGGACTCGTTCAAATTACATCATTCCCTCTTTTGTAGTTTGTGAGTAGAAACGATTTAATTGTATGATATTCTGTTTGGTTTCAATGTCATAACCAGTCACATTCGTTTAATGGTCTTCACGAGTAAATTATATTATAGTAACCCCTATTGATTATTCAAAATATTATTCATATGTATTTTTAATTTTTCAGTTTTTTATAACGTCTTTTACGTCTTTTTTTAAATTTCTCAGTTTTTTTTACTGCATGACTTATCTCACTAATGTCGGCATGTCCAATTTCGTGAAACACTTTAAGGTCTTAGAAATGGCGTCATTTTACATGTTGTCACTTTTATTCCGTTTTTTGCCCAATTGAACCATCAACAACTTTCACATCTAAGGATATTCCTCCACACAATGATATATTTTTCACGACTCAAATCGAGATATCCCATCGCTAAAGGGAGGCGTTTTTCGAATTTCTGCATCGAGGCGAAACGAAATAAAAAACAATTTTTCCACCTCGAACGGAAAATAAGATATTTATCACGAAATATTTTATATAAAAAACACGACATCGCTTTCAACGGATATATAAAGATGTACAATTTTCTCGTTGCTTATTGAAAAAGTGGAATGGAAAACGCTAGATATATAATCCGCAAAATATACCTTTCAATCCAAAGTTACCATGCCACACGACACAGAATAAATCCCTCAAAACTAATTTTTCACTCGTATCATTGCTTAGATTCTTCAACGTGTCTATGGGCGATATTGCGAAAATACTTGGGGAGCGATTTCGTTCGCTCGTTCCGGGGGCTGAAATAGAAAATTTTCACCGAGTCGAATTTGCGGGGTTGCGAAGCGCTCCTTCCAGCCTTTAGAATAAATTGCTTTTTTCAGTCAACCGGCTCGAATAAACGGAAAAGACGAGGGAAATGCATCCCAGTTTTCTTCGAAAGACGAGAAAAACCCCGTCTTCTTCCTGCATCGCAGGACCCTTCAGGTGATAAAAGTGGTGGTGCTAAGTGATGCCGAAGTAATTAATTCCTATTTGGTCGGGGGCGCTGGATAATTGGACGTCTATTTGATTTAGTATGAGATTCAATAGCCAGAAAAAGTGCTTGTATTCCATTATCATTTTTTTCACTTTTTCATACTATAAAAGTTCATATAAAGTATTTTACGCCATACCGAAACATTAACACATATTTTATATGACTATTCAATTTCATTAAAAATAAAATATTGATTTACAATTTTATTATACAGAGTTACGTCAAAATATTCGTACAGATGATTTTCATAATTGTATGTTGCCTAAATCTTTATGTTGTGAAAACACTGTACGTTCATTTGCTTTCGAATCCCCTTTGAAAACAAATCCCGTATGCACCCCAGAACGGCACGTATAAATACACGACTGAATGTTTTAATATATTGTTAACTTTCGGGACTTTTTGCAAACGAAGTGAATGAAACCGTCAAGGGGCTTCCGATTCCCCTCGATGTGGAAACGGCTCGGTAACTGACCAGAGCGAACGTTACAATGACTAACGTCACAACTTAAACAATGTGGCCTCCGTTTGTCGGCGGAGTTTTGTTTGAGTTCAGAGACCACCGTGACCTATCGTCGATCTCTGGAACTCCAATGTTCCTCGTGCATCTCTTCTGTGACGGTTGCGCCTTCGCAGCTGCCATTTCTCTACCAAAATCTGTGTATACAGGCTTCCCTCGCTTATTCTGTAGAATAAAGACAAGTTAATTTCACAATGTAAGACAAAACCATTATTCACTTCGAAAATGGTTTCTCATAACTAAAAATAGACTTACTTGAAATTAATATATATATATTCTAATATATTACATGCGTATGACTTTTAAACATAATATTTGTCTTTTTCTATATATTTTTCATGGGTATCGTGCATTTTCAATAAATAACTGTAAAGTGCAATGTATATTCAGGATCGGAAACTAAACCCGGAATCCATAGAATGATTCAGACATTCTAATCACATTATAAAAACGTTAATGTATTATAGTATCAAATTGCAATTAAATGTTAGAATTAAACTATAATTATAAGTAAAGTTTAACTTTCTAACTAAAAAAAAAAAATATACTTTAACATGAATCGCTATAATATTTAAAATTCGTACGATTCAGAAAAAATATTAATTTTTATCATATTACACGAAAAATATATCAATTTTAGAGCAAATTGAATCGTATAAATTTCCGATTCTAAGAAAAGTCTAAAATCAATTATTTAAGAAAAAAATATAATTTTCTTCGAAAACATGACACTCTGGTTTCAAATATCAAATTCATGAAAAACCAACGTACATCTATATTTACGGACTGTTTTCTATTATCGCTTTCTTTTAAATTCGATTTCTCGAAGCTCGCGACGATTCATTTAGTACAAACTTGCATCTCTATTCTTTTTATTTTAGCCGCTCGGTCGTTTCGTTCTTTTTTTCTCCATGTTCATTGTGTTAACACGTCTCCGATATATTCGTGTGTTTTTAGAACGTAATGAAATATGCATCCAGATTGATTTTCTCCGTTTTCAATTAGTTTTACGTCGATCGTCGTTCTTTGATCTGGAAATTTCGTACATAAATGAATTTTGTATATTTGTTCTAAATTTTCGATCGCGATAATTTCACACCATACGCGGCGGCTGCTGTTTGTCGCGTAGATAGATATTTAAAATATTGTAACGCTTTACTATTATCAGAGAAGATGTGAAAATACATAAGAGAACAAAGACTCGAATTCGTTAACTTGTACGTATATGATGTAACTTAAACGACTTTGATCTAGTATCTTCAGTTCTGGTAAACGTCTATCTTTTGTTCAATTTTGGAATAATAAATATCGTTTCTCCGATATTTATCAAACGATTTCTGTGGCCTCGCGTATACATATAAATTATTATTTATATATTACCGTGTTGTTCTTCTCGACATTTTTATCCTACGTTGTTGTAGTCTATTTTGTTCAATTATAAATGTCTTTTTTTTCGATCTTCATATACGACATATATTCGATTCATCCGGTATTTTCCGTACAATTTCTACACGTTTTCACATTACATCAACGGCATATTTTTATAAGTACTTTGTTGAGTTTAACGACAAGAGACGATCGACCCCACTTCTGTCGTTCGATACGTAGTTGACATTAACTCACAACATTAGTTTGCTTCGATGGAAACTTTGAAAATTTTCATCGGCACGATGTCGTTGCCAACGTGAGATGAAAACGGGCGCCGTTAAATACGTGAGTGTTTTTTAACCAAAGTTTCTGTTTACCTTCGCTAATGGAAAACGTTGAATGGAAAATTGATATCGGTTTTGAATAATGAACCTACGTTTAATAATAAGCAACATGATGACATTTACCTTAAAAAAAAAACATAGTTTTTTTTTCAGTATGCTATCGAATTTTTTTTTTCTATTTTCATATCTGGAAAAATCTTCCCTTGTATAGAAAGAACGTTTTTTTTCTCTTTCGCTTTATTAATAAATCAGAAGTTGTTTTGGATCGTTCTGCATTTGATGTGAGCATTTCCTATTTCATTTCTGAATATTTTAAAAACGTACACAAGGACAGATTTTTCTACTTATAAATATGCATGTTGTTCATTACCATATTCGTTCAAAAAATACAAAAACGACAAAAATATCACAATAAACATATCTTAAAAAGTATATGTTAGCTGTATTACGCTACATAAGATTTATTTTCTTAAATTTTTGTAAATAATATTTATCCTAAAACAAAAATTTTCAAACCTTTTATACTATAATATTATATATATGTATACTTTTTTATATATCCAATTAATTTCTAAAAAAATATTTTTTTTACTTCATTATTTTAACATTTTAAATCACCTTCAATTTCTTGATTAAATACCAGTAACAGTAAAATAGCTTTTTTCAACTATTCATCCGATACTGATACTTTAATTTGATTAACATATAATTATAATGTTTTATTGATATTATTTATATATTTATAATTGTCAAACTTTTTTTTCACACTTCAATTTATTTTTTTAATAGAATTTCAGATTATATTTTTGTTACTATAAAAACTTTTTATTTCTATTACATTTTTTTATATATTTATATAAATTTTCTATTTACTATACGTGAGTTATTATATGAAAATATCTCCGCATATCCGTATATTTTTAATTTTTTTTTCAATACAAAATAGTCATACATTTCCATATAGTATTTTTCAATTGTTACCGTGCATAAACCATAATTGAGGCATCGGGTTCGATTTTCAACCGGGCTACGAATAAATACGAAAATGGAATATTTATAATGCCAGAGTACGAGATAATAATAAAAAGGCGAAAAGGCAAAAGCGAAATACTTTACCGCCGAGGCCAATAGGGAAGCATAAAAAAAAATTAATAAAATAAAACATCCGAAGATATAACTTGCCATATGTTTCAAAATGGAATTACGTTTAGTCATCTCGAACTTTCATTAATCGGATATGGCACTTGAATCGCATTTACACCCGTCAGATATTTTAAACGCGAATGAGTCGATTTTCCGAGTGCTTTTTCTTTGTAAGTTCGACGCGTGTCGATGATGCGAGCTTTCACTCCGATCCGGTGCAGGTCGCTTCGAGTGCTTTTAATTTAATAAATTAGAAGGAGAAGAAAAAAAAAGATGAATTATAAAGGGAACATTGCGCGAAGAATCTCGATTGGAACGATGAGTTCGTCGACTTGTTCTTGTTCTTCGTTTCGAGCGTTTTTATCGATCGCACTCTGCAACCGTTCGCCGTCCGTCATCTTCGAAATTGAAACTTTTATAGTGGATGCCAAAGTGATTTTCTGTCTTACAAGTTCGATTATTGTGTTTTTTTTTTTTTACCTTCAGTAATTTTATTTTAGTTTTTCATTTTGAACTAACGCGCGAACAAACAATTCTTTCTGCACGTTTGAATTCATCAGATCAGTTGTTCGAATTCATCTATACGTAAATAATATACGTTTTCTTCTATAATAAATATTTATTTCATTTTTATTATTAGTGTTTTTCGTATATCATATGATTCAAATCTTCATAAATATTATTAAGATACATGTAAATTATTTTGAATTTCAAAATTATATATATATTAAAATATTTTTATTATATTGCATATTTGTTTATATAGCAATCAATATTTAATAAATGAGCATAATATTCTAGCTAATTTATAAAATTTCAATTAAATACTTGTTGTATAAAATTTTCTTTCAAAACTTCGTTGAAACGAACTTCAGTTATATATAAATAAATGTATGTGATAATTCTTACGTAAAATGTTACAAAAACTTATAACAAATTTGAAAGCGAATAAACAGTTTTATTTAAGACTCGTGATAATTTAATAAAATTTATATATATATATATATATATATATATATATATATATATATATATATATATATATATATATATCAAAGCACGTTCGTATTTTGATGTTGATCAATTATTTTTCCGGATTTTACACGGGATAGATTTTCCGATATTTTCTCGTGCGCGCGTACATACGAACACATTTTGTTCTCGCGCGTATAATTTGTTTAGGCTTCATCGTTGCCGTATAATTTGTTTATGTCTGAAAAAAAAAGCTATCAATCGAGTCTGCCACAGGGAAAATGCCCGTTTGTTTTTTCGCAATGTCGGCATTTTGCGATGCCGAAAACGCGTATTTTTCCTTTTTTTTTCCTTGTTTTTTTTTTCATTGAATACAACACCCGTAGATTATACTCGCGTATAAAAAAATAGTATATTTCGCTACGCGTGAATTTAATTGTCTCGTCTACGTGCAATTTTTCACGTTTTAGTTTTACTTTCAATTGCTTTGGGAAATAACTATGTATATAGTACATACATATGCATACATAGTTATTTATACAATAACTATGTATACATGCATATATACACATAGTTATTTATACAATAACTTTGTATACACACACACACACACACACACATATATATATATATATATATTGTGTGCTGTGTGTATAACATATGTAGATAAATATGGTTCATTTTGTAGTCTTAAACCTTTTTAACATATTCTACTGATTTTTCTTATACATAATTTTCGACTTTTTATTAGCCATGTATCAAACATATGATTAAAATGTTTTATTTTTCATATGCATTAATTAATACTTTGAATATATAATTACTATGATATATCAATTGAAAATTGATTTTTCTGTTTCGTTAACCTTTTGCAACTTTTTCAATTCATTATTAGTGTCACTTTCCATTCGATTTCCCGTAGATAAAAAAATAACACATTTTCCGAATGACAAGCCGTGTTGCGAATTTTATTTTTCCATTTTCTGAAATTCTTTGTGTACAATATGTTCAATTTCATGATAAATGTCAAAGCTTTTCAACCGAATGGCTATGACAGAATTGAAAATGAAACCTCAGAAGTGGAAACGATTTTCTCGTACGATATCCAATACGACACTTTTAAAAATATTGCTCTATATTTTATTTGTTTTTTTTTCTTTTTGCATTGCATGCAATGTACAGTTTTAATTACACCAGCAATATGTTGTTGATGACTAAATTTTAGTAATATAATTTTATATTTTTTAAAGTTACTATATAAATATTCCTTCTTCGGTATCAGATTTCTGATTTTACGTTCAGAAGTTCCAACGTTGCCAAACAATTTAAACCTGAAAGCTATTTTGTCAAAACGGGAGCTTAATTTGCAAACCGGGGCATATCAAATCGTAGAACCCGTAACACTTAGCGCCGTTGACCCGACTTTCGGTTACATGTCATCGTTTTCTGAGAGACCCCGTATATATGCAAATGTGCAAAATGACGGAAGGGTTTCGATAATGAAAATTGCTCGTCATTATCGTTAGACGTCTATGACGGCCGAGAGGAACGGAAGGGTGGTTTCGGGTGGATAACCGGAAACGTCGCGTCGATATTATTTCTTTGAGAGTATTGAATTGCTCACCCTGATGCGACCTCCGATATGGTTCCTACCCCACGTTCATAAGGGGTGGTTTCAATCTAAGTAAACAACCCGGCGCCACACTGCTGCATCAATTATTTAACCATCCCCTTCAATTGCGACTCGATGACGTCCGTCATCTCATTTCATTCGATTTTACGTCTAGCATTGCCTGCATCTGTTTCGTGTTCGTTTCCAACTTCAATCACTATTAAATATTATATAGCTATACGTGAAAACTTTTGTCTTTCGCCATCGTTTCATTTAAATATCAAATTCAATATTCACGTTTGGGTCATCAACGCGAAATATTCCCAATGGATTGTCTTGGGATTTATTGCTACGGACGGACCTTCGAGTATAATTGAAGGATTAAAACTTTGAAATACGTTTGATCTCTTAATCGTGTTAATACAATGATTATTGCTCGCTCAAAACAATCGTATATTAATTATCTCGTTATAACAATAATAATATGAATCTATTTTTATAATATTTTAAATAAATATATTATAAAACAAAGTTTAATAACAGTTTTATAATATTTTTATAAACCAGAACTAATTTTTACTTTTTAACTAATTTTTTATCTCATTCGATTATCGAATATATAAATGTTAAAACGCACCAAATAGCTTTCAATGTTTTCTATGTAAACACTGTTTTAACTCAAAATTAGCATCGTTTTAATTCCGCATTTGAATTCATTACGACATGTTTTCATTCAAAATATTTCAACAATTACAATTTAAATTTTCTTGGATTTTGACAGATAAGCTCTCCATGCTATATGGTTTCATATATCAGATTATTTATATTTCAACAATATTTTTCACGGCCATAATATATATATATATATATATATATATATATATATATATATATATATATATATATATATATATATTAAACAAAATTTTATACGTTTTGTAATGTAATTACTCAAACGTTCCCTAATAAAAGTAGTTAATCCTATTAAATGACTATATTCTAGTTGTCGCTTTCTCGGTTAATTCATTTAAATGATTATATCAATTTACTTTGATTCCATTTATTGTAATCAATATTAATTTATTTTTGGTTTGATTATTTGTTATTATCTGTTTAAATTATATTGATTTAGTATGACAATTTCTATAGTATTCAAAATCTCATTAATTATATATTCAGTATTTGTTTTTTTTTGTCTCTATATTTTAATTAAATTTGAAATCATTAACTTCATGATTAATTATGTAATCTAGTTTAATTTATAATATTTCTCAAATCTTTAGATTGAATATTATATATTTAAACTTAATGAAAATGAACGTTCTCTTACAATTATTTTCAAATACATTAAATACTATGTTATGTTCTCATTTATGAAACAAACTCTTCAAACATGCTTCTAGTTACTTCAAAACTCATTTAATTTTCATTACGTAACACAATATAATTTTTGCATCGGTGAGAAATTGCGTTTTGAAATATCGCGAATTTCAATCGTAAATATTTAATTACACCTCGAATCGTATGCATTTCACCATCAACATGTAATATCGAACGTTATATTTTGTGAAACCAACGCTTTCACAATGTAATTTCGAGATGGAAAATCGCACGTGTTTTCCTAAATGAAATAGCCGATATGACACTGTTAGTACTCATATATTTACCCTTTAACGTGGGGAATGGTCATTGCGTATTTAGTATTATATGTCCAAATGTTTGCCTTCAGAACCTTTAGTCCCTCATCCCCCTTTTTAAGAACGGTCGCTTATATAAATGGGCGCTTTACAAACCGTCCCCCATACAGTAAATATACAGCTAATTGGCGTTATTGAGTTATATACATTTTTTTTTATATTTTTCAATTGAAATAAATTAGAATAGTAAAATCTAATTATTAAGCACGTCATGTAATTTACCACAATTTCGAACCGAAATATATGTATTTATTAATCAAAATAAATTACGCATTCAATTACAAAACATATTAAATGTTGATGCGATGCAAAAAAAAAACAGACATATAATATTTGATTGATATAATCAGTGTCTACATACCATATTAGTTGTTTTTTCTTCATTTGTAAAGATTAATTCGCATCTCATCTCTATATATAGTGGCGCAATTGTATCTTGGAATTTGTTATGTGATGCCCGTTATTAAACACGAAGGCTAAAAATTACTATAATCATTATGGTGACGACGACGTCAATTAAATACGTACAGTTTAACAAATGTAGAAACTGAAGTTTATTGTATATTAAACTGCCTCGGCTTTGTGCACGTTTGTGTGAAATCTTAATAATTTCCTAAAATGCCAGTTCCGAGAAAGCCGAAATTGTACGGAATGCGGAACGATATTATGAAGTCATGCAGAATAAACCCTTTTCGTGAATAATGATAGGAAATTCTTGTGAATGCACCGATATTTCCACTGTGGGTGGCAATAGTTGTACGATTCGAACTGTCTTATATATTTCTATCACCTGTTTCTTCATCAGATCGAAAAAGAGTACAAAAGCGCTCACAAAGAATTCGGAATTGCCGAACATTCCATCCGAATGACCCTTCTCCAGATCTTCATTTTCCCTTTCAGTATTGTATGGGCGGATATGTCGTTGTGTTTGTTACCTTAAAATTCTCAACGCACAATATCGATATACACTTTTATATCGTATACATTTCAACATTGTTATTTGAAATACAATTATTATTTTTTTGACTTGTTCTTAATTTAATTTTGTTTTATTTTTGTTTCAGGTGAGTTTTTATGCCGTTTGACTTTAATAAGTATTTTTTTTTCCTATTCATTGCCACATTATTAAAGGTAATTTGTATTCATTTCGTTTTCTTAATAAAAAGTGTTTAATATATTTCATCGTTATTTAAATGATTACAAAAACGTTATGCTTTGAAGATGTTTTTTTTTATGTAAGATATTTTTTTATAGAAATTGTTATTTATACTATTATAAAAAGTAAATAATGTTGCTTCTGTTATTTAAATATTATTATAAAATATTTTTTTATATTGAAAATTATTATTTTTTAATTATATATACGACAATAGAAATAAATTTTAGCATAATAAATTGAATGTTATTTTCAATTACGGTATGTTTGTAAATAAATTTTAAATAACGCAAAATTTGCAAATTTTACTCAAATCTAAATAGAGAATCTAGATGTTGCTCATTAAAGCAATTTCCTTATATTGTGTTTATAAATTGTATACTATAAACACATTGGTGCAATAAAACGCAAATATATGTTGTAATTATATAAAATATGTATTTAACCATAATAAAAACAATTATTTGTGTTATATTTTAGTATTATTTTTGAAATGCTTATACATTTCAAAATATGCACAAAATATATTCGAATGATTTTAATAAATAATTTTGATTCAATATATATAAACTATTATATTATATTATTTGATAATAAAATTCAAGATGTAGTTGTTGATGCTTTTTATTTCATACAAAAATCACAAGAATAAACAAACGCTTTCTGCATTTTGATATTTTCCGATGATTTGGCCATTTTATCAGTTCTGTTTTGAATTGAGCATTCTGCCTATATATATCGAATTCTGAAAATGTAGAATTCCGTTTAGGGAGGTAACGTTTTCTGTGTTGTTCGATAGAAAAGTGTCAAGACGACTTAATCTGCACGTAAAACCCTATAAAGATTTCAATTATGGGAAAAGTCCTCCTCCGTGACCAATCCCATTTTCCGTTCTCTCTTCAAATACTGCGGTATCAAGACGGGGAAACGTATATATATATATATATATATATATATATATAGATAGATATAAATGTGCATGCACATGTACACCCCACTCAACGATAGCTGTCTCTGTAGGCCTAATCGAATTTGGAAGTGTCTGCCGTTGCCAATGCATGGTAGATTGAAAGAAAAACACTCCTATGAACCAACATCGGTAGGGGTTGACGAAAAACCTGCTTATTAAAGAGCTTCTCTCTCGTCAATTAAAGTTTCATTTTGATTATATTCTCGGTGTATTTTCAAAAGTTTTTGACGGTTTAATGGTGCGAAACCGCTTACAATTAATTTTGTATATGAATGAATTTCCGGATCATCAAGATTCTTCATTATATATAATACATGTATATACAAGTAAATGATTTTTATTAAAAATATAACGATTAAGTTGTTTTTGCTGAGTGAAAAAATAATTTATCAAATATTATGTTTATATTTACATGTATATATATATATACAAGTTATGATTTGTCTTGAATGAATGAAAAAATTAATTCACCCTGGCTTAATATGACTTGTCATGGCCCTTTAAGACTAACGAACAGTCATAATACCCTCAGCGACCTCAAATATCCGGTTTGATGGATGAACTTCTTATGCAAGATTATATTTTTCCACATGACCGAGCGTACGCTTGATTTTCTTATAAAAAGAAAAACGCCCTGGTGAAAACGATAAATCTCGCATTCCTTCACCAACATTCGCATTATTAATCAATTTTGCTTGAATGGTTTATTTTCTTTTGTAGACATTCTTGCCCTAAATATATTCTAACGTCGAAAATAATGTTCCCATTATGGATTACGTGTACAGGTTATAATAATGTACTTATTTTTCTTTACATATGATTTATTCGCGGCGCTTTATATAATGAATATTGCGTACTTTAGTCATATTAATTGAATGTATTTATCTCGCAGTCGTTCAACGTTAATTCGTTATTATAATGTCGCGATGTTAGCTATTTTATCGAGCTTTGAAAGAAATAAATTAACGTCTCGACCCGATCGGGCAAAAAACTGAAGTTTTCGCGATACGTCTCGTTTAATTTTCCATGTTGGCTCCGTAATTAAAGTTTTCGTCCGAGATATTAACTCGGCGAACTTTAATTTTTTGACGCGGGTTTTTCTTTGGAAAATTTCTTTCCGGCTTTCGATCGGCTTTTCCTTCCTTCTTTTTTCTTCTACTTTTCTTTTTTCTTTTTTTTACGAGGAAAAGGCTTTACGTTTAATAAGTCATACGAAGAAGTAAGCAGTCGCTTTTGTAAAAGCTTACAAGATGCAGTCTCATTAAAGCTAACGTCTTACCGTGACTTGTCAGACTTTCGATTTAAATTTTCCTACGTTTTTGGATATTTTAGAAGAGCACACGAATTATAATCAATATTAAATTATAAAGTATTTTCTATGTGTACAATATTAATGTGAATATATATATTTTTTTATTTTTTTAATAATACAAAAATACCTCCATTTGGCGTTTTGAAGAACCGTATCAATCATTTTTTACATTGAAAACGTCATATATCCGAAAATGAAACGAGATGGATGAATATAAAACTCTAAATTCAATCAGCTTGCTTAAAAATATATACGCATTTTAAATGTAAATCGTATATAAAAAAAATAGCTCAATAATCTGTTAAAATCCGGTAATAAAATTTAATTTATAATAAATATGAATTTATATCGGTTTTTAAAAATAACGCATGAAACAAAATCACATTTTATAATTTAAATCTTATTAGACAAATTCAACAACAACAACAACAACAACAAAAATAAAAAAACAAAACGCTATATGCCATCTTGTTTATTATTTATAATGTCTGGTTTTAAAACCTGGTATTTCATCTACATATTTGCATATACGTTTTTTATTACGAATTTTCGCTGTTTCTCAAAATATGAATGTATTTAAAACGTAATGAAAATCGTCGTATATTAAAAAAAAATATGTAGAAAATAAAAACTAATTATATTTTTTTTATCATATATACAAATTAATTTATATTTATATATTAATTATTACGAACAAAAGCGGTAAAAATCTTTTGCACGATATAATTTTAAAATTTATTAATCAAATTCATTTATAGAATATTATAGTATAATATTACTAGCTCATCTTAATGTTACTCGAGAAAAAAAAAGTAACCTGATAGATCCTCACTGCTTGTTCTGTCAGGCATTCATGGGATTACTTAGCTTTAGCTTTCGGATTCTGCATAAATCAGAAAGCCTTGATGCAACCTGCTCTGTTATTCAGCTCTATCGCGTTTTCTTCGCTCACCATACAGAATAAAGCTTTCTGGTTTTGCCTATTTTACAGAAAGGGATCGCTGTAGCGAATAATTTGAGAAACTTCGTTACATAAAACGTTTGTAAATTTTAAAAACGTATATTCTTTTCGACATGTGTTATTTTATATATATGATTTGCGTGTTTTTCTTTTACACAGCAAAACGCAAAACATGCACACGATGGTTTGTTTTACATTGCGTACATATTTTGTATGCTGTTTGAGTTTATATATACATTTTTTTTCTTTTTGCGCCAATGAAAAAAATAATAATAACGCCGTTTTTTTTTTTTTCAAAAAGAGCTTTGATACAGCGGGTCGCAAAATAATTTCTCCGTATGAACATCACTGTCGACAATATTTTTTTTTTCCCCGAGAACGGGGAAATATTCTAGGAATTCCTTTCCGCTTTTCAGTTTGCCATGATGGCGTCGAGGAAAAGGCACGCCCCAGGAATTAGAAGTATGCAATCAATCGTAAAAGGTATCCCATTCTTCAATCGCCTAATTTTTATTCGGTTTTGCGAGAGTTTTTCCACGGTTTCTGTTCGCCGCCTGCTGCCGGTTTTGTGAAAGAACCGTAGGGCTAATTGAACCACGGGGTTTGAGTGACTAAAAAACGCGTATCGCATGCATAATATATTGTTCAAAATTTATTTCACACGTGTACTTCAACACAAAGAATCCAATTAAACGCGATTACCATATTTATTCGAACCGTACTCGCGGATTATTCACAATATTAACAGTTAAAAGCGATCAATTTTTTTTTCGTGTAAAAAAATTAATCACGCCATAATATATTTGTATAGGTCACGATTAATTAAATACTGAAAAAAATCGTTTTATTTTTTCAGATTTAACTAAAATTAATCGATATAATTATTCGTCAATGATTTTTTTATGATACCACTTCAACCGATTATTCAGTTAACCGTAACAAACCTGAAAATAATTCAAATTATACCTTTGTAAATAAAAAGGTGCACTTATTTTCGATGTACGAGTTATTTTCAAATGAAATTTAGATGAATATCATTTTAATTTCAAACTAGCGGTTTTTACTAACTTTATTTTATAATATTTATAGGATTTTTAGTTATACAAGCATAATATATTGATGTTTTATAGATACGTATAAATGTCAAATATTATGAAAAACCTTTATTAAAAGTGAATTGTATTAAATCTTTTTTAAACAATATTATGACTTAATTTTCCTATTAAAATACAATTAAATAATTATCTAAAAAAAACACTTATTATTTTACTTATATAAGCAAACTTAGACTAAATAATATTATTATACGTAGACAAATTAGGATGGCGCCAAATGATAATATAAATGTCAAAAGTTTTTGCCGAACTAGTTCTGAAATTACTAGCCATTGTTCTTATATACAATTTCGTAAGACGTTCTTGTGTTACATTGATATTATTTAGTATTTAAATTTTGTATACATAATATATATGATTTTATCAAACTTTTTATCAATAACAAATACGAAAAAGATTTTGTTTAGTTTATATATTCGAATGCGGCAATGTTGAATTTCCTCATTGATATCTAAGTGGTTTCTTATTGAAGTAGTAACAGATGGAAAAGGAGGACGAAATAGAAAAAAAAGGGGATTTCCTATTCTCTGTCGATATAAATATATATATATATATATATATATATATATATATATATATATATATATATATTTAGTGAATCCATCGGAAAAAAAGGTGATCGAAATATCCGAAGTTCGGTTGACAGGCAGCTCTCTTTATCCCCCGAGAGAATGAGGTAACTTTTAGTCTTACACGTTTGCGGTCATTTCGTGTATCCACTTTTTATTCGAATTTTCCTCGTATATCTCAAGTGACCGCGTTTTATATACGTGTGTAGTGGTCCGGATACGAGATTTTCGAAACCTCCTCCCCCCCATTTTATTTATTTTTTTTTATATATATTTTCTTTTATTTATTTATGTATTCGTTGTTATTTTTATGTTTCGGCTTTATTTCCTGTTACAATTTCTGTATTATTATTTTTTTATAATATATATATATATATATATATATATATATATATATATATATATATATATATATATATATACACAAAATAAATGCGTAATAAAAATTTATTATTTTACCTTCATTAAATTTGATGAATAATATAAATTTACTTTGTTTGAAATGTCAAATTTTGTTCAATAATCATTTAAATTTACGTTAAAAACATCGATTCTATTGTATATACATATTATATATTATATACATATAATATATAATATGTTGGATTTTCACTTCAATCACATATTTTACGTTTAATCATTGTAATTAAATTATCAAAACCATCTTTTTTCCCTTTGATGTTAAATGTTTATTTTTAAACATCATATTTTATTTAAAATGTATGTAAATACATATTTTATATTTCGTTATATAGACCGTAAATTTTAATTTGTAACATTTTATACATAATTTTTTCCTAATATTTTTGTTTCATTACATAAATAAAATATTTTTAAATAGAAAATTTCAACATAACAGAAAGAGTAAATTTTATAAACTACTTTTCGTGTTATTTGACTTGTAATTAATTATTAATTTTATAATAAAACCTTGTATCAAAAACTTTAGGGACCTTTATTTACAATTGTAATATTGGCGCCAAATTGCCAACTCACGTTTACCCACAATGTACGTTTAATGTGTAAGCGACTTATATTCCCAAAGTTTGCGATGAATATATTCTAGTCTGGCGCCAGCTTAATGTTTTTCGCGAACTCTATTTTAAAAATATTAATTCAATAATATTATTTATGATTTTTTTTTATTCGTATCGAAAGTACGAACCTTCGTAACTCGTGGCCTTTTTTTTAATGTTTTATCAGATGACAAATTCACTCACGACACACATATATTTTCCACTAGCACGTTATTTTTTTTTTCGCGTTATTTTTCTCGAATCCGAAAATCCTCGGCTCGATTTTATGTTTGCAACGACCGACTTTTGCACTTTTGGTCGGTTTTCTTCGATTCTTTAGCTCGGATATTGCACTAGAAGTTAGACGGTCTACTGGAACAACGAATGTGTAACACTGTTTGAACTTTTGTTATAAAATATTTTCTATTGGTACTTTCATACAACTGTTTACTGCATTATAGAACCCGCCTCTGGTATTACATGTGCTTTACCAGTAGTTCGCATATAATGCATTTTGTTATTATTTTGTAGCCTTTGATATCTTTTCATATGTCGGAGATTTGCGTTCATGTCTTAAGATAAATATTCATACATATAATACAATATTCATTGTTTCTAGCTAGTATAGTCAGTTTTAATACATCCTACATATTATAATTTTTATTAACAATATTGTTTTTATAACGTTCATAAATTATTTTTAACGAAGTAAACTCGGATTTTCTTAATTTCACTCTAAATTAATCCAATTAACTAAGTTGACATGTTTATATAAATTTCAGTAAAACTTTAATTTTTATGATGCGAAACGTAATGTATATCTTATTATTATGAATATAAGATTGTGAAAAACGGCTTTTGCCAAATTTTAATTTGACGCTTTCGATCAAATAAATTAATGATATTAACTGGGCGGAGGTGGTAAAATTCTGCGGTTTAGTGAATCATGAACGAGAAATTTGATCCTGCACGATTCGCCGAAACTTTCTGCGAAAACTTATTATTTGACCAAAGAGACCGCACAAACTTTTATGGATCAACAAAATGAAACGGCAATAAATTTTTACCCATTTTTTTTTTATGAAACGCTATTTACTCTATTTTTACAGCTTTGCGAACAACTAATAAATATTTTATATGTTTAAATATTCTGGAAGCGGATAACATTAAAGATATATACACGCCGAAAACGTAATTTCGAGAGAACATCAATCTGTGTCGGTGTTTTTCAAACTTTTTCGCGTACTATACGTCCTCCCCTTTTAAGTCATGTAAATCATCGACATTCAACCCCTTAGTTGATTAAAAATGATACGTTGAAAATGAACGACTTTGCTGCCAAAAATAATAAAATATGATTTCATATTTTTCATCAATTATTTGTATTAAAAACTATAACATAAATATTGATATAAAATGAAATTTATAATTTTAAAAATCATTATATGAAAAAAACATAAAAATGTTTTATCTCTATATCGTGGACTTTTTTTTTACTGTGGTTGTATCGTTTGGGTTTTTTGTCCTTTGGGAATGCTATCCTGCTCTCGTTTATTGTGAACTACCGTTTCCTTTCAGATGATTACGCTTTTCCCCAGTCACTATTTTCAATAATCCTTAATTCGTTCCGAAATATCCCTCAAAGCGTCCATATGCCACACCAAAAATGTCGCCGTGCCATCATTGTATTTTTTTTTCTTATTTTATTTGCACATACAAGAGCTTATTAGAATATTTGCATAACAGCATGCCGTGTCTCCTTTAATGAAATTATATTCTGTTTTTATTTAGAGTGTACCATGTTATACAATTATTTGTCTAGTTCAGGTTTGCAAACCCCCTGCCAAAAATTTAAATAGACAAAAGCGTCACCGCGCTTTCGAGCCTGTATTTACATACATTTTTTTGAAATTCATATTGATATGTGTATGTGATTGTATTTTTTAATTTGCATTTATATTGTGAATTTATACGTAATCCCGTAAAAAAAACGAAATACCATCTAGAACTTTTATTTCCCTCCATCCCGTTTTTTTTTTTTTTTTTGTATAATTTGACCCGTTTAAAAGTCTAATAATGCTATGGAAACCTTTCTCGAATTGATCCGTATAATTGATTTGTGTTGTATAAATTGATGTATTTACTATCCTATGTGTATCTTTTTTTATACATATATCCATAGCTTTTGAGTAATGAAAATGTCCATATTTCTTCATTGTAAATCTTATCAATTGTTTTTTTTTTCAATTAAAAATCAATATAATCTAAAATTAAAGGGGGGGGGGGCGGTTGGAGATTCGACCGCCTCCCTCTCTCAAAAGGTCGACCATATATTATTCCATTTCACTGGATAAGTCGAATTGCTTTATCGTCAAAACCTTCCCTCGTCCAAACTGGCGCCTGTTAGAGCGAATATTATTATAACAACACGCACATTAGCAAAAATTAAAATGATTAACGGGATCAATTAGCGCGTGAAATAAACGACGTTCTCTAATTTCGACCGAATTATGTTGCGCAATATTTCAATTAATCCCGCGTCCGACACGTTTCAAATCGCCAGTTAACACGTTGCTTGCCGCCGCTTCGTTATTGTGTCGACTTTTTTTTTCCGCGATATTATTATTCGCGAAATGCGTTATTTATTAGTTCATCGCTCGATCGATGGACTCGAAATGTTGTTTGCTTCGTTCGGTGAATTTTTTTTTTTTTTTTGCGTGGCACGTAACGCTTTTTTATGAGTACGAAAGACATGAAATCGACCTTCTAACCGGCCGAACACTAAAATTCCCTTAAGAAACTGAAACGTTAAACGAGCCCACTGACAGGCCATAATAATTTTTGGCATCAAAAATAAAATATCTCAAATAAGTGCCTTGGGAGAGGCCTCAGTTCCCCGCGTATATTCTTCGATAACTCTTATTTGCAACAAATTTGATACTTAAAATTTATAACTTTTTTTTTCGTAATAAATCAATATGTATGGAATCACTGTAGAACTGAAATTTATACACTGTGTATATTTATCAATATTATTTACTTGATTCGGATTTTTATATATTAATTTTATTTTTTAATTATTTCTTAAAACAGAGTTATTAATTTATATATTTTTATATCCTTTGCAACATCATGAAATAGATAGACTTAAATTTTATTTCAATTAATGATAGAAACTATACGTGCCAAATTTTTACTATTACAATAATATCAAAACAATCTATTGATAAGAACAAGATCAAAATATTCTTGATAATAATTGGTATGACTGACATTAATACGTGTTGCTTTGTTCTAATTGATTTGTAATACGGTCGCGCAATAATGCTTAATATTATTCGAGGGTTGCGATCGAATTATATTAAACATACATACATATGTGTACATAAATAAACGCGCATACTAGGGGGTGATGGAAGAGAGAGTATATTGAAAGATGGGCAACGGAATAAACGGGGTTATTATGTAAGCTTTTCATATTGCAAATAAGCCGTCAAAAGCTTCACGTCAGCACGTACACACTCGCGCTTAAACACGAACGTTTTCAATATGTATGCTGTATATATAAGGCATAATATGAAGATAATATCCACATGGTGGTTGTCCGTTCAACCGTAGCTTATGAAAAGGGACAAAACAATCACCTTCATGTTCGCGTTCGACGTATTCTCGCATCAGAACCAGTATCTGAAAATCTAATTTGAATGCAACGTACCTCCCGGGGGAAGGCTGCATCCGTTCTCCATTATCTCCTTCCCTCGTATAAAATATTCTGCGAAACCCGAACGGAGATCTCTTTTTTGTCTAACGCACCCCACGAAACGCATTAATCAAATGTTTTCTGTCGTCAGGGTTGGCATCGGAAACCGAAGATTTGTCATCCATATTCTTTCTTATGTCTTTTTCGTCCGGTTGTTCCGGTGTGAGCTGTATATGTTTTTTTCCCCTCAGTCACTTCCGATTTCCCTTTTAGTTTTGTGCTGTGGAAACCGCTGTCGTTTGTACGGTCTTAAAACCCTTTTAGTTGATACCTTATAGTATAACCCCGTATCGTGCCAGGTCCGAATATAATCGTCCGTCCGGTTTGCCGCTAAATTCCTTACAATAATTCTACGTAAATGTTCATATGCTTAATGATAATATTCCCAAGTTTACCCCATGTTTAAATTTAATATATAGTGTGCGTGCGACCCATGATAATGACGCACCTGTGTTATTAGTATCTATCTGCTGACCCAAAAGTTGTGTGCCGCCCCTAATTTTTGTCATGCGTACATCCCATGTAATGAAATCCGTTTTTCATCGCACGTATTAATACATGTCTCCATTTTTTTTTTTTTTTTTTGGTCTTGTCACATGCCGTTTTTTATATTTTGTTTTATTTTTACGCATTTTTGTTAGACATGCGAATCCCCACTTTTTTGTCGCTCTCGTAATAATTTATAGTTTCACGAGTGAAATCTGTAGTATTTCCCGATTTTTTTTTTCATCTTAACTTCGTATGATAGACGGTCTTGTCAACGCTTATCCTGCGTAGAAATATTTATATTCATTTATTTAATACGGGGTAAGAATATATCAAGGGATGTTTTATGGCTTTCTTGTTTTGAATTTATTATATGAATTTTTTTTTAAATGTTAAAAATAAAAATATCATTTTGATGTTATTGTTTTTGTATTATAAAAACATAAAAATTAAACAAAAGATGCTGTGTTTGAATTCATTTATACAGTGTATTCATCTCTTTTTGTTGTGGTTTTATCGATTTTGCATAATTTTATTTACCATAAATTTTAAATTAAGTGAAATTTAAAAAAAAATATTTTATAATTCAGCAGTATATTATATATAATAATTCTTTCTAAATATCATTAAAGAAAATGAAACTAACCGATTTTATTTGTATAATTAATAAATTGATAAAAAATATTATATATTGAAAATATTTTAAATCTATATTGATCCCAATGAAACGTTCTAAATTGCTCGGCTGTTAGCGTAAAAGCTCCTTTTTATTGTTTCGAATGGACAATCTGTACCTTTTTAAAGCGCAAAAAAGCAATATTAGTAATCCGCACACGTATAGGATGAAATTTATATTTCTCCGCGTATTTCTCAATATTAGCGATATTTCATTCGTTTCGTAAAACGAGCCATTTTTCATTTGCGAAGCGTAAGAGCGGTGCGAAAAAAAACCACAGCCAAAAAGCAGTGGCATTTTTGAAATGAATAAAAAAAAATAACGGAGAGAAAAAGACCGACTTTGAACTTGCCTTATTCAAGGCACACCTCGCTTATGCTCGCAGTCCATAGATTACATCTCGGGCACAATATGATGAATATCCACTTTTTGTCCTACAACCTACGGGAACACCCTTACTGCCGCCATCTACGTCCTAGACGACTGGGGGTTTCCTTTTCATATTTGGTATTCAGGTGGGTCCTGTTAAAACGGCATCTGAACCGCAACGTCCGTCGCTTTTCCCTCTTTGCAAAATACAAATGGATAAATCATGTATCCAACACCTCGTCCCCGAAACGCTAATCTATCTAAACCATCATCAATCCAACGACAACGGTCACATCGCTGCATATGATTTAGTGCATGTCAAATGCACATCGCCGAAGCGACTACGTTCACGATTTTTATCGTCAAAACAGTATATAAAACTTCGGGGTTGCGATATAAATGTTCGCGCGACAAAAACGGCCGTTAAGCCCGTTCATAAAAATTCGCTTTTTATTCGTTTTGGTAACGCTTTGCATAATATAAAAATAATGGATTATAGTGTTAAAGAGAGTGCAAGGGTCCGTGAGAGAGGCGGTTAATGGCAAGCGACAAGACCTCGCTGTTGGTAGTTAGACGAAAAAAAAAAACTATACCGTTGCACTTGGTAGTTTAAAGTATATCAACCGTATAAGATAATTTTTTAGCTCGGTAATGTGATACAGAAGAGTCATTTATGCATTTTTAAAAATATTCAAACTTTCAAATATTATACAATTATTAAACAGTAAAAGAATTGGAATTAAAACTGCACCATATTCATATTATTCTATACTATTTTTTTTATATATTTACTTTAAATAAATATTTATTTAAATAAAAAATGTTCGGCAGCCTATGAAGTAATCGATTTACATTTGAAATTATGACAAGATTAGTATGAGTTAAAAATATAATAATAATAATAATAACAAATATAAATATAAATTTGTGACACATTTCGGTTTGTTATGTTGTGCGGTTCCAGTGTTTATTTAAACGTGTAGAATGTGATATATTACCTACGATAAATATTTCATGGCTATGCATCTCACAGTGCATTTCATGATAAATTATTAGAATGTGTGACGTGAAGTGTCACCATCGCTCACATTCACTAGTGAAATGGAGCTTTACTAATGTATAACATAAGGAGAGCACATACATACACACACACACACACAAAAATAGTCATAATAATATTATGATCCCGTTTGGAGTTCGTACTTCTCATTTTTATTTACTTTTATATGTTGCCTTTCGAACCGTCCTAGGGTCGCTCATTTAATTTTGTCAGATCAAAACAAAAATCCCTTTTTGTCAAATATAATTTTGAAGCTCCGATTTTATTTATTATTATGTGTACACTTTTCCTTTTTTTTTTAAATAAAAATAACAGAAAATATAGCGATACGATTTTAACGCACGCTCGTTAGAAATGGCGAAATTGGACCATTCGAGCTCGCATAATTTTTAATGGTCTTCTCCTTTCTCATTAGGCGAAAGCAAATGCTAGAAAGCAACGAAGCCATTTCGTCGAAATATTTTCTATATATATATATTTGTTTATATATATATTTTTTTCAATCAAGAATATGAACGTCCGGATGAGCTTCAGCTCTTTCTCTTGTGTCAGATAAATAGGTCTTCTCTTCTACGGTCGAGGCATTAAGCGGGGCTACAAACTACTTATGATATTTTGAAGTGCTAAGCTCTCCGCCTTTAGCCGAGCTTTCGAGCTTTTTCCCTCTTAGATTCATTCCATTTTTTAATATATATAAATTCGCGCTCGATTCGGATTCGTTTGCCGTTCTTTACAGTTTTCATTATATCGAATTGGTGTGTTTGGAGCGATCTCTGATATCCGGCTTATCTTCGAAATAATGTTCCAATTATCTTTAAAATGGCCGAAATCTGCAAAGCCTTCCGACATCGGGCCATCACTATCGTATAGTGTTTCTTAGTCGAAGACGCCGCGTGTGTGTAATGGATTTAAATTTGCCGACGAAAACACCGTAATATCAAATAGAAAAGTTTGTTTTTCTTTGCAGCCCCGCTTGAAATTTCGCTATATTTTATTATGTTACAGGGCGAAAACTTTGAATGTGTGCTTTATTATTATGCTCAGGTATTATAATAAACTGGCGTAACTTTTGCGCTTTCGCTATAAAATTGTGTTGTTGCGTATGTGCTGTGCACACACAACACACAACAAATAAGTATTTCATTTAGAAATCTCGAAAGTTGTATGTACGTACCACCTCTTATTATTTATATATATTTTATATTTATTTTATATACAAAACGCGCCATACTATTGTTAGCGTTTCAAAAGTTTTGAACTTGGTTACAATTGCTTTGTAAAAGTTTGATTATTATTGTGCGTCAGCCGAATTTAAACAATTATTATATTACGTTATTCAACCGCTAAAGCAAAACATCATTACGTTTTTAGTATATATTCACGTATAAATAATTATATATAATAATTAAATCATGAACTCGTTCAAATTTCAAAAAAAAAATAGTACCTTTTAAACATGTTTTGTGATTAAAAAAATATACAAAATATAATTTCGATGACATTTTCACTTATGTTTATGTAAATAAATTGTTTTGATACGTGCGAAGGAAGTCCGGTTTATGTAGGTCGAAACCTTTTCCTAAGTGTACCACTGGGAAATGTTTATTCTCAATTTTTTTTTTGAGCATTTTCTTAGATTTCAAAAATTGCACAAAATAATAATAATAATAATAACATGCATTCTTTTATTTATATTATAATATTTTCTCTGATGAAAAAACTATAAATATATATTTGTGAAAAATCAAAAAATATAAAATTGAAAAAGCTCAAACTAAAAATAAGCAATTTTCAAAAAAATAATATTTTGATATAAACTTCAAACAATAATTCAATTTACTATAAATTTTATTCATCCTCTTTTAAATTATATTGATTTAATAAAGTAACATATGGTTGAAAAACAACATAGTAACGATTTTAAAATGTTATTTTATTTCCTAAAGTTAAAATTTTAATAATCCAGATATAAAAAAAAAATCATGCCAAATATATAAACTAAATTTTATATTAATCTTTTTGCATCTTTACAATTCTCATATTACAATACATTTTAAATAATTTCCTATTAATAATACATCATATATTTTTAAAATAAATTAATTGATTTAAATTAATTCATCCGAACGATACTTGAAATTCGAGATTAATTCACAGTTAATTTGTACGACTAACAAGCGGATATGGAGGAAGACTAATTGATGACATGTCTCTTGCGGTCTATTAGTCACAACCAATCGGGCAAAACGATAAATCGAATTAATAAACCCATAATCTTATTTATATTAAGTATACGTATATAAACCGATAGTACATTTGAAAAATATAAAATAATATTAACAAAAAAAAAACTGTTTGATTTCCGTTAAATATATTATGAATTCTATAGTCAGTTTTATATTTCCGGCGTTATTTCTACTTTTTAATGATTAATTAACGCATATGTGTATCATATAATTTATTGAGTTTTAGTATTTTTAAATAGCGACATACATATGTTTTTTTTATATATATATGTATATCGATACAATCGTTTTCGTTGCTCGTTGGTTTTTATCTGTTCAGTTATTTATGTGTTTCCATTTATAAAAGTTTCCACGTAACACCTTCTCGGCCCTTTTCTGACACGATTTTATTGTACAATCATAATTTTCGTCCCCGTGGTGGTTCGTCTGGCAAATATTTGAGATTTATATTATCATAAATTTATTGACCGTGTAAAATCGGTCAAAGGCGGAGAGGCTCGGCCTGCATGCAAAGTGACAAAGAGTCCTCCTTTGATATATTTATTCGGCCCGAAATAGGATTTCGCGTTTAAATAAGCGAATCTACGGTTTGCCGAGGACGACACGTCTAAAAACGATTTTAAAAGATCTAATAGACTTCGAACGTGAAAAAGACGAAGACGAAACCGTGCGGATGAAATATAGGGAAAGAGGAGATCTGTACGGAAAAGTGAAATATTTTAGCAATTTTTTCTTTTTATTTTATTTTTTTTTTTAGTGTGAGAGGAAACCTTATGGTTTCATCTCGGCTAAAAGACGTTATGAAAAATACACTCAACCCACCGCCTTTTTGAAATGAATTATGTCGATACGAGTAACAGTATAACGCAATACGTCACGTCGATACCGCGTTTTAACGGCGCTCTAAGGCAATATTTTAATTTTGTTCACACAAGAGATTAATAACCCACTTGTGTTCGACGAATTCCAAAAACTTGCAACGTGAAAGAGAAAGTGTTTTCCCATTCATTCGGTTTGTTGGTCTAATATATAGGCGCTCTCTCTTAGCAGGTGTTACGTAAAAGTACCTTAATATATAAGTATATATCCGTGAAAACATCCCCCGAAACGCCAACGATGTATTATGTACAAACATGTCGACTTTTAACTTGTATTCGCGTGAACTTAGTCCTCTTATTGCTTACTTTAGAAGTTCAACTCCCCCGTTTCCCATTCGTTCTTTAATAGAATCAACGTTTTTAATTTTATCGTCTTATTTATTTTATAATGCGTAAAAGTGTGCGCTCGTCACATATTTACTTGTTTGTATTTGTATTTTTGTATCAAATGTGTTTTTATACGACATATTCGAAAACCCATATGCCTCGAAGGAAAAGTCCCAGCGGGTTATCTCAGCTGGACACTAGAGAAAATAAAGAAATACTCAACATGCTATCAGCCCTAAGGTTTCATCCCCTTTTCGAGGGAAAAATCTTACATTCTCCCTCGAATTTTACGCATTATTTTTCAGTATTTGTGCGCGTTATTGTCGTTTCCCTTTTTATATTTTTCCTTTCGTCGAACAGAACAAATATCGCGAATCCGAAAGGGCAACAATCAAATATGGAATGTCTTAGTCCAGTATTAATTCGCTGTTGCGTAATATACAAATAGACGTTTTCTTCGCCGGCTTGTTAAAATGGCAACGATGAGACGTCGTAAATCTTGCTCCGTAGACACAGATCTAATTCCGGAAGGAACTCCCTAAAATCCGGATGATACATCAACGCTTTCGCATTCATAACGCAAAGCTTTCTCGGTTAGTAAACACACATGTATAATTTGTTACGTAAAAATCCACCTACGTCTTATATATAAACTGCGGTTATACGTCAAAATTACACTTTTAACGATAACGCCCCAACGGAACACAACAACAAAAAAAAAATATTCTACATTCTATTTTGATGTCAAGTGAAAATTTATCGTACACTTTTAACATTTAGTGCGTGTTTATATTATTATATTAAATATACCATATATATATATATTTTTTTTTTAACACAAAACATATTGTGCCTACGATCATTCGTTGCCGTTTGTCGACCGCTGAAATTTGTATATACATATATATATATATGGTATATGGGCGTGAATGAATTAAGATTGATGTATGCCGATAACACCCTTCGTGATATATCAGCTGCCGAATGTACAGCATTTTCACTATATTTTGAACTCACCCCCGCATCACGCAAACGGACATACAAACAAACGTACACATTCATATGCCTCGTTGTTGACTATTCTTTACAATACGCTCGCTTTAAAAGCTCCGATCTCTGGCGTCGAAACACTCAAAGACCAATAGGTTCAAGTGCACATCGGATCAAAATCCCGATATATTTATTGCGCTGAAAATTATTGCTCTCTTATTTGTTAGTAGCCGTATTTATTATATTTCAATATATTACGTAAGATACTTATATTAATATTGAATTAGATCTGAAAATATTATTACCGTTCCAGGCCGATCTTTGAAGTCTTTCCTTGCTTAATAGTCATTATTCGAATTTTATATATTATATTATATAATCCTTACTTATGAATGAAATAATACGATAATTATATTTTTGAAACATATTTTTTTACTTTTATATTTATTATTTAAAGCCGATAAGTGCAACCAAAAAATATTTTTGTACGCCTCATCGTTGGCTGTTGGATTTTTTTTAGTCATAACACTTGCCATATACATAAAAACTCATTCGCAGAGTTTTTGAATATTTTATTTATTAGGCTGTATAGACCTAGAGGCATCCCAATTTCTCGTTCACATCAACATCTATTGGCCGGATAGACGCCACTTACTAAATATAGATAGTCTATTATGATAAATAAAAATTTAGAAATTAATTAAAAAAAACATTCATTCAATTTTGGGGTCAGAGCTTTACCCTACTGATTCGTACGTATTTTTTTTAGCTCCGACCCGAAAAGGTTAAAACAAATTTAATTTTTTAATTAAATCATTCACAACGCTTTCACTCTTAAAACGAATATTAATTGTATTTATATTTATCGCTTTTCAATTTTCGTTTCGTAATTTATTTTATCGATAATATTCCAATACCATTTATATCTACTAGTTTATAAACGTCTCTTATTATATATATATGGCAAAGCGCAATCCGTGCCAAATCAATCAAACCTATATACATCAATACCCAAAAAGCTGCATTGTGTCATATATCGTTTATTATTTATTATACCGTATTATACATATATGGATATATTCATTATATATATTTGAAAGCCGAAAATCCTGACAAACGAGGACACGCTTCTCATAAACACCTCGAATAATGCGTGCGCGTCACTTTAGGGATACATCTTCAAAAGGCAACCCTCGCGTGTCGATTTTTGTATTGATGATCGTTCGGTGACTATGAATTTTTATTTCACTTCAATTTTTATTTTTCCACGTTTATTTCGATCATCATTATTATTATTTTCACATAGCGTATCAAACAAGATTACGTATTAAACTCGACTTGTTTACATTACGGATTACGTCGAACAGATAAAAATGTAAAGAATGAAAATTATACGCTGTCACGTTAAAAATGTGAAAAAAAAAGGCGCGCGCGACTTCATTTGTATAAAACGTTTAATACTTATATATAATACAATACAATATAATATTTTCTATTGTGTCAAATGAATCGTGGAAAATTCGCCCGATGGCAGATATTATTACATTGCGAATGTTCCATTTTCAATATTGACCTATAATTATGCAAAGTTTATTTAATAAATTAATCGATCAACATGTAGAGGAACGCGATACGCAAGCCACATAAACTTGTAAATTTGTTACGCAAATTTTGTACCATCTCACTTGCCCGCTTGATCCTTCTTGTTCGGTTACGGTAATTTAATTTATTCACTCGATTAATTTTCCCAATGTATACTTAATAATTCATGATATAACTAATTCTTTATATTTCAATACCACATATTATATTTTTAAAATTATAAATTTTAAAGACATATATATTCAAATTATATTTTATTTATATCATGAATTTAGTAATACTTGAATAATCAATGAATTCAACTTTGATAATCTTTTAAATTTTACTGCTAAAAAATAATTTTCAAGTTAAATTTGTACTTATATTTTTAATTGCGATTCAAAATGAGCTTTTCGCTAAAAATGCTTTTTTTGCAGATTCACTATTATTGAGAACTAAACTAATAACCTTTCGAATGGAAATGAAAAAGGTTTTTGTTTCAAGAAGCGAAAAATTTATAACGAAGAAAAGTTTTCATTTTCCTCTCGTTTTTCTTTTTATTTTTCTCAGACGAACGTAAAAATTGCCGTTTTAACAACACAATATCCATACGAGGAACGATTTCACAAGTAATAACCGTTTTTCACAAAGGACGACTTACGAAAAAAGAGGCGGAAAATAAAAAAAAAGAAAGAAAATATATATATATATATATAAATGTAAAAGTTTTAGTCTGTTTTTTTTTTCTTTTCATTTTTTTTTGCCGCGTTTGAACTTTCATTTTGATTGCTTCGACCGACGTGTAAAGTAACCGTAACAAAATGAAAACAATAAATTAAAAATTTATAATATAATTCTTATGACATTTACCATAATAAGATTTTAGTATTGTGTAACTTTATAAATAAACACTTATACGCCAGTTTAATGTTAAATTTGTGTTTAAGATTACAACTGTGCCTCTCCTTCGTTGGCATTATATTATTTCGATATGCGCAGGCGACTAAAATAGGCATATATATATCTCATTTCTCTTTAGAATCTCCGCGTTTTGGATAGCGCTCAAATTAGCGTTTATTTAATAAATTAGTCCCCTTTGTGCCGTTCCAGTCATTTTCAAATGTCTCCCAGTAAATATTATTCAACGTGACTTGTGTCTGTCAACGCAAAATGTCGAGTACCGTACCGATTTCGACTCATCCCTTCGGCGGTCACAATTCACTTTCCATTGTCTAAGGATAGAATGGGAGCCTTTCCATCTCAAAGATATTCAAAAATAATTTCAACCCTCTCTTTCCATCGCACTTCCCATTTTCTATGCTATCTATTCTTGTTTCGTGATAGTTTGTGTGGTCGTGAAAATGATCACACAAACTATTAAATGTTAGCAAGACTAAGCAGTGACTAAAGGGGAAAGATTTCGGTTCATATAAGGATACACACTTCATCATTTAGCAGAGTGGTGAATTCCGCCCTTCTAAGCAATCCTGCTGTATACGTTGCTGTTTCACTTTACTGAATTAAATCTGAATTCTTAGCATTTAATTAATTCTACATACATGTGTGTTGTAAACAATTTCTTTATTTACATATTAACACTTCTCACACCACATATATTTATTCGCTTAACACTAAACCTACAGCCACTTTTTATATACCTATTCCTACTATGCCCGATCTATAAAATAGTTATTATTTTTATAATTAAACGTAGGTAATAGTCTTTTTTTTTTTTGTTGAACAAATTTCATTGTATGCAAATTTAAAACAAAAGTCGTAAAGTTTGATATAGATGTAAGATATCGTTTAAATATATTAAAAGTTGTTCAAAAATTTGAAAACGATCAAATTGACCTGTAGTTAAATATATTATTTTATAATTAATACTCATTTTAATGTTGATTTTCTGTACATTTATAAACAATCGTTATTATAATTTTATTATATTTTTAAATATAATTTGCATTATATTATATAAAGCGCTTGTGAAAAATATCCGTAAAAGATTTTTTCGTAAGACTTTTTTCATATTAATTTTCTTGAATGATTCTGCACATTCACATGAATTTTCGATTAAAATTTGATACGGCCTGCTGTACTAAATATGTTTTATCCGTCGTTAAATTAGCAAACATAATATGAACGCGCCTAATTTATAATTCACGTGCAATATATATTTATTTTATTTTTCGAAATTTTATGTTTAAATTCGTACTTTATACATTTTTATATATACATTATACTTAATATGCACTTTAAATTATATATTACGCACACCAGGAATAACTTAATTAAAGTCACTTTATCTGCGAAGGTGTCAGAATATTACGGCGTACGTTGTGTAGACCGTAATCTGGGCGGGATTTTTAGAGGAATTTCAAGGGTCGCTTGCGAAATAAAAAAGAGAAAAAATCTGAAAACAAAAAAAAAAGGTCCTGGATTTTGCGACGTTATCGAACAGGACACGGAGGTTTTAAAGGGATGTCGAGGGCGAAGAGAAGAAGGGTGGCGTGATTGTATCTGGTTAGAGTCTGGGCACGTACGTCATCTACCCTTGCTGTCACTTGACATTAGTACCAAGCTTTCGCCCTCAATAACCGAGCCACCTCACGGTTGCATGCCGCCCATTGCAACGCCCCTTCATTTTCTATCCTGAAAGGGAATCTGGACCCTAGAAAGAAGCCTTTTTTTTTCAGTGGTATTTTACATATTTTTCAATTTCAACTTTTCAATTCGACGTTAATGAAAAATTTTGTTTAAAATAAATATCTCACAAAAGTTGATTATTAATCAAAATATCATTTTCATTTCATTAAAATTCGTTTAAAGCATATATTTTTATACAATCACTTCCTCAACTGTTCAATTTCCTTATATTATTAAATCGAATTTCCAAAAATATATATTTATAATAAAAAATCTTCTTTTCGATGAATATTATTTTTATAAAGCTTATATATTGTTATCAATTCCTCAAAAGTATGAGAAGTTCTTTAAATTCCAATTCAATTTAATATATATATATATATATATATATATATATATATATATATATATATATTTTTTTTTTTCCTTCTTTATATTAAAATATTCTTTATATTAAATATTTGAGCGGTAATATGATTCTCCAAGAAGATTTAATATGACTGTTTCTCAGTTCTCTTCCATATATGTTGTTGGACGATATCAGACCTTTAAACCAACATCATTTATTAATAAATGAATAATTGTTTATTGTCAATATTGATATGATATTTTATAATACAAAATCTAGTAAGTGGTATCACTATATGTGATATAAGTAAATAATAATCTTTTATATTATGATACACAGTATAAAATTGATATTAAATTAATATTTAATATCATCTTTTCAAAATTCGATATATTCGTATAAACAGTGCACAAACACATATATCCATCCATTCAATAAATAGGCTTCTTTGGCTCTTGATATCGTCGAATTTTTTTTTATATATATATAACGATCATCTTACGATATTTTTCTAAGACGACGGGAGCATTTCTTCAGCCGGATAGTCTTCTGGCAATTCATAAAACAGAAGAAACGACGATGATATCATTCGGTTGTATAATCTGGCCGTAACGCCCAGTCGACACGTTCCTTCTATCTCATTTAGCGCGTTATCATTATTATAAAAATTGATCCGAAAGCAACGTCCACACTACAAACACACATACACCACCTACTTTTCTGCCTACATTTTTTCCATTACATTATCTTGTTCGATCTAATTCTTTATACGGCTATATGCCATTTTCAAATATTACCCGTTAACGTTATTCATTATTATTAATAAGCATCTAATGAACCATTCGATTTATTAACGTCGCACACGAAATGATTTTTTTTTTTCCTAAATAACTTTAAATCGGATGTCATAATCGATAAAATTTATATAAAACTAATAAATAAATAATTCGTCGAGTAAAGTTTGAGAAATACTAATATAGATATATAATTTATTCTCTCGTCGTAGTAATTTTCTGTGAAATAGTGTTTCGTGGTTATTTCCTGTTGCTTTTCCTAAAGACCTCTAAGCATCACTTGTCATTTACATTTTGTCATCTATCTTGGTGCTAAAACCATGACGTTTATACGGGTTAACTTTATTATCGATAAATAATATACATATTTATAAATTTAATATAAATATAATAATTCAAAATTTAGATTATCTTAATATTAAATTTATATATTATATATAATATAATTTATATATTATATATAATATAAATCTGCTAAGTTTAATTTTCTATATTTCACTACTTTTATTTTAAAAAGAACACATTTAAAACTATTTTTATATATTCAAAAGTGTTTATAGAAATATTTAAATATGTTGTTTACTGATAATATTTCCTAATGTTATCTCTAAAATCAGTGATGACAACGGAACATTTCTCATCACAGGATGACGTTGAAATACTGTAGTGACGACCATTTATTTAGATTGTTTTTGACGTTTATCTCCGTAATTTAAGTAACATTTTGACCTCGATGTTTAAAATTGAGGTTGCTTCATGAAATTGTGCCTTTTTATGTAATTTTCATACTAATTCATACGAATATAAAACACGTATTTTAAAAAATTGACGTTTCGAAAATTATTTATTCTTTCATTTATATTAATATATGTACATAAAAATAGAACATATTCACACGGATATTTATGTAAATGTTAAATAAAAAAAAAATGGTTCGAAGCATTGATCTCACTGTACAATTCCCTTTGATCCAACGATTTCTGTGGACCTTTTCATACGTGAAAGCCCTTTTGGATATATTCAAATTTTTCCAGCTATTTTTGAATTGATTTAACGTTTTTACTACGAAAATTTTCTTTCATCGTTTTTAAGCGCTCGTTTTTTTTTTTTTAATATAATCGCGAGTCAATGCGAATAATTTATAAGCTTTTAACTCCTTACATGCACGTTAAAAATGTATAGACGCGTGTTACGACTAGAAAACATCGCAATTTCGGGAAAAAACCCTTAATATTCAACGCTTTTCTTTATAACGCTTTATAAAATCTAGAACGTTTTTCGATTAATCGTCACATTGTTAGATTTTTTACTTTTATACTATATTTTTGATATTTATTTTTAAATTACAATTTATGTTCTATATATATTATAATATATATGTAATAAAAATAGTTTACTTTGAGACATGCTAAATTTTATATACTGTTCCCTATGTTGATTTTTTTTTGACGATAAATATAAAATGGATCGAGTGCGTACTTATCATAAACGATATTCTTTTCAGCTAAAAAAATAACTTTCTAGTATGACATAGAAGACACTGTTATCCAACAACACGAAGATCAAAGGTTGTTAAAATTTATTTATATTGTCAACGATCTTATCCTTGCGAGTAATGCGATAAATTTCCACGGTTCCAAATTCAATTTTCCATCTATATACATATATATGTATACATATATATATATATATATATATATATATATAAAGAAGAGAAATTCTTAGAAAAGAAATATAAAATTTTCTACCTCGTAAAAGTTAGCGACTAACGATCTTACACTAAACCTTATTATTCGTCGGAGCCTTATATAAATTGCCATCAGTTTTAATTTTCATATTTATTCGTTTCTGCGTAGTACCGTGCATAAAAAGCGCAATTACCCGAAGCTTACGGGGTAAATTTAAAAATTCATTATTATTAACACTAATTAATAACACCAAGGGCAGGGTAAATTGCGTACAATTTGTAACGGTGTGTGTTGAATCCGTAACACAATATTTTTCCCATGCGAATCCTTAAATAACACGTGGTAATTTTCAACATACTGCAGACATAAAATTTACATGATGATTTTCCGTATGTATTGCGAATTTTCCAATTACGCACAATGTTTAAAAATGTTCTGATTTTTAACATTTTTAATTATCATTGCATTGTTTGTACATAATATAATATTTTTTTAGAAGTTATCACAAGTTAATTTATAAAACAATAATTTGATTCTTCATAATTGTAATATTTTTTTTTAATAATTTATATATCACATATAATATATATATATATATATATATATATATATATATGTGTGTGTGTGTGTGTGTGTGTGTATGTGTGTGTGTGTGTGTGTGTATTCTCGAAAATCTCGATTAGCTACAATAAATCCAATCAGAATTCCTAAATACAGATACATACGTTCGTTCGTTACCAAATAAACTCGTTACATACATATATATCTGTATATATTATGTAATATATTATTAATATAATTTCTAAAGAAATATATATATATATATATATATATATATATATATATATATATATATATATATATATATATATATTATACTTAACCCAATATATAAAAATGGGTTAAATATCATTTATATGTTTTTTTTTACTAAAAAGATCGATAGTACCTTTTCTTTTTTCCGTAAAAAGTGGATTTTCAGAAATTTCTGTTTTTTTTTAGCACGTCTCTTTTTAAATTTGTATTCATGAGAAGTTAACTCGGCCGTTCGTAACAAAAATCTATTCCGATTTAATTGCACATTCTCTTTTTTTTAACATCACCCAGTGATTTTCTTCCTATATATATATTTTTTTTTTCACTTTTAACTCTATCGCACGTTTGAATTTTATAGATTATTTTATATGCATATATTAAGGTGTTTCTTATAAAAGTATAAAACTTTATGTTGACAATACTTTTTGATATGTACACGATTTTTGATAGTTATTACTTGTTTTGTATTTAGTTTGATATGCTATTATATCATATATCGACTAACACCTGAACCTTTACAAATTGTGCAATTTTTCTGCGAAAACTATGATTCAATTTGAAAAACTCTTTGTGCTCTTTGTACATTTTATGGTCGTCATAATCGTCTATCAGAGCAATTAATTCGAATAACTATGGATCGTTTGTGAACCAATTATACTCTATAGAATAACGGGCGTCGTCAAAGACATCATATAGTGCGAACCGAAGAATATTTTTGCTTAGCTTAGTATTAAGGAAGACCCAATGCGTCCATTCGGCATGTTGTTCGACAATTGGACTTGTGTCCATCCATCCATCCACTTGATGTAAGATTTGTGTTTTGAGACTTAAAAAATTCAACTTTTTTGTATGAATTAAAGCCACACGACAATCGGCCCATCGTACATTTGATAAATTGGTTTAAAACTTAAAGTTGCTGTTGAAAATCGACCTGTGAGAGTTGGTCTTCCAAGATCATGCGATTTAACACCGCTGAACTATTTTTTCTGGAACAATGTAAAGTCTCTTGGCTACACCGATAAGTCGTAAACGATTGGCACATTGGAGGACAATATTTGCCACGTTATCACTGGCATTATCACAATTGCTCCGACCAAACAAGATAGCCACACGCCGAAAATCATATTCAAGTAAAAATTGCATAGAATTATCTTTCAAATTCATGACAAATAACATTCATCTATCTATGTTTTATTTTAATTTAAAATTTTATTTACTTATAAAAAAATACCCTATATACATGTAGATGCAAAATTTAAAGAGTATAACAAACGCAACCTATCCATATATCTTTTTGAAAAAGACTTGGCGAATTAACGTTGGTTCATGCCGTCTGCCGCTGCAGCTACGTGAGCAGCATTTTCAGAATTCAACAAAACTACCGTCTCGCACCACCGACTACATTACATTCACATAGCGTGTCTCTAATTTTGAACCAACCCTCCCTACGAATTCGGGTTCAAATTTAAACCGACCGACCGACCCCTTTTTCATTTATTGTCATCTCTTGCAACAGCGTCCTCTTCAACATTGCACGTGAATGCGTATACGGTGTACCCATGATGTCATGGTTCATTTTGTTTGCAAATATATACACTTGATTCTCTTCTATTCCGACACGTACTTCGTATAATACAGTTAATCATTTAGTGACGCAATTGTTCTCTCAACTACGCAGACCTTGAATGTTAACTGGTTGTTATGCCTTATTATTAATTAAATTATGTGCGTACAGTGTAAGTTTGTAATTGAATGATACATCTTTTTTATTTAGATATCTTCATGTAATTCTGGGTAATTAATTGGTCTAAAACTGACTATAATCAAATAATATTTATTTTGTCGCAATTTTTCTCACATAAATACATTATTATAAATTTATATAATTTTTTTGTCATTTATCTGAAAAATCCTATAAATCATAACCTAGTTTACTTCAAATTTAAAGATAATTTGAAATGTAAATAGCTAAATACTTTAACATGATTTTTCAGAACATGTGCTTAGGTCGCTTTCAAAATAAACATCACACACATAATTTCCCCAAAGCTTTCCATTTTAAACTGTACTATAAAAATGAAATTATGTTTAACTGCTTAATTATTTTCATTCAAATACATTGCTTAATTTCTTTGTCTATACAAAAACTAATTAATTGTTCACCTTCCCTTAATCTCCCGTTTTCTGATAGGATACATAAACCATTTCCTCCCCTTTATAAGAGATAAATGTTCGATTGGGGAAATTCAAATTTGTTTACAAAAGTTATTTTAAATAGATCTTTCAGAAAATTGTAATAATTCTTCCATACAAGTTTTAAAGTCAATATATTTTATTTTTAAAATTTTAAAATAAAGTTATATATTTTAAATCTCAAATTTGAAGTTTGAAGTGATTCTCTTTATAATGACGCCCATACAATGCTAAGTACATATATATATTTTCTACTATAAAATAGAAAGACCATTTCTCTTTCGTCTTTAGAATAGTTCGTATATACCATACATATAAAAAGGAAAAAAACTTGAGCACGTTCTACATTATTATTATTTTGTACAATATATGTATTCAACTTATTTTTTCACAATATTTTAATATTTAATTTTTTTTTCAGATGTTTCATCAGGAGAAAGTCGACTACAAATTTGGCCTCAACCAGAAATTCAATTGAAGCCAGTTGGAAAACCGCTCTTCTTAACATGCAGTTCAAGTGCTGAAAATCTTGTCACAAAACTTGAATGGCGAGATCCTCGTAATAACATTATTCCTCCAAAGTAAGAACGAGTTATTTTTCGAACGTCTTGTACAATTATTACATTTATTATTATTTGCATGTATATAATATTTTCAGTAATCCAAAAGAGCCAAAATCTCAAATGTATTCTGAAATGTTCGCTGACGGTTCATTAGCGCTTATAATCGATCCTTTAACAGAATCTATGGCTGGTGATTACACTTGTAGTGGTATTTATAGTAATAATGAAAAATTAACTGTCAAAGTAACGGTGCAAACAATAAGTAAGTATATATCATCATAGTTAATAAATATCTATTTTTTTATTAATTTATAAATAAGTCATAAATAAATATTTACTTTTCTATAGTTGCAATTACATGGAAGGACGCTCCTGAAAATCAATATCCAATTAAAGGAAGCGATTACACCGTTAAATGCGTGGTTGTAGCAAATCCCGCACCTATCATCGATTGGATGAGAAATGGTGACCAGGTATTATTATATTAATTATTATTATGTGAAAATTAAGTATATTTTAATATATTTTAATTAATTCCAAACCATCAATAATTTGTAATTTTAGATCATGGCTAATGACAGGTATCATATAATGCCAAACGGTTTGTTAATTAAAAATGTTCAAGAATCTGATGATGGATTATATACATGCAGAGCAGCTGTCATAAATACTGGTGAACTTGCTGAAAAACATATTAGAGTAGAGGTTTGTAATAATACTTTTTAATTTAAAATTATGTAATTGAGATGTTTTAACGTGTATTATTATAGGTTCATTCTGAACCAAATATAGAGCCCATTGAAGGAAATTTAAAAGTTTTGGAAGGAGAAATTTCATCATTAACATGTAGAGCAAGTGGCAAACCACCTCCTGAATATAAATGGATCAAGCAAAATGGCGGAGATGTAAGTTTTATTGAATAATAATATTTTGCTCATTTTTTTATATATTCATAATCCCAAATGTATTTTAATTTTTAGGATTTGTCAAAAGCTGATAGATTTACGGTAGACCGTCACAGAGGTATTCTTACAATGTCAAAAGTTGAAGCAAATGATGCCGGAGGATACATTTGTGTCGCTGAAAATAAAGCTGGTTCTAAACAAATGTCTGTTAATGTGGAGGTAATAATAATAAACCGATTCTTTTACTATTTTGTATTAATATTTTTATTTAAAATATCTTGTCTCATAATAATTAAAAAAAATAATTTTAGGTATTAGTGAAACCAAAAATTTACGAATTACTTAATGTTACGAGACCAATTCTTAACGAAACTAAAATTGTATGTAAAGCTACTGGTAGACCCGCTCCACTAGTAAAATTCAAAAAATTTGGAACTGCAGAATATTTTACAATTGGAGCTCAGAAAAATGACGATAGGTTGACTTTAATCACTTATTTTAGAAGAGAATTTGGTATTTTTGTTTATTTTATAAATTTAAACAAATTTATATTTTTATAGAATTGTTGTGGACCAAATTGTTAATTCTGAATTGGGTGAAACCGCTTCTACTCTCACAATATTCAATACTGCTCGATCAGACGATGGACTTTATGAATGTATGGCATCGAACGAAGGAGGCGAAGCCTATAAAAATGGACACATCACTGTTGAATTTCCACCTTCTTTTGAATTATCAAAAGATCAGCCACCTGTATGGTCTTGGGAAAGAAAACAAGCTAATCTGAGTTGTTTAGCAGAAAGTATTCCAAATGCAACGATTGAATGGAGGTAATATACGTCGGCTATAATATTAATTCCTTATTATATTGATTATTGATGCATTAATATTTTATTTATAGATTAAACGATATCCCTGTTAGACCTGATGCTCATATTAATATCAAAGGAACAGGTCCTGCTAGTAATCTATTAATAGTACCGAATTCGATGTCTGATTACACAAGTTATACGTGTATTGCAACCAATTATTTAGGAAAAGCAGCTCATAGTGTTGAATTAAAATTAGCCCTACCACCTGATCAAATACAACAAGTAATTCTCGGACAAGAGTATTTTCTTTTATTTTATTTTTTTCTCGCTAATTATATTTATATCTTAAAGGTGTCTATACTAACTCTAACTGCAACGTCTATAACGTTCAACATTATTGGTCCTCCGGAAAGATTCGGTTTGCCATTACGAGCTTATTTTTCTCAATACAAAGAATCAAAAGAATTCGATTGGAATCGTGCTAAAAATAAGACTTGGAGTGTAAATTCACCATACGTAATTGAAAATTTATCTCCTGAGTTATCTTATGATTTCCGATTTTCTGCAAAAAATGATGTCGGATTAGGTACTTGGATAACTAAAGACCCTATTAATATGCCTAAAAGGTATTGTTTTTCTGTTTAGTTTACTTTTTGAACAAATATTCAATATTTACATTCAATTTTTTTTTTAATTTTGTATCCATTTTATAAAAATCTGATCAATATTTAAAGATCATCACCAGAACCACCAAAATTACTAATAGGAAATATGAATGAAGGAGACATAATGTCATCTCCCTATGCTGATCATTATGAATTAAGATGGAAGATACCTGCAGATAATGGGGAACCTATCGAAGAATATCAATTGGAATATTGTCAGGTACTTTAACTTATTAAAACGTTAATATTTTTTTTTTTACAATGAATTTTTATTTTTCATTTAAGTTAATAAAGTTCAGTTGAAATACTGCACTTCATTTTTTTGATACTTGTTTATTCGAAGAAATATTTTTATCAATGAAAATTATAATGATTTAATTATATCGAAATCGTCGTTACTCGCAGGTTTACAAAGAGGTCGGCGTTTGGCGCGAAACGGACAAAGGATGCCTTCACGAAGATATAAAAGCATTCGAAAATACCGCATACGAGATGAACCGTCTGCGGCCGGATACGACATATCGCATACGGCTGCAGGCTAAAAACGTGATCGGTCTCTCGTCGCCCGGCGAGATGTACATGAAAACGGCCAGAGGTGAGTCGTATTATGACGGTGATGAAGACAAAAAGAAATCTGCCTTGTTGAATGTGTACTTTTACAGTCACGCGTCGTCGACGAGTCGCGCTCGTGCGACACTCGGCTCTAATTTTCTTTCGCTTGTCGTTGTATCGTTTGGTTTATTGTGTTGTTGTGCAGGATAGATATTGTTTGTGTGAAGTTTCCATCTAATTATTTAATCTATATAGTTCGTGTGCCTAAATTAATTAGCATCATCGACTACTCATTTTCGATTTGTTGTTTTTATAATTATAATTATGACTATTTTAATTTTAATTTTTTTTTTGTACGTGTGTGAGTGTGTGTATGTATATCAATCATAATCATTCATTCGTTCATCGCACGAACATTCATTGTGTTTATGTGTTATTTGTCGTCGTTCGTACTAAGATCATTTATTTTTCTTTATTTATTTTCTGAAAAAAAAAAATAAACTATACATTGATGATGTCGTTTTGTAATAAATTTTACTGATGAAATACATTCTTTTTCGTTGATTATTATTTTTTTTACCTTTTCTTTTTATACCAAGAAATAGTGAAATTGTTGGAAAAGTCAATTTAGGTTTTTGCATGAGCGCTTTCTAGTAGTTCTTGATATACTAATACCTTATTATTATTATTATTTTTTATTTGGTAAATATAATTTAGTAGTGTTTGTGCGGTATTTTTTTAATTATTATTATTTTTTTAATTTAAGTATAAATAAATAAATAAAATGAACTGTGAAGCATGTTAAAAATATGACATTTATTTTTTTTATTTCCATCCGTTTAGTATTGAAATGTAGTTTTTAATATGTAACTGGAAATGCTGGAATTACAACCAGGAATATTTAGCTATAAACTTATAAATTGATGATACAACAGCAATTTATTTGATATTTGTAATTATTATGTGGATTTAAATATTGTTACATTTTCATTATGCATTATAATAAAAGTAAAGCTTTCAAATCGCCATACATACTAACATATTTTTTAATAAAAACATTTTCATTATCATTTTGTTTTTAGTAATTTTATATCATATCTATTTACAAACACTGAGAACGGCTTTGGCTCAATTTATATATACTTAACATTATTATTATTTTTCCTATTTTTTTCTCCTTTATTTTATATATCCAAATTGCATCGTATGCGTTTTTTATTTTTTAAATTATTACAAAATAAAATGCAAACTTTTTTTTTCTATAATAATTATATAAAATTAGATAAATAAATCTTTATTTCATTTAAGTTGGGTTATAGTTTATTTAAAAAAAAAACAATTTCCCTTTAAAGGCAACATTGAGCATGTGTAGTTACAAATAATTATTAGTAAAACAATATATTTCTTTATGGGTTCACTTTTATAATTCATAATATTTCAATGGTTTATTTTACTGCTTCGCAATATTTTAATACATTAGATAATAGAAATAAACGATATCAATGCATATGTACGCATATAAAATTTATAAACTGAGTAAAAACTCTATTCCAATTAATTATTTTAGTGTTATATAAAATCTATATATGACTTTTACAGAGGTAACTTGTGGAAAATATTTTATATTTTCTTAGTTAAACAATTTCATTTTTTTAATATTTTTCCCTAATTCAATTTAATCTTTTATGAAAAAATATGATTATTAATAGGTTTTTTTAATAAAATTAATCTCATTTTTTTTTATTATTAAAAATTGTAAAATACTAATATTTAGTTAATTTTATAATTTCAATTTACAAAGAAAAATCTTTGAAAATTACTAATGACATTCGAATTAATTGAAAATACTTTCACATCATATATTTTACCTTGCATCTAGGATTGAGAAATTATCACAATATTTTTAATGATTCTAAACAATTATTTACTAAAATTAAAAAAAAAACTTTTTCATGTATGATTTCATATGTGTACATATGTATAACATTTTTATGCTATTCGTTTTCGTTATAATAGCATCTTCTTTGATTAAAATTATTATTGTTATATCAGCAATCAGCAAATAAAAAGCGTCTTCCTATTTAGGTGTATACTATGGAACGGCTTCAATTATCTCTTCAACATCATTGGTGGTGGGTTTGTCAGTTTTACAAACATTCTTTCAATTTGTAGCTATTTTATAAACATTTTATTATTATTACATACATATTTTTGGATTATGGTTATATATACTTTTATATATATATGCAGTGAATTGAAAAGTGTGTTCATAATCATTTTTTTACATACCTCAGTATGTATTCAGTAAAATGTATAAAGTTAGAAAGCAGTACTGTTAAAAATCTAGTCTTTATGCTCGCTCAGAATGATAAGAAAACTACAGACATAAATAAAATGAAATATTCATCCGTTGTAGAAATGTAATTAAATTGTATTACATAATTATTAATGTTAAAATACACATTTTAATTGTAAGTCTATTAAATGTGATATTATTTGTATTGATATATCATTCCAATGGAAAAATATCTGGAATGACAGATTAATTATAAATTGACAGATTTTTTTTCTATAAATAATACCGTAAATTTACGTCAGTTTTTTTTTGTCACATATATTTTATCATATATAAATTCTAATACATATTTTGTAAATTTATATTTTTAAAAATGGTTTTCAAAAACAAACTTAAATTTTTGATAGTTTTAAAATCATTTAATGATTATATTTAATTAATTTCATTCGTTTGAAAAATATTATATATTTTTCAATTAATAAGTACACACAATAAATACAATTCAATTGAAATCAGTTAAAAATATTTATACAATGTGCATTCTGCATAAATTGCAGTTTATTGGATGAAAGAAAATTACCTTTCTAATTTTATAATTTCATAAAGAAATTAATATTATTATTTTCAAGTAATACTCCTATTTTTCATTAATTGTTGAAAATGTTAAAATAAATTATGAAATGTTACTATGATTTATGTTCTCTTCATTATGTGGTTACTCAAAATTTTAGTAATTTTTTCATTTTTTTTTACTATGAAATTTAATATTAGTACACTATTGACAAAAATCATCTTAAACAACGTTTATTGTGCCTGAAAATTTAAATAATTTGCATAATTTTAATATAAGACGATTATTTACTTTCATTTTTCAATGTTTTCTTGTAAAATTCCCATTTTTTTATTAATGTATTAAAAATATTGTTCTTTGTATTTTCATTGCTAAATAAATGTTTAAGCTATCGTTGTAATATTATAATTTTGTCTACATTATCAATATTTGTTACATATTACAATTTCATCTAAAATAATATATTAAGATCTCGCTGCCCAAATTTTAGGAGTTTTGTACACGATCAAACATATTTTCAATATTTCATAATGATAAAAATATTGTAAAATATTATTGATCGTATAATAAATATCCTTATTATTATTACGGCTTAGAAATATTTAGATTAAATATTCATCGCCTAATTAATATTATGATATTTTACTTTTATAAATGTTTCTCATTTTAAAGTATATATAAAATATATTAAAAATGCGTCATTCATATAAAAATATAAAATCAAAACAAAAATATTCATAATTAAAAACATATATGTTGTATAAACTTGTAATTTTAACATATGAAGACTTATACATATATTGATTAAGAATAGAATATATTAACATTTGTCGCTTTGATGAATATTTATATATTGTAAATTTACATCATTCTATATATCATATTTATATATATGCATGATGTATGTTTATTATTATTATTACTATTATTAAAAAAAACAATCAAGACAATAAAAAAGCTCTTAAAAAGGAATGTTACATATATTGATAATTGTCTATAAATTTTAATTGGATAAACGTTAAAAAAAATAATATATATATATATATATATATATATATATATATATATATATATATATATATATATATATATATATATATATATATATATATATATTAAAATCGATTATAAGGTGCACTGTTCGATCGAATTTTCTCTATCTTGTTGTTGAATGTTTTAGAGATGTATGATGTGAAATTTTATTAAGATTAAACAGTTACTATTGTATAAAAATATTCGAATCGTGAATATTTTCGTTTTTAACAAGTTCTATTTGTAATCAAAAAAAAAAAAAAAAAAGGGGGGAAAAGCGAAAATATTTATAATTCAGCCTATATATAAATATATATTATAAAATATTTGTAGTACGTCTTCGATTTTAGCTTTTAATTATTATTTTTGTGTAATACATTGTGTGTGCGATATTTTTAGAGACAACATATCAAATTTATATTATTCGATTCGTTACAACGAAATATATGTTTTTTTTTTATAATTATTCAATTTGTCATTTAACACATTAAAACAGAGATTAGTAAATTATTCGTTTGTAAACTTAAAATTTATCAATTCTTATATTGAATAGTTTTAGTGAATTACAACTTCGAATATGAAAAAAAATGGTATCCAATTTCAAAAAATCTTTGTCATACCTTTTTTACAAAATATAAATAAATAAAATAATAATTGAAATTACACCAGCATATTTATATATAATACTGAAAAAAATTCATCTCAAATTTTGAATGTTGACTTCCAATTTATTAATCTCTGCTTACGATAATATTTTCATATGGTTTAATTTTACATAGGAAATGGTGAAGAGTTATTTTAATTTACTAATAATAAATTAACCGATAACACTCATGTAGATTCAGTTATGAAAATTACATTTTTTTTTATTTTGATTTCAAAAATAATGATACTTATACATTTGAATAGTTGAAAATTAAAACAATTTAGTATTATTTTGTCTATTATTTGTAAACCTGATGTGTATCAAATATACTCAAAACACTATTAATACTATTTTTACAGTGTGTATATAAACTAAATGTAGTTTTGTTTTTATATACAAATTTCAGTGTGAAAATTCAGAAAAATCTTTTTGATTCGCTATTTATATTATATGTAAATATATATATTTTTTTTATAACGACAAAATAAGATTTTTCTATTTTCTATACATGGTGTGTCTATTTTAAACTTGATATATATATATATATATATATATATATATATATATATATATATATATATATATATATATATATATATTATATATATATTAATTTACTGGTTTTATAAATTATTTTATACCATACATACGTAGATATCAAATATTAACCATTTTGGAAGACATGTTTTTATCACATATTAACAACGAGAAACTTCATGCAATCTTCAAATTTATATTACAATAAAGAGGATATTGTCTCTCGAAGGTAATGATTGTGTTATATATTATTGGTATGTTAACAAAATTAACGTTTTGCATGTATTTTAATATTTATTAAAATAAAAAAAAAATGGCTCTGTGTGTTGCTGCTTTCTTTGCGTTTAGCACTAAAATTATAACTTCAACGAATATGCTGTTAATTATGCTTTTATTATGCTATTTGCTGAGCAAATTGTGCAAAAAAAAATCGCATGTTGTATTATATTTTAACTATATAATTTTAGATCTGTTGAAAAAAAAAACGATTCCAGCAACAAGTCTCTTTTTTTTTTAATTTACTAATTATATCTATAATATTATATGTTTATAAGTTAATAAAATAATAGCATGCTGTAAATATTAAAAATTATTTTAATTGATACAATATTAACAAGAGAGACAAAATATTATAAAGCATGCTTTATTTTTCTAATTGAAATATTTTTTTTTTAATAAAATATTCGGATTTTATTAATATTTTCCGCTATAAATGTGTATATGCCTCGTTATTTACGATTTCACTATTTCTTTTTATAATTATTGTTATTTGATCACAACGATTTATAAATATGCATCTTTATATTTATTACTATTATTTAAGCATCATATTCAGAATCATACTTTCACGTCACTTCATATTTACAGGAATGCCCTTTTTTTTCCTTTTTTTTTTTTACTAAATAATATATCATATTTTGTGTCTTATTTGTTTAAAATTTATCATTATATTATAAAACAGTTTTCTGCAGTTTGTTTGAAATGTGCAAAAACAATGTGTGTAGCAGATTTCTTTTATAATAGAAAAGAAGCACGTTAGTGTTTCGTTCTTTTTTAATTATTTTTTTTTAACGATTATTAAATATGTACATATTTACAATAATAATTTAACACGTTAAACTAGAAATTAACCTCCTATAGCATGTTTTGTTTTTCAGTGAATGCTAATAATTTTCACAGTAGTAATTATATATATATATAATCCTTAGAAAAATTTTTAACATGTTAAACGATATTAATTAATATAACCTTTTATTATAAATGTTTAGTGCAATAAAACCAATATGATTCCGCTAATTATATAAATGCTCATCTTTTTTTTTTATTAATGCTATATTTGGAATTTCTAGTAAATACAACTAATATTATATATATATAAATATAGTATTATTTATTACTAACTTATTTTATCCTCACGCAACATATGTACACTTTGTATATATGCAATAATCACTCATTCTTCTGACTAACATGAATTTTATTATACAATAATGTAACATTTTTTTTTATTATTCATTATCATTTTAATTAATTTAACATTTAAGGTACGGATACAACGGTGCATCGTCACGAAGGTCCGGCATTGTCGAGTGCTGCAATTATAGGTATCGTAATAGCCGGTGTATTCTTGATGCTGGTGGTCGTCGACGTTCTGCTTTGTTGTTGTCGAAGACAAGGTGTTATAGCTACACTGTGCCTGAAGAAAAATAAAAAACACGACGAAGATGAAGCCAAATTGGGAAGGTCAGTGTTATATAAATGTTTGTGTTTTTTTTTTTTAGTTTCAATTGATTTTATTATTATAGAAATTGAATGTTAGATCCCCTAATCAGTCGATAATTTTATATATATATATATATATATATATATATATATATATATATATATATATATTTATAAATTTATTGATACTTTCTATTAGCATGTATGTGAAATTTATTTGTTTTTTTTAAAACAAAATGAAAGGTCATCTTTACAAATGCTCATTGATTTCATTGTTATGGTACTTGTTCATCTTCTTGCAAAATTTATTTTTTAACAATTATTATATTCTAGCAAATGAGTATTTAGAAATTCATGATTAGATGTTTTTTACATTCATTCACTTCGTTATAATCTAGCTATACTTTAATTGTGATTCATAAATCTCAATTCAAATTATATATATCATTGCAGTATATTGAATATGAAAATAATTATTTTTACCAAATTTACATATGATTTTACATTTCAAATCAGCGAGAAATAAATTTGATTTTTATATATTCACTTCATTTATTCACAAAATGTCTACCAGTATTTTTAATATACACCTAAAAAATTGTAGATAAAATTATTATTTTTTGACTTTATTAAAAATGATGTTAAATAAAACGTCTCTATATAAAATTCTCTGTGGTGATATCAATAATTTGAACAATAATACAGTAATGTCATTTTTTTTACAATTCATCGAGCATGATCTGTTGATTAACAAACACAAATCACAAATCATGATTACATTTATTTTTGTGCACATTATATTTTACAAAAATAAAGAAATATATTACTATATTTTAAAATTGAATTCCGTTTGCACATTTTGCAGTGTTTTTTAGAGCACGTTTTTATAGCCTGTCCACCACTTCCTTGTACATCATAATCACGATTGTTATTCGTTTTATTTCTTATTATTATTATTATTATTTTCTTATGATTATTATAATTAATTTGTGAAAAATCTTCGGGTGGAATAAAAAAAAACATATATATGAAATTGAAAATATTTTTGAGTTTAAAAATTAAATATGTGTTCTATCAGTCTTTATGGCTGGAGGTTCCCGCTACCTTATTGCAGCAATAAGGAACCTACGGTGCCTCCATCTCCGGCTCCTCTACCACCCCCCGTCAAACTCGCTACAACCCCGACGTAAGATCAATTATTATAAAATGACCATAATATATTAAAAATAATTCACTGGTATTTCATACATGTTAATACATAATAATAATTTTTAATTAAATATTTTTTTCTATATATATATATATATATATATATATATATATATATATATATATATATATATCAATAAAAATCTATCTTATATATAAAACATTAAACCGTTCAGATTATATCTGCACTAAAATTTATCTCTTTATGTTATTATATTCAAATTAATTATATTAGTTCATAATCCTTTAAATATAACAATATTGTAAATCGATAAAACTACAAAAAATAATAGAATATTTTCTAAAATATGCAAAAAAATTTCACTTGAATTATATGTGTCTACAAATAATATGATTATAGATCATAGCTACAATTTCATTTTGAAAATTTTATTTAATTTTTTATTTATATCTTTAATTTAAAATCACAAAAATTAAATATTTTAATTTTTATTTTTATCACATTAATAATTTTTAATTGTATGTATTTTTTTTAATCATATTTAATTACTTCTGTTATAATATTTTTCACATCAAATATCAAAGTACATGAAATACCATTGAATTATATTAATGTGTGGTCATGGCTTGCATTAAAATTTATTACTGTAGGCATTTTGGATGTTTTTTTTGCATGCTTATATGAAAATATTAGTTATTTTTTTGTATATAATTCCTATCCAATTTTTTTTTTCATATTTATCCAATCCTATATTTTTTAATAAAATATTTTATTTACATTATAGTATTAAAAAAAATGAAAAAGGGCTCTCATTATAGGAATAAAAATATTTTATGAAATTTAAAACACTAAAGTTTTTCATCATTATTTTATTTCATTTTTTTTTGGTTTTTCGCCATATTTTTATCATTGATATGTTACATAAATATATATAATATTGTTTATAATGTTATACGTTTGTTCCCATTTTTATGCTTGCTCAAATTGCATCTGGTGTCACGCACATTCCTCTCCAAATAGTTATGTAGCTACCACGCCAATGTAAGGAATTAAAACACAATATTCTATATCAAAACTCATTATCCTTTCTGTATTTATATTTATGTAAAATATATAAGTGTTTTTCTTTTATTATATATTCATTTTCTTATGCTTTAAATGTAATGAATATAGTGTTTATTTTAATTTGTGAGCATACGATTTTTTTCCTATTTTTTTTTTATTAGTACACGATGATTTTTTTTTTTATTAATCCTCGATTTACCATTTTAAATCAAAAATATAAATATTTGAGAAATACATAAATGGAAAAGCTACGAAAAAGTTAAACTCTATTAAAATAATATATCAACATTTCTGATTTCATAATAAATAGTTCAAATTGAAAATTAATAGTTTTTTTAATGTGTTAAATCGAGGATCTTTCATGATGATGTTCAATATTAACATATAATAATGGTGATACTAAATACTTTAATATTATATATATATATATATATATATATATATATATATATATATATATATATATATATATAATTATTTAGCTGTATAATTTTTTTTGAATTTGAGCATCGCTTACCTTCATGAAAAATTTTAATTATTCGCTTTTTATTTATTAAAATGATTTATATTTTAATTATTATTTTAAAACATAAATACAGCATGCTGATTATTCACATTTGTGATTAACTCAATACATGCAATGATTGCATGCCTTGTCTCTTTTGTGTGTGTGTGTATATGTGTATTTTTTTTGTTGTAATAAATATATAATATGTATATAATAGATATAAATTATAATATAAATATACGTATTGACCATTATTAATTTATGCTGAAATAATATATTTCAGAGATGAAAAAGAACCGCTGAAAGACAACAACGACAGAATCATCGTCGACGGATCCATGATGCGCAACGCTTCCGTAGAATTCGACGGACGAAGAGTTCATACGAAAACCGGAGAAATAATTGGAAAAAATTCCGCAGTTTAACCCTATTCGAATGAAAATATAAGATATATATATATACGTATGTATAAAATAGTGTTTTCGTATGTACACATTTTTTAAGGGCACAATATTCGTAATGAGATGCAGGGGGTCGGGGTTAAAACATCATAATTTTACCCAGATAATGAATCATTAACATTTATAATTGTTGAACGATATTACTATACTCTAACAATGTGCAGAATGAAATAATTACATACATACATATATATACATATTATTAACACTATGTACTTCTATTCCAATGTAAATAACCCTATTTAACAGAAGCCTTGTTATTTACATAACTATATATAAGCTTCGTTTTACGTATATATATATATATATATATATATATATATATATATATATATATATATATATATATATATATATATATATAAAAGAAAAATAATCGTTGTCATATAAAATTTAAATATGAAATAATTATATAATAAGAATATAACTACATACATATAATATATTAAAAACAAATTGAATCGAGAAATTTACAAATTGATTTTTGTAAATAAAAAAATATATTAAGTAACGATTTGTTTCCAAAATTACACGCTTTTGGAACTTCTACTTTATTATATACATACATATATATATATATATATATATATATATATATATATATATATATATATATATATATATATTAAAAAAAACACAGAAAAATACGCTTTCATTGTATAATTTATGTAATTTTCTAATCGAGTACTATATTTTGAAGAAAATAATTATATTTTCGTCGTTTATTATAAATTAATTATTTAATGTTTAGATGTGTTGAAAATAGGCTATGTATGCAATTTATATATGTAGCCCTGAATGGATTATTTTATTTAATAATGTATTAATTAATATTGTACTCGTCGTTTATATTTGTTTTATAACTTGATAACAATCAAGTATTCTATTTTTAATGTATATATATATATATATATATTATCTAACATAAAATTTACCTGTATTTTCATAATAAAAATCATGTATGTACATACATATGATACAATTCACACATCGAATGAGAGATATAATCGATCAAAAATCATATTTACTTGAGAGAGAAAAAAAAAAGAAGTGCATCTATTTTCAAATTAGCGTTTCAGAGGACAATAAATTATCATATTCGTATGTGCATTTGAATAATAAGCGACATGATGAAAAAAAAAGACTTCCTAAAATTACTCTTTGCGTTGAATTTATTTTTAGTTGTGTTTTCACGACGATTATGATTTTAGATATATTTATATGCGTTTATATTGCACATTTGTATTTTGTTTTTATTTTTATTATTATTATTATTTTAACTTATCTGGATATTGAGACTGATATTAATTACAAGAAATGTGTTCAAAGGCACATACTATATAATATATATGAATTCGATTCCCATACAGTATCAATCAAAATAAATTTAGATGTCGAAACATGAGTATAATCTACTTAACTATTAAGGTTTAATAAACAAATTCCGTTTACCGATCCTTCAATAATTAAGTTATTTTATACTCAAATTTAGCTGTAAATGTGTTAACGTTTATTGTTACTATTATAGTATTCGTTTATATACATTTTTTTTTTATTTCTGACATTTAGTTACTTTTTCTTATATTTACCTAACGAAACGATTCATAATTGAATTTAAAGCGGAAAAAACAATACCATTACGATTATATAATAAAGTGATAATTATCAGTATTTGCTATGAGACAGCATTTATGATAATAAAATAAAGCATTTCTAATTTTTTTTTTAAGTTAACATAATGGTGCATTTTCATATATTTTATAATTTAAACGTATAGATTATTTGTTAAATTCTGTACTTATGTATTAATATTAATATTAATTAATAAATATATATATATATAATTCGTTTATTTACATTTATTTATAATTATGTAGATGTCAAATGTGAATGGAAACTATTTTTATATTCATGAAATGCACGTTAAGAGTCGCTCATTTGCCAAATCAAGTAATTCTATATAAAAATCAAATTGAAAAAAAAATCAGTTTTGATTTATTCCATGTTCAATTTATTTTAAAAATATTTATACTATAGAGTTAGTCAATTTGGCAAGTAAACGGCGCATCTATATTCCCAATTGCTTGTCTGTTCTAATCGTTAAGAGCTTACAAGATTTGTTGTGTATTATTCCGTAATTAAATTATACTTACCGAAATTAATGTAATTTATATATTATTAGAATTAAAACTTGGAACCACTTCCATAATACATAAATAATATTCCTGAATATATGTACATTTTTTTTTATAATTTTAATTAGCATATAATTTTTATCTTTTTTCTTTGTAAATGTAATTATATATTAGATATATATGCAGTACATATAAAAAGATATAAGATCAAATGTATTGGGTGGTCCAAGTTTAAATTTATATTAGTATATAATTTAAATTATTATTTTGTACTATTATATTATGGATGGAAAATGCTATATATTTTAACTTCATAATCCAAATAAAAACATGACTGTTTAAATTTAATGTTGTAATAATAATAATAGCGAGTTACTTATTGCGGTCAATTTTAAATTTACTACTATTCAACCCCCAATTAAAAGTTACATTTTTTTAAATTGATATATACCATATATATCTATATATCTGATTTAACTTTCAGAAGCGTTAATAGTTAAAATGTTTTCATTGTATTAACGTATTCAAACAAATATTTTGTTCTGCATTATATTTTAACGATAAGCATATCTACTAGTCAAATGTTAAATATTTAGTAATTTTAACGTTAAATACAACCAAAGCATTTAATTAAAGTCTTCGACACTTGTTAGAATCTCATTTATCCAGAATTTTTTATGTATATAAAATTTTTCGTTTATATTACATATATTTACTACTTGTATTTAAATTTTTAGAACAGCTAGGATAATAAAAAAAAATATTTCTTTATCATATTATAAAAATGCTTGAAAAAAATATAATCTGGATCAATGAGATTTTATGAACGTTTAAAAAAAGAATTAGAATGAAATCGTTTTTGTTCTTTTTTTACACCTTTCATGGCATGTAATATATGATTTAAATGAACTTTTTTTTTCAAATAAAACACGCATATTGTATAATAATGAATCAAATATATATATGCTATTTGACAGAATTCAAAAAGTAAATATGTGTTGTATGTGTAAAATTGATTTCGCAACAGAAATATAAATTCTCCCCGTTAATCGAACGCGGGGAGATAAAAGCGTGTCTGTAAAACAATTTTTTATATAATTGCAGTGTTTATTTGTGGGGTGGAAAAATTGCTTAAATAAAGACAAATTTTTAATGTACATTTGAACTCCCTTTCATTTATCTCTACTTGATGAATTTCCTTTCTATACTCCTTCCTGTTTAAAAAAAAATCTTTCAAGTCCTATTCTTCTGCAATTACTAGAGGTATTCAAATATATATATATATATATATATATATATATATATATATATATATATATATATATATATATATATATTATTTGAATATATAAATTATATATATATATATATATATATATATATATATATATATATATATATGAATGTTTTGAATCTGTAGCTATATAAAAGGTAAATAATTTTTATCATGTTATACTATGCAATATAATATATTACACCCTAACAATATGAAAAGATGGTGCTTTTTGAAGCTTTTTGAGAGAAAAAAAAACTTTCTAGTAGTTACTTCTTTTGTCAGTAAAATATATGCTAATAAAAAAATTGCTATTTCTAGCAACTATTAGTAGCAGATTATTACATATCATTTGACATATTTTAATTTAATATTTTTAACACACGTATTGAATACATTTAGTGATTTATTTAAAAAATGTAATATTTTTTAATGTTTTAATTTGAAAATGTACTATAGTAATACATAAGTAAATAACATATCACAAACTTTTATTAACATTTCGACACATTGAAATAAAATATAATAAAATAAATAATATATACATATTTGTTCATAATACGTAATCAGTGTCAATATTTTAGATATGTAATATATACAGAAATTAACATAATTGTGCAAAATATTCAAAAGTCATTTGTCGCGTTAAGTTTTTATTTTATTTTTTGCATTTGAAAATAAAATTTAAAATGAAACATGCATGTATTTAAATACGTATATGGAATCGACTGATTAGAAAAAGCGTATATTGAAGTTTAGAATTTTGACGAAAACAGATTAATAATCTTCATCTTTAAAAAGTATATGGAAGTCCATAAATCATATAATGTTAAAAGTTATATATATATATATATATATATATATATATATATATATATATATATATTGCAAATATTCATAGGATAATTTTCTAAACAGGCAATATAAGTAAAATTTAAATTATAAATTTAAAAAATATCAATAAAAATAAAATAATAATTGAAAAGCTCGTGTCATAAGAAGCACCAGGACCCATAAAAACGAGATTTTCTTACATACTTATCGTAGATATGTATATCATTTTTCTTTTTTTTTTTTTGATCGTCCTTTGAGACATGTATTATATTAGTTTTTTTCAGGAGAGCTGTTTTTCTTTGTATTATTTACTGATGCTAGATATGTTACATAAATATATACGTATATAATATTTTAAAATACTAGGCATGTTTTATATTGCTGTTTTAAGAAAATACTAGGACTCTTATTGTATTATTTACTATCTTAAATCACTCGTTAGCAATCAAATCAAAACACATTCATATAATAAATACGCAGTCGAAATCCTCTTTTATTCATTGCATGTATTATTTTTTGGTTCGGCAATTGCTTTTTTATATTTCACAAAACAAATATGCATGTAATAAAACTATGCATAATATCATATATATTTATAAAGTATGACAGAATATTCGTACGTATATATATATATATATATATATATATATATATATATATATATATATATATATATCAATTTAGAATCATAATTAATTTGTACTTCAAAAAGGTAAAACAAAATTAGTACATATATATACGTGTTCAGTTTTAGTAACTATACATCAAATAGATATGTACAATATATTGTCTTCTTTAATATATTATATGAGAAAGCATTCTATAAAATTAAACTTTTAAAATCTAACAGAAACTGGATACATCTGAATATTTAGATTAAAGCCATACTAAAGCGTTCTGAAACATCATGGACAAAATCGATAAAATGATGGTCCTTTAAAAACGAAAACAATCTTCCATATTTCATATTTGACACATGAAATATCGATGTTTTTAACTATGAAATAAACTTAGTAATAATAACATTTTATTAACATAACCTGTCATTTGAAAAAATAAATAAATGAACAAGCGCAATACCACAGAATCGCCGCTTGTCAAATTCTAATTAAATTCCGAGTCGATATCATCTATAATACGAAAAAAACTCATATTATCAATAAAAATTAAATATTAGACATATATTGTCGATTATTAAATACAAAATATTATAAAGTTTTACTTTTCAGAACGCCTTATTCATTTATTTCAATAATTTATTGAAAACGGTCTAGATCTGAATAAAACTTAAATACAAATCGTAGAAAAAATTCAACTTTCACATACATATGCAACATTAAAGGACCTTATAAAAATCTATCGTTTAGAAAAATACTGAGAATAATGAAGGATATTTACCTAATGAATACATATATATTACAAAGCATGAAGATGAAAAAATAGTGAATATCTTTGATTAATAATATTTACATAAATATTCGTGAGAACGCTTAAATACTCCGCAAAATGTAAATAAATATTGGAACGAAGCAAAGAAGCGTTTATAAATTAAATATCTTTTTTTTATTGATTAAATTTGTTCATAATGTCAATATATGTCTAAAAATAAATTATTTTATAAACTTAATGAGTATACGTTTTGAAATTATACATTTAAATTAAATGTTCTACATGTCAAATTGTGTGGCAATATAATAAGTTTTAATTTTTAACAGAATTTAAAAATTCAATTTTGTTCAATTTATAAATGGCAAAGCAATAATACATAATTAACTTAATATATATTTTTATTTTCATATAGAGTAATGCCTCACTTAACACAGTATTCTGAACTATAAAATATATTTTGTAATAAATAATAATATTAATAAAAATTAATTACTTTTAATAAAATAATTCGTGATAGAAAAAATGCATAATATTTATTTTTTGGAGCGTAATTTTATTACTCTTTCTTCTATTAATTTCTAATTCTATTAAGCACAGTTTAAATTAATATGACGTTTTTATGGACACGGTTAAGTGGGGAATTACCATATATTGACCGACTTCGAAAATAGGCTACCAAGTTCTCATGCATACATTTCGTTTCTTATATTATATTGAAGATGTGCACAGACGATATAATTTCTCAATTAAACACTGAAGGACGGCAATACAATACATTAACAAATCTTCCGATAATCGATAGCCTGTTTTCGAAACTATCTTCATTATTAATTAAAATATTTAATGTGCGTATATATTGTAAAATTCAAATAGTAATAAGAATATTTGAATCAAAATGAATAAATTAATTAATTACACTAGTAACATTTTGTAGATCAATAGTCGCAATCGACAAAAGCATAAATTATTAAGAAATTCTTAAATTATATAACATTATACCACAAAAGTAGTTATTCACAGTCTTTAACTAGGCTAACTTGGAAGAAGGGCGATTTTCTCGAAATCAAAAATAGGTTTCTTCATTATAATTTTTTTTCAAATGATTAGACTTCGATTCCATCATTTGAACCTTTGGAACTTTTGGCACGTAATTTATTCTCTTCGTGCATTTTCGGTTTTTCTGTCCTAGTATGCCAAACATACACTTTTGTACACTTATCTGCTAATGGTTCCAATTCATCTGTAGTTATGAGTTGTCTTAAAATTTCACTTTCCTATAAAATAATATATGAGTGTAAATATCAAATAAAACAACCGTTAAGTATTACATATATTCAAAAAAAAAAAAAAACAAACCTGATATCCTGCTTGAACTTTATGCGTGAATACAGCATTAGGATGTTTTTTTATTAAATTTAAGTGAATGGCAAAACCAGCCATGTCAATAGGAAAAGGACGTTCTGGTCTCCACACACTATTAAAACCTACAACTTTCTTTCCACTAGAGTCAACTAATGGTCTTTCAACCATCATCCCTCCTACTAATCCCACAGGCCAAACTCCAACCTTGCGTACTTTCCGCATCTATAAATCGTTTTAAATACACTTCGTTTATCAATATATATATATATATATATATATATATATTTATATATATATATATATTTAATTATAATTTTATATATAATAATCATATGCGAACCTCTTCAAATATTTGTAATGAATATGTATTGTCATCGTCCATGAAGAACAAAACGCCATTTGACTGATCGTCGTTGAGATTTTTCCGTAACCAGTCCAATCCAGCATTCCTTTGTTCGACTCCTCGTGCCTTCATCCAATGAGGTTCCTTTTTATTTTTTTTTATTGACACAACGACAGATGACACATAACAATACCCGGAGAGATGGTAGGGAATTTAGGAAAACGAAAAACAAAATTTACATACAAATGAGCTAACATACTACATAAACATAAAAATATATGTTAAATAAACAAAACAAAACAAATAATAATAATAAATAAATAAATGTATCAAAGCGAATATTATCATTAAAAACGCAAATAAATAATAATGTTATTATAAACATATATATGCTTTGAGAGCATTTTGTAAAAAGAAATTGTGGTTAAGTGTTTTAAAAAAATGTCAATTGTTAAAAAAAATATGAACAAAATGTAAAAATGTAATGAGTATGATGGAGGAGTGGATAAATATGGTTTATTATTGTTTGTAATATTAACACATCTCACATTATTAATTTCTTATCAAAGCGGAAAAAATATTTAAGCAAAATAACAAATTTAACGTCAATACGTTATATTAAATATTTTTTATTCTAAATTCCAACCAATTTTTAATTCTAAATGCAATTTCGTGCCATTTTAAAGTAATCATTTTTATACATATATACACTTGAGATATGTTAATGATAAAAGCATTAAATATCACAAAATACTTACAATAGTAATGTTTAAATGTTATAAGCAAAACTGTTGTTTATTAATGGTGAATGCCAAATCTTATGAAGTATGTCAGCTCAGTTTCGACTATTCATGTTGTTTATAAAAGTCAGTTCCGTATTTGTGTGATTTAAAAAATTATTATGATGCACAAACATTACACTATATTTTCAACAAACAACAATTAAAACTTTTTTATGTTCACTTTGTAATTTTGCATTATGTTGCAGAATAAAATTAAATAATACTTAAAGATCATGTATATGATTTCTTTCAAAAAATATTATTAAAAAAATATTTTTTTTAATAAAAAAAACATATATACTTCCATTATTCAAAATGTAAAAAATGAATTAATAAAATAAATTTGAAAGAAATACCAGTTTCCAATTTTTGACAGAAATACATGTATTAAGTGTATTTGAATTGACTTTAATCAGTGATCAAATATTATTTCCCTCCACCTATAAAAATAATTTCTTTAAAAATAATACTTACTGTAGGTTTTAATTGTTTACTTTTTTTAGTTCTAGCAGCTAAATGTGTATACTGAAGATTTGTTTGCATTAGAAAACTCTCTACCAGAGACGTTTTAGCGTCAGAATCCTCTACGATGATCCAATGAAAATTATCTAACCACATTAAAGTCTGCGAAAGTCTAAAAACAAAAAATAAAATCTGAATGAAGAATATGCGTATCTAATCTAAAATATGAAATTATTTTTATCACTTATGATAACTATATAAAATTAGCATTCAATAGTGATGAAATAGTACGATATTATATTAATTATTATACCTGGTTAATTCTGCTTTTTGCACAGGCCTTGTGTATGTGGGCGTTATTGCATATATCATGGGTAAATCCGGTATATGTTGACGCTCCCTTGGGACACAACCATTTCTAAAAAATATCAAAAATATTATAAGTATAAAAATGCCAGCAAATATTTTCAAACGCCAACATCGATTATGTCCAATCATCTTTGCAACATACGAGAAATGAATATATTTTTGGAAGGTAATCCACTATAAAACAACTCTACACAAAAACAAACTATAATGACGGTGATGATGATGATGATCACCGAGGACGATGAACGCACGAACTCACAATAGGCGAGTATTGCTCGTTTATTTTTTCATCACCTTGGCTGTGAAGCGTTTTGATGACAACCTGAGAACCTCTTAGGTCATCGACTGCTTTTCCTTTTCACGAATTGAATGCGTAATCCTAAACGTGATTCAAAGATGTAACGTCGAAAATGCTATTTAGTTTCATGTTTAATTTATAACAACTTACAACTCGGATATTGCATACCAAATGTATAACTAAATAGAAAAATATTAAGGCAAATTATAATGACGGATTCGAATTTCTTTTTTATAAATAAAATATGTAAAATAATTGAATGAATAGTCATAAAACGTTAAACTGAAAAAAAAACTAACTTATAAATTGCATATTGTAAATTGAAATTAATTTTTTAATTCATTCTCTATTTTTTACCGCAATATTTCATGAATAAAAATTAAAATGATACTAAGAGTTGACAAAGTCGAATAATGAGAATAAAAAAAAAACATTTTACATTAACTTACGTATAACAATTTTCATATTTTTTATATTAAAAACGAATTATTATAATATTTAAGTTTAAAAAACGACATTGCATATGTATTTCAAAACTAAAATATTTCATAAAATTGCACTGAGGATATACAATTGTCACGCAGTATGTTAATAATGATAACACTAAAGTGAAATTGCTATGAAATAATATGAAAATAAAAATGTGAATTAATGAAGCAAATATGTGTCACGCAATAATTATACATGCGATGTTTAACAACCGATAAACGAAAAATAAACCACGTGATAATTAATTTCCTTTATTTTTTTTCAATATTTTCCTTCTATTTAATTATCAGTTAATAAAAATACAAATTAGCCAACTTTTCAACCTTTTAAATACATACACCTTTATCCGAAATAGGGATAAATATATGAATACATAACATATTTGTATATATTTAAAAGTATTTGTAGATATGCATATAATAAATTTTTCTTTATAGTAAATTACTATCAAGAAAAGTGAATTTGCTAAGATTATCACTAACGCTAAGGCAGAGATTCTCAATCGTTTTAATCACGAAACAATTTTCGATCAATAATTTTCCGCTGAACATAAAATAATTAATTCAAAAATCTTTGTAAAGGTGCAAGTATTAAAATAACAAACATTTTAATATTTTAGTCTCAACTTCATTTTCTAAGTATTTTAATGTTATACATAATTTTAAACCGTTACCAAAACAAATTGGCATAATATTTTTGGCAACAGTTTTCTGTAAAAGAAAATCGTTTAATCAGGGAAGAATTGATATTTTTTCATAACATATATTGATAAAATTATATTGTAAATTATGTATAAAACTACATTTATATGGAAAATTGATCAACAAACGCAATTACAAAAAAATATACTTTATACAACTAAAAAAATATTAAGCTTATCATTTTTTTAAGTATTGACCTTATACAAACTGATTAAGCCTACCGAAAATTATTATTAAGTATACACAAAATGCTTTTTAAACAAATGTTACGCGATATGTGGAAGGATAATATTTTGTAAACAATTGGCAATTGAATTGATTTCGTGGTGTTAAAATTGAAAATAAAACAGACATGTTAGCAAACATTCATACAATGCTCATAAATCACTCACTATACTAGAATAATTTTTGAATATGTACATATATATTGAACCAATTGATCATGTATCAGTTGAATCATAATACAAAATCTTGTATTAAAATAAGCGTTAAAAAATAATAAAAGTGTCATAACCCTTATGAAAATGATGCGAGTATTGTAATTATCAAAAATATTATAATATATATATATATATATATATATATATATATATATATATATTATAATATTATATATAATTATCAAAAACTAATAACTCTTGGTTCCTTTATCATGATAATGTACCGAGTCATACTGCATTGGTTCTTCGCAACTTTTTTGCCAAAAACTCTAATCATATCGTTCCGCAATCACCGTATTCGCCTGATTTGGCTCCTTGCGACTTCTGACTATTTAGCAAACTCAAAAGGCCAATGCTAGGACGCCGTTTTAACACGATTGAGGAGATAAAAACCAAATCGAAAAAGGTCTTGAAGGTTATACTAGAAAAAGACTATTTCGACTGTTTTGATAAAAGTGCGTTTTATCGGAGGAGGATTACTTTGAAAGGGATGAAATTGATTTGAAAAAATAAATAAAGAATTTACATTTTATAAACAAATTCACCTTACTTTTTAATCACAGTAATATAAACAGGTGAAAAAATCGAATTGTTTATTTTTATTAAATACAATATTGCATTTCTAGCTCGTAAATAATACGAGTGATTAAAATTCACGACTTGTTATAAACTGAATCTATATTATCGTCAACTAGGCTATCGTAGGTGCCATTACGATTTCAATTGCAAATAGCTAACTATTCGAATTGTTCATTTTGTTTTGTGCAAATAATATATGTACGTATATATATATATATATATATATATATATATATATATATATATATATATATATATATATTCGAAGCGTTTTTCCATTCAATTGAATACAATTTAAATTTACAATAGATGCGATGACAATAAAACGATTTCGATATAATACGATAGTAAACATAAAAATATAATTGATTTATATAAAAATACTAAAAAATTTCATACTAATAAGAATAAAAATCAATATATTTCACACGATTAAGCACACAATAAACGTTCATACGCACGTTTAACTTCACGTTAGGCATTACACAGTGATTCACGGTGAATTCGAGTTGAACGATTTAACCCCTTAACGCGCACTACCGAGTTTACACCCCAATGTATCCAATCGTCAAATGGCGTAAAACATTTAATGAAGCTTAAATTGCAAGCTTTATCATTTATTGCTAGCTTATTTCTCGCGCATTTACTATTCAAAAAGAAAACGCATGAAGGGATTTAAATAATATATTGTATATATTACGTTCAAATTAACGCATCGTCTAAACAAAATGTCTGAATTTGGAAAGATAAACAAAATTGTAACAACGTCGAACTGTTTTAAATTCTAGTGTTGCTCGCAATTTAAATTGCAAATGTACGTAACCGCAACTCTTTTTACATCGCAATAATATAACGAAACGGTACAAAGTGTAAATATGACGGTCGTAAATATCTCAAAAATTAAAAAGAAATGTCCAAAAACTTTTTTTTTAATAGTGATCATTTTGAGAACAAGAATATATTATATGATGATAAATAGTGAAGTGCTACTAGAACCGTTATACGTATAAGAGTTTTAATTAAATTATCGCACAGTTAAAAAAACATACTAGCGCGACCCACATACGAGAAAGTCTCTTTGCGAGCAATTTTTTAAAATTAAAATATTTTTGCAAGACACAAATTTATAAATTCACTAGCACTAAAATAATTTTACACCTAAAAATTATAGTAAATTATACTTAATTTGAAGTATGTTTATGTTATCATAATTAAAAAATAATAATTCGTTAAACGAATATAAATTTAAATTCAAAACTAAAGCTATAAATTGATGAACTATAATATTTGGAATCTATTAAAGATTGTGTTATCATTTTAATTATATACATATAATAAATATTCATTTAATAGTACTATTTAATATTGTTTTGATAAATTATATGTCAAATATGGACTAATTTTAACATAAAAAATATTTTTCAACAGAATATTATCAAACCTTGGGTACTAAAGAAACAATTACATAATAATTTTAATATGGTACTTTAAAATTTTTGAGAGCCTAGACAGGTGGGTTCTATAAATTTTAATTATAATTTTCATATTACTGGAAATACAAATTTTAAATGTGTTTGATTGTAAAATTAAGCATTTCATAAGACATATGTTATTATTATATTTTAAATAAAAACTTTAAGTTATTATTGTATTCATCTCTAATTTTGAGATAAAACAGTTGGAAATGTCTAAAAAATACATTTTTGGACTAATTTTAAATTATAATTTATTTATATAATGCGACACAAATAAATAACTATAAAAGATGAAATAAATAAAGTAACAACAATGGAAAGAAGACGATGACTTCTTTAATAAGAAGTCATTGTACTAATTAGCTCCTTATTCAAAATAAGGAGTAAATAATATATTAAATATATATAGTATTATATTTATATTAAAAAACTCAATTTTATAAACGGAATAAAGAATAAAAAAACAAGTTTTTCTCCTAAAGAGCCTATAAATTCATACTCTTATAACTAAAACTGAAAGTATGCGTACACATACAGTAACACACACCCGCGCATGCGTACAATACGCATTAAAAACATAGATGTCACTATATTTTTTTAAATAATTAATTGCTACTAATTGATCAATAAATTGATAAATCAGTTCATTGATACGTATATTGTCATCATGAATGAGCAAGTATGCAAAATTTCAGTTCAATTGGATATTGGGAAGTAATCGAAAAATTAATTACAAGATTTGTATCAGAGAAACAAACAAACATTGCAAGTTAAATAAGAATGTAAAATGAAGAGTAAATTTCTTTAGAATAAGAGACAAACAATAGGAAAAAAAAATATTTCAGTAAAATGTTTAGTAGTGTCATAATAAAATCGTCTTAATAAAACTAAGAGGATTTACATTTTTTACGAAAATTAAGGTAGTTTAAATTCTATTGAAAATAATAATCTAGCTATTATCAATAGTAGTATATAACTTTAAATATACTTTTCTATTTATCATTAATTTATATAATAAAAATAAAAAATAATTTTGTATACACATTATATTTGAAAATACAATCATTATTAAATGACATAAATAGTACATTGCTAAACAAAAAAAAAAAAAACAAATTGTACAGAACATATTTGTCGTCTTATAAGGAAGTCGCTAGACATATATTTGTACATATTATATACATATATATATATATATATATATATATATATATATATATATATATATATATATATATATATACGCATGACAAAAAAAATATGCGGAAAATGCGAACAAACTTCATTTTGGTAATGCTTTATGCATGGCTCGTTATTAAAATAAGTTATTTTCATATTTATTACGAATTTAATAAAGTTATATAACAACGTATAATATAATATCAAGTTATTGATAAATTTTGAATATAATCACCTATAAAAAAAATCTGATATCTTTTTTTAAACAACAATTAATTAGTTATATAAAAGAAATAAATATTTAATTTCTTTTACAAAATACAAAATTTTTAAACTAAATATGTAGATATGTGTAATAAAATAACCCCATAAAAGTAATATAGTTTTAATAGTATAGTTTTAAACATAAATTTGGAAATAATATTCTCACTTCCTGTAACAGTGAATTAAATTTGTACATTATATAATTTTGTAACAAATTTTATCTAGATGTGTCTTTTTTTCACATACAAACAATCGATTTAATATTTTAAATAATTGTCATAAAAGTACAATAAAAATAAATAGAAATCTGATAGCGATACGTGTGCACAAAAGCAATTTTGATCATATAAATGAATAAATGAATGCAACCAATTTTGTCCAATTATAAAAATAGGATGAACATATAGAAAAATATATATATATATATATATATATATATATAATTGTCATATGTAAATAGATGAACATTAACGATAAAAGTACAATGTTGCATATGTGCCATGATAATTTCACAACGTTTCGCATTAATTTTAATTTAAATCAAATGTATGTATATTGTTAATTTAACGATCTTTGCCTGTCGGTTTTATGTACGATATTTATCAATTATGAAAAAAAAAATTACACATGATAATTATAGAAAAAAAATACACGAATAATAACTCTAATATTTATCAGATCTAAACAACAATATAAATAATGAACAATTTACTTTTAGTTTATATTACAATTACGTTAATTAAAAAAAAAACCGAAATAAGAATATTTATGTTACATTATACATATGTTGATCATATTTTCGTCAACACTTATAGAAATAAAACATAAGAACAGTGACAACCAATAGGATATACTATATTTTTAAAAATGTTGAATGGATTCTAAAATGTCCAATATATGGTTCTTAACTTTTTCAGAAATATTAAATATTTATAATTTTATAATATCTTTGCAAAACACTGTAGTAATACAAAACTGGGATTATATTTCTTTTTTAATATTTTCTTTTATTTAAAACATGCAGTACTTTCAAATTTCTGAAGGAACATTTTCTTTAAGATAATGAAGTATAACTGTTCTGTAAAACACCAACTAGAAGGTAGTAGTCTTATATAAAAAAAAAGATTGAATTAAGTTATGTGGATAATTTTCCACTATTCATAGTAATAGTTTCTTGCTAAAACAGCTAATAGGCGTAGTTGCTACAATTATAAAGATTTATTATACCAATTTACATTAATAGTTTTATAAAATGATACTAAAAATCTCTTACTTTTCATTGCTTATTCTTAAAAAAAGAAAAATCATTATTTTTATTACTTCTTTAAATAAAATCTATTTTTAAATGAGTCATTATATACGAATGACGACTCACCTATATGTAAAAATATCTATAGAAAAGTCACTACTGCTTGAATAGAAAAACTAATGAACAAATAATAATTTTCTACAACGACTAAATTTACAAAAATAACGAATATTAGTAATCAAACGTACGTGGTTAAAATTCATCCTTTTATATATACAAACAATAAAATTTGTGGCAGTTTTATTAAAAATTAAATACAGTGAAATACTGCTGATAAGAATCCTTTTTATTTTTTATAAAATTTCTTATAAACGTATTTAAAAACGTTCTTTTTACAAATTCCATTTTATTATTTATGTCGTTTGATTCAAATCAGTACCAAATTTAATACAACATCCAGATAAGTACAGTAACAGGAAACTACTACTCTAAAATCATTAATGTTTAATGTATATAATATAAAGGAAATACGAGTTTTTGTAATATAATACAACAAAACAACAGCTTAAAATATTAAAAAAAAAAAACATTTTATAAGTATTCATTGAATATGTAATTTTAAAAATATATTATAATCAATTAATTTTAATTTAATTTAGAACAAATTCATGTTATCATTAAATAATCTAACATAATCTATAAATATGATTGCTACAAAATTTTATTAAAAATATACTGATAATGGAATTTCACTGTTACAAAAAAAATACATAACTTGTATAAATATACAAGTTTAATCTTCTATATTAATAATTAAATTTCAATATCATAGAAATTGACATAAAGATCGATATAATTATTTCAATTACTACATTAAATTATAGTAATTGATAATAAAATGTTCGCAAATTACAATTTAAAATAAAAATTTAAACAGAAAAAAAGCTGTATGTTTATCATAATATATGATAAACATACATTATTAAAAGAATTTATGTATCTATAAATCAAATATAATTAGGTAATTCAATTTTAAAAGAAAAAATTATTATCAAAATATATAAAAATAATCAGCAACCGATTTCATTGTAGTAATCAATAATTAATATTATATAAATAATTGTTATAAAAGTCATTACTATAATATTTTTTATTAAATATTATTTATCGAAACGATTGTATTATATAATTTCTAAAAAGAAAAGAAAAATATTTAATATATTTTGCAACCACAATAAATATTAATGTTTTCATATTATTACATTGAATTTAGATTTTTTCTCAATAATTAAATTATAAATTCATTATTAGAGAACTGCGTCTATCGTAGAAAAATATTATCTTCTTGAAAAAATATCCCGATTATAATTATAAAATAAAATATAGAAAAATAATGTCGTTTTCAGCGTTCACTGAAATAGATGTCACACGAACAATTGCTAAAATAATCAAACTTACAAATACTAAGAAAAATGTAATCGTAACATAAAAAAATAATAAATATCAAGTTTGCATAAGTTTTTCTTTCTAATTTACATAAATTCATACGTTAACATTTCGGTTCGCGCCTTATACGATAAAATAAATATATATTTTTGGTATGAAACGATGTATTCAACATTTAATATGAATTATAAAATTTTCCGTGTGATTGTTGATATTTAATTTTTTCAGATTTATACGTGTCACAATCGATATCGGTTTTAAAATATTGACTTTTTATAAATCATTCATTAGATATATCAATCACCTAATAAAAGTCAAAATAAGTTAATCCCAATATCGAACGCCTCTGCACAATTATAATTAAAATTGATAAAGTTTTACATTGGACGTTTTCCGTAAATAATTGGTAATGATTTAATCTTTATTGATAATGAAATGAAGGAACCATAATTTCAACTATTTGCAAATTTGATAACGGACATATAGAGATACGGTACAATTTTAAATGAGAAGTTTTAATATATTTAATATTTTTTTATATAAGAAAATGTGAAATAATTTTTAACGACATACTACATACAATATTTAATAAGATAATGAGATTAAAGATGCGCAAAAGGGAAGCGCATACCTGACGGGGATGGGCGGGGGCGGAGGCGGTGGGGGCGCCCTCGAAGACAGCTCAGAATTGAACCTGTCTCTGGAATCGGTGGCCGAGATCGAATCGGTGCACTGAAACGAGCCATTCGTCGAGACGAAAGCGAGCAACACGAGACACGCGATCGCCGAATAGAAGAGCAGGGTTCGCCTCCTGATGCGAATATCGCTCGTCATGTCGCCGCCAACATTCCGCACCACACTGACGCCGGTTCGCTCTTCTCCCCCCTCCCCCTGTCACTGAACGATTCTCTTATATACTTACCGCGAACGCCATTTTCGACAATAACGATACAAATTACGACCAACTCCAATTGTACAATTTCAAAACATTATCAATTGAGAAACCGTAGTACATTGTTTAATCTCTTTATAAAATTTGATTAGTTTACTAAATTTCATCAATCGATTAGTATATTCTAATATACTAATATGCATATAAATATATATTATATATATATATATATATATATATATATATATATATATATATATATATATATATATATATATAACGAATGTATAAAATGGATATAGGAAAGCCTTGAAATTAATTAAAGGAAAAATCGTAAACTTAATCTTAAACGAAAAAGAATTGAAATCATTGATTAAATTTTAAAAAAATCCTTAGGATATTTTTTTTTTACTAAAAACGGAACGCTACTCGTACTACGATCGCGGAACGTTGACCTCGCGATAAAAAAAAACTGGCGAACTCATAATTTTAATATATACTAAAAATTACGCTTCCATTACTATAAATGAGTGGTTATTGAAGGAAAAAATATAATGAATTAATAAAATATATTTTTTATATTAGCGATACTCGAGCCCGTTTGAAATCGAAAATAAAGAAAAGATCGATATCTATAGAACACTTTTATTACAACCTGCAAGTTTCGTCGTACATTACATAACATGAAAAACAATACTACAATCATTAAACGTCATGCTTAGTAACATTCAGTATCTTCATCACATATAATAAATTTTAATTCCATAAATAGGCATGATTTCGAGTTAAATATATTTTATGGGTTGTACTATGATAAAGAAAGTCAAATAACTATAACATTTCCAGCATGTTTCACTAGAAGATCAGTCTTGTGGTTCCATATGAATGAAACGATTCAATACAATTAATAATTTTCTTTTCAATTCAAAGACAATATTTACAATAAAACAATATATGCAAATTTCCCTTCGAAAAATATTTATAAAACTAAACCAAAATAACCAAAATATTTATGATCGATAATCATTCATTAAAACGTTTACGATTAAATAAAGGCCGGTAACAAAAACGATGAAAAATAGGTCAAATAAAAGATAATAAAAACGTTTGAAAACGAAAGAAAATATGTAAATGTGTCGATCGAAGGGATATTTATATGACATTTCTCGATAAATAATTAAATCAAATTTACTCGAAAAATAAGGGAAAAAATATAAAATTCACGAATTAATTATTATCAAACCAGATAACACGCCCTTAAATATGAAAACGTGTGCAATATGTGATAAAACTGATGAAAAGGAACTGTTAAAACTTTGGTAAAAATAAATGTGAGATACATAATACATAATGGATATGGAGTATTAGTTTGTTATAAACGATTCAAATTTTATCCAGGAACAAAGTGATTGGAAATTACAAAAATTTTCCAAATGTCTATGTAAGAAATTAACATAGCCGTATTAGCCTCACAATTTTAAATTTAGTCAAAAATACAATTAAAAATTAATATGTTATTTTAAAGAGGAAAAATATAAAAAATATAAGTCAAACAAAGCAAATATAACAAATATCTTATCTGATAAGTAGTATCACAGACTCCTCATCTAAAATCTTATTCACGCTACAAGGATATTTTGTTGAAATACGTTTGACAAACATTTTTCTAAACTTTAAATGTATGCAAGCGTTCTTAAACAAAATATAAAATAAAACATAATAAAAATAACACACGGTATCAGCGTGAAAAATCTATAAAATTACACTAAATTGTTAAATTAACACCAAATTACATAACATCCAATGGAAATCTGTGATGCGTTTCTTTCAAATAAATTGACAACAAAAATAATATATTGATCTAATATTAAATAAAATTTTTAATTAAAAAAAATGAAAAATAATAACATTTTCAAAAGATTATCACACAAAAATTCACCAAAAATTAATGCAATAACCATGCATACGTCTTCTAAAAAAATCGTAAAATGTATAAATTAAAAAATCTATTTTTATACTATCGTTCATTACAAAATGTGGAATATAATAAATATATTACAAATCAACACTCTTACGCGATAAAAAAAATATATAATATATTAATCAATATTAAAAACTATGAATTTTCAGCATACACAAGCGCCATGTCAATTTTCAATTCATATAAAATTACTCAGTATTTCAGCATTAAATCGTGAACCGGAATATTGCAATCGCATTTATAGTATATACAAATATTCTATGAATATGTTTAAACAAAAGTTCCAAAAAGCTCACTTATAAATTATACATTGTTTAAAATTCATACTAAAAAGATTATAATTTCGACTACAAAAAATACAATCTAATGAATTTGTTGACATTTTGTTAACAAATAATAAAATTAAAAAATACATATATAAATGAAAAAAGAAAATCTGTTAATAAAAATTTGGAATTATCAAGTGTTATATAAAGCTTGTTTATAAAGTCTTAAATAATGAAGGATATGCATATGTTTTAAAAAATTCTTTATAAATCATTATTTGTAGAAAAAAATATTATTATACATTTATAAGAAATTTTAAAACATTTGAAGATATGAATTAGACTACAAAATTTAGAAATAGAACGTTAATTTTGTTATAGAAATATTTCATATTCTATCTTGTAATTATAGTGTTTATCATTGACTTACTAGGAACATCAAAATAAATAAAAATATGTCAAATAATTCATGCTACTGGAATTTCCCACATTCTAAATATATATCTTTTTCTCAATAATTTTTTTTTATAATAAATCAATATAGAACAGTGATTATATTGTTATGAAATAATAAATATTTTAAAATATAGTGATAATTCATACCATTAATAGTAATTAAAGTATATTATTACACATTCTCTGAAGAAATAAATTTATTGGAAGAAGCCAGCTTCACACGTTCTAAATCTTATAATGAATTTAAAATAATTTATAGATTGACTATATCTACACCTAAATATTTTAGATAAAAAAGCATTTAAGATATAATAAGGATAAATTACATAGACTATAAAGATTATATTTGTAATTATGAAATTCTAATAACACACATTTTTTTCACATAAAAAATCGTAGCCATTCTTAAATAGAAATACTTTTAAACATATTTGAGAAGTATTTTAATAATAATTTCTTAAACTCATTTTAAAATGATAAACATTAGTTCTTCATACAAAAACGATTAATAAATTGTGTAGACATAAAATATAATAAAAAAAATATCGTGTATAATAAAATATATATTAACCTATTTTAGAGATTCCTTACACATATATATTTAGTACTGCGAAATATAAATCATGGTTTGTATTTAAAATATACGTGCAAGAATGCTAATAAGAAAAAACACTAGTCATTAATATGATTTATATAATTTTTTTCTAATATAAGCAAAACATTTGAAAAAATGTTTTTACTAGTCATTTATAAAAAATCAAAAATTATATTTTTAATTAATAGTTAGAAACAGTAAAAAGTTTTTAAAATATTAATGGAAGATTTGTCTTATAAACATTGAAATCGATGATTTAAATTGAAATACTATAAGAAATATCAAGAAACCGTTTCCAAAATTTTCTTCACTAATTACAGGGAGAAAAAAAAGCTACTAAGCAGCGATGAGTCTTTAAAATATTATATATAAGGTTTATTAAAGACATCGATTGAACGATGACAATATATTTATGAAAAGTACTACAATATATGAAAATACGTAGTTCTGAAATCTAAAATATGCGTAAACATACGTTTATTAATGTCCTTAAGATTCATGTTATTGCATATAAAATTGCACAATTCCAACTCATCCAAATTTATGTGAAATACGAAAACTGAATTAAAAACGAAATATATAAATATATATATATATACTTAAATATTACAAGCACAAAATTATTATATTATTTGTGCATAAGACTGACACTTCTATTCCCTAAATGTCACTACACTAAAAAACCTATATCAAAATTAAAAGGCAGTCAATCTGTTAAGAGTTCAGTATTTTGCATTCACATTGAAATACTCAACTCCATATTGGGTACATTTCTGTTTTATAATTTTATTATATTTTAGCTTGTTAAAGTATATATATATATATATATATATATATATATATATATATATATATATATATATATATATATATATATATATATATATATATATATATATATATATATATATATATATATATATATATATATATATATATATATATATATATATATATATATATATATATATATATATATATATATATATATATATATATATATATATATATATATATATATATATATATATATATATATATATATATATATATATATATATATATATATATATATATATATATATATATATATATATATATATATATATATATATATATATATATATATATATATATATATATATATATATATATATATATATATATATATATATATATATATATATATATATATATATATATATATATATATATATATATATATATATATATATATATATATATATATATATATATATATATATATATATATATATATATATATATATATATATATATATATATATATATATATATATATATATATATATATATATATATATATATATATATATATATATATATATATATATATATATATATATATATATATATATATATATATATATATATATATATATATATATATATATATATATATATATATATATAGATTCTAATAACAAATTCCCTGCAATGATTACTGTTGGCCTTAAATAAAAATCACATCTAATGTATCATTTCACAAACATGTTAATATGTTTTCATTTGTGTTAAAAATTTAGCTAGTTAATATTATTAAGAGTAATTATTAATGTAATCTTATTTTAAAGCAGCAGCATCAAAAAGTTATTTTCTTGAGTATAAAATATTAATTGAAATAATTATTATAGTCCAAACTTCAATTTTTTTAGTAAAATGTACTCTTTCTATATTAAACTTAATGTCATATTGTAATTTAAATAAATAGTACAATAGTGAACGAATATAAGGCCATTTTAACCCGTTGTATATATAATAAAGCTACCAATTGTCAAAATTCAGAAGAAATGTTGAGCATAATTATTATAGTTGCTAAATAATATATATTTATATCAGTACACTTTGTATACATCGTTACATAATTTGACTTTATTATTTTACGTTCATAAATTGCCATCCAGTAGCAATTGTCTATATTAACTTTTTACTGTAATTTAAATACATAAATCCTCTTAGTAAATAAAATAATAAATATAAATAACTTCTTGGTTTTTGTAAATATAATAAAAATACGTAGAATAATGTAACTTTTAGGCATCTCGTCACAAAAAAAGAAAATTAACATTAGATTCTTATACATATAAATTCCCACCAAAACATTAACATGTATATATAGAAATATATAATATATAAAAGTGCTTACGATTGTAACTATAAATAATTACAAGCAATTATTTAATTCATATTTATGATATAATGCGAAAATAAAATAAAATAAAACACTCCTGTTACGATAAATAACAATTGTTGGTGTTATGTGTTGTCTTAACAGCATCATATTGCAAAGAATTTACGATTTAATAATTAATATAAAATACTTATTGAAATGCTTTTTAATTAATTGCTTGCTCTGTCATTTGAAGGCATAAAGATTCAAGACGAGAATTTATATCTCCCATTGATGCAGCGGAAGGTAATCGTTTAGGTATTGGGGGTGCAGGAGGAAAGGACGGATATGATGAGCTTTTCCTGCTGTTATCTGTCGACTGCCAACTATTGGAATTCATACAATTACGCCATCTAAAAATATTTTTATTTCTTATAATAAAAAAGACTTTAAATCCTGGTAACGTTAATAAAGATTTCTAGAGATATGAATAAAAAAAAATACTATAAATAAAATGTATAAACCTGGGTTTAGGTCGTCGTTGAAAAGAAGCATCACCAAGGTGGGCTAAAAATTGTCTCGGTGGCACACGATACTTGAGAGATTTTAACTCTGCGGCTAATGCTGCACTACGAGAGAACGCATCGTGAGCTAACGCTCGATCGACAAGCCAGCAATGTAACGAAACTGCCGTTCCTCCATCATGATAAGACGACCCGCTGGATAATAAACGGGATGAGGCTAAAAGCAAACGGATAATTTTAGATTTTAATTAGAAAAAAAAACGAAAGATTTCTAGCATTTATATTATACCTAAATCTAACACTCTAACAACGAGCGATGCAAGAGGTGAATCCGGTTTGATAGGACTAATGACAATACTTCGAAGCTGTTCTAACAACGATGTCATACTCGTTATAGACATGTAACCCCCGTTTGAAAGTTCTTTTTCCATTTCCTCTAATATACCTTGCCTTTCGGACAATTTCCTGATGGAGAGCAATAACTTATGTCTGGCTCCTTTGGTGACACCTTAAAAGTTTAATAATTATCAATCGCGAATATCGAACGGAGACAATTTGCGGAAAATATTTTCTCATTTTAAAACGTACCTAATCTTTGTAAATAGTCCTCGTTGATCGCCATCATTTGATCATACGATATGTTAGCGAAGAGCCAAATATATTTGTGCAATCTGAGAGATTTCAACCAATGGGCAATCGTTGACATACCGTCGTGATCTCCTTGATTATTAAACCTTAAGTCGTCGAGTTTAGTTTCGCTACCGCTACTGGAGGACAAATTGCTCACCGTTTGTACATTTAATAAGCTATGTTCGCTCGATAGAGAGAAACTTCTAGGTTTTTGCATGAAATGTTCCACGTTCAAGTTTTCCGACGACGACGACATCAACCCGTACGACGTGGAAGGAGGAGTTAGACTGTTGGATCTGCGCGCTTTCGGTTGTATAACTCCCGGATCGAAAAACGACCGTTCGATTTCGTTACTGAGATCTATTTCGGTTCCGTTTTTGGAGAACGATTCTTGCAAATTGTCGTCTCCGCTCCGCGTACCGCAAGATTCGCTTCCGTCGGACGCGACTTCGTTTACGGTAGATTTAAATTCGACGTTCTTTCCGATGGTCCTTCTGAACGCGCTGTTGCTCTCCGTCGGCCAAGCGGCGGTCGACTGCTGAGAGTCGGGTTTCTGAGACCAAATTTCGTAAAACGAATTGCCAACGTTCATTATGTGGTTTTCCAGATACGCCAACCATTGAGTCAGAGACCTAAAAGCGCAAAGGAGTTAGAAACGAGCGCAATTCAGACGGAAACTTAAAGCGAGAAAAGATTCGAAACCGATCCGCCGAAGGGTTACGTCACGAGCGATTGCGGTTTCGAATTTCGGATACGATACCTCTTGTCGGCGTCGGTGATCGCGGGATGCACGAGAAGATACGAGAGCATCTCCTGGCACTGGTCGACGTGACGATGGTGTCTGACGCAGTGTCGGACGAGGTGCGGCACGGCTCGCAAATAGGCGCGCTTCGCCTCCTCGTTGCCCGGTTTCAGCAGCGGCAGGTGACGGACGAGGAGGCCGAGACGCTCGCCGGCGTCGGGGGCTTCGCCCTCGTCGGCGGCGGCGGCGACGGCCAACCTGGCGACGGCGCGAGGGTCGTTCGCGTCCGCATCTCTTGACCGTTTATCGGCGTCGGACGCGAGGGCGGTGTCGAGGGCGCGAGCGGCCGCTTCCTGCAGCAGCCTGAGCGCCGGCCAGGGGGCGCGCCTCAGCAGCGCCACCAACGCCACCGTGCGCTCGCATGCGCCCCACCGTTCGAACAGCGCGCCCAACGCGGACACCTGCTCGCTGAACGGCGGCTCCATTCGGGCGGCTACGCCATCGCGGCGCCGCCCCCGCCCCCGCCTCTCCGCTTCCGCGTCCGCGCGGCCGCCCTCCGCGGGCATAACGCTAAGCAATCTGACCATAGTCGATGCGAATTCGCTTCGATCGAAGCGCCCTCTTTTCTTCTCTCTTCCGATAGATCCGATCGACGTTACAATTTTTATTATCTCGCGTTCGCTTTTAATCTTTCGTTTCGGAGCTAAAAATATTTACGAATATCTCTTTCGATCGCGAAAAATTCACGCTCCGTTTTATAATGTCTATATAAATATTTAAATGAATATATTTTATTTTTTATTTATTATAAAATGCAATATAAGATATAAATAAATAATATTCGCACATATATTTTTCGAGTTATTTGTTTTACAACAAACGAATCCGCTACGCTTTAAATAAAATTCGCTTACATTTCGCAATGTATTAACGCGTATATGACATTTAAAAAATGAAAACGCGATCGCTCATCGATCCGACAAACGCGTCATCGTATATTATTAAAAAAATCAAATATCACAAAAACTATATACGGCGCGCCTTAGACTCTCGCGATAGAAACGCAACTAAATTAACTTCTTGTGTCTACCCGCAATTCGTAAATTATTGTTGTCGTTAGGAAGCGACCGCGGATATAGATAGCGTTATACGATTTTTATAAGTAACGATGCGAGTTCGTTCTTATTTTTTTCTAATTTTTAAATTTTCGAAAAATATTAAGTTTTTTAAATATTCTTCAAATATTTAGTTTAAAATTATAATGTCGTTTAAATATATTAAGTTAAACGTTTTAGAAACGTATGGATGTAATAAATGTTCTTTTTGCAGTAATAAATATATTTAATATAATTTAAAATCTACGGATCGATTTTAGAAAAAAATGAAATGCGTTTGTCGGTCCTAAAATTTAATATTTTTCATAAATAAATTGATAATTTTATTATAAAAAATAATCAACAATAAAATAAATTTTTAATAGAACATACGTATATAATACTTCTACAAAAATATATTTTTAAATTAAGAAAAAACGTATTTCTTATTAAATTATTATTGTTGACATGAAAATATCTGAAACTAAAAAATTTCCCACGACTTAACACAATAAGATTTTGGGTCGGATTCAGGTATATTTTGAAAATATTTTTAAACACTTTTCATAAGTATTGCATTAAATATGAATTATATAACAAAAACGAAAAAAATATTGTATATGTTTATTTATGACATTAAAAAAAACATTATTATATAAATGGTTGTATTCAGATTATTTAAATGTTACACTCAACTAATATAATTTTTAATTTAATATTTGTTCAACCCTGCAATATACAAAAATATCATTAAATTTATATATATGTATTAATTGATTAAAATTTAAAGTATTTATATATTTTGATATTAAATAATAAGGATGAAAATTTAATATTAATTCGATATACATAATGAAGTATTTATACAACATTAACAATTTTAATACAATATATAGATAATAAAATGACGTATATAGAAATTGTATATGAATTTTCGAAACATTGTAATGCATATTTGTTTATCTGAGCTTGTACAACTATTTTATCAAGAAAAAAAGATTTATGTTCTTTTTCGATTTCTTTTCGCAACATTAGTTTGCATAGTTGTAAATCACAAAGGATTAACTTCAAGGAGTCTCCGAGATTTAACGCAAAAGAGGTAAGTCCTTTTTTTCTATTTACAATATTCTATTCAATGAAGATTATTGCAAAACGTTTCATTATCTTTGAAAAATGTAAATATTTTTCTACGAATAGCAACACAGACGCAATTGTTAAAAATACTGTTAGTAAAAATGGTTTGGATTTGTTCTGCGAATTTGCATTTCGATTAAGATAAGCGATGTTAGACGAGTTTGTAATGTAAAAATATTTTTATATTTATATAAAAAATATGTTATTATTTTTTATAATTAAAAATTTTACTTAATCGATGACGTTTTTTGTAGCTTAAATCAATATGAAATTATTATATATTTATGTGTATATACATATTTTATAATATGCAAATATTTATTTTCTACCCGCTAAACTTCATATAAAAGAAAATATTAAAAAGTGATGTTATAAAAAATGTTACACGAAAATGTGCTACTTGTGATGTAAATAAAAATAAAAATATATCAACCTTTAAATAATTCGTTATTATAATATAAAATTAGTAACGATAAAATGGTTTCATATTGTGAAAACTAATTGTGATTATTGAAATTATGGTTGTGTATATTCGTGTGAACGTATCTATGTATGTTTGAACGTGTATGCGTGTGGATTTAAGAATGCATGTGTGTGTTTCCAGTTATATTAAACCTTTTTTAAGCAACGAAAACCTTTTTTTGTAAAACAAATTTGTGTATTAAATAAAAATATATGTTATCATATTAAATATATATTTTTTTGATTTCAATTGAAATTAACATTAATTAATTATATTTTGAAAAAAAAGTTTTTTTTTTGCTCTCCAATCAATTCTTACAATTTTTAAGTTAATTAGGTTTTAAAAATGATTTTAAAAATATTATTAATTTATTTAAATCATAATAATGTTGAATATTCCGTATAAATAAAATACAAAATATATTCACATTATAATTTACGAATGATACAATTTTTAAATAAATAATTAAAAAAAAAGATTTTTAATTAATATAAATAATTTTAATAATATTTTGATGAAAAATTGTTAAAATTAATTCTATTCTAATTTTTTTAGATATTACATCTTCAAATTGTTTTATTAAAATATTAATATTACGTTTCATGACGAAATGAAAAATTTTATTTATTTATTTGAAAGAAAGTAAAAAAATAAAAATAAAAAAAAAAGATGCGATTTCTGAACGAAGAACCCTAATCGGAAGAGAAATTGTGGTCGAAAAGGAAACTAGGTGTATTTGCTAATGTTGTCTATCCCCACCAACTTTCTTTGCCAAAAATGTACATGAACTTGCATGCAGTTACCCCTTTGAGTTACATTGCGGTGGACAATCATTGAGGTGCCTGGTCGTTTATAGTTTGTGGTCAACTTGCATCAGAGTCAGTTGAGTCCACATATCATCACTTAAACTGAACGCTAGACTAAGACTATTTAAATAATGTCAACCAATTTTTATAAAAACGTGAGTTTATAAAAAAAATATATATATATTTTTTTTTTAATTGATTTTAACATGTATGTTTTTGTTATATTATTATAATAATATTTTTTTTTTTATTTTAGCAAATCATCATGAATAATTCAAATTCGGAATATCCTTTGGATTTTTCTGGACAAAAGATGGAAGTTTTGGATTTATCCAAACCTCGTGTATCTGAACAGTATTATTATGGAGCTACATCGCCTGATAATTGCCATAGTTCATCATCACCAATGAGTAGTTCGTCTGAAAATGTGGCTACGATTAGAGCCATTTCTCCGACGACATACGTCACCAAGTATAGAGAATCTCAAAATGGAATCGTCGATAGACCATCGTTTGTTCCTGAAGCGAATGCAGCATCAAGAAGTCCACATAATCGGAATTATACGACTTGTTTTCCTGGAACAGAACATTTGGGTCCACTAGTTTTACATGCTGCACTTCAACAACAAATATTAATAAAACAAAATTGTCCTGACGTTGATAACAATAATAAAAATGACCAATCGGGACATATGTCAGATACCGGCTCGGATGGAGGTAAATCAACCAACGCTCTGCCCATATATCCGTTAATTGCCCCTGGAAGAGATGGAAAAGTGACGAGACCTTTCAAAGCTTACCCTAAAGATCCATTGAGCTTATCGGCAGGATTCACCGCTGTCGACTCATTCTTGGATACTCAGTCTGCTGAAAAATATACAATGTTCAGACAGAAAATGTTGGAACAGATCTGTGCCGCTAACGGTGGACAAGCCACGGTCTCAAATCCTAAAATGAGAAGAACCGTCAACACGAATAACAATTACGTTGGAGAAGAAGACAAGGATAATTCTTATACGGAAAGGAGAAGAAAAAATAATGCTGCCGCCAAAAAATCTCGAGATAGAAGAAGAATAAAAGAAGACGAAATCGCCATCAGAGCAGCATATTTAGAAAGGGAAAATCTCGAATTGAAATTCGAACTGGCCGCATCGAAAAAGCAACTGGAAGCTTTAGGCGTTTTATCAACGACACAAAACAAAAATAATAAACAAGTTAATACTAAATCTAATTAATTTTACGTCTTTAAAAAAAATTCTTTAAGAAAATGCAATAAGTTCCAATTTTATTTTATTATTAAATATTTTTTCAATATAAATTTATAAAGTATATTTTAAAATATTTTTTTCTAGTATTTTGTATAATGTTGTGTTCGTATTGTTTTCGTATTAAAAATTAGTCATTGAAGAAATTATATATATGTATATTTTTTCGATTATAAAAAAATAATCAATAAATGTTTATATATTATAAAATTAATATTTTGAAATGTGATAAATTCTTGTCAACGAACGCACATAATTCCTAAATTAGTGTATATTATAATTATGAGACGTATGAAAAATTAAATTTTGTAACTTTATAAATTAACGATAAGAATATAATTTGTATTATTTTTTTATATTGAAATAAAAAAAATCACATATAATGTATTATTCTTTTTTATTTATACTAATCGTTTAAATCAATTAACTTATTTAATAATTCAAAAGAAATATTGCTATTTTCTAAAAAAAATATGTTTTTAAAATATTGTAATTATTTTTTTCTATATAAATTACATAAATCAGAAAAAAATATTATTAAGTAATATTGCAATTTGATCATGCGATAAGAATATTTGAGGCATTCTTTTTATTTTAATTCATATCAAACTTAAATCAATGTTGATAAAGATTCAAAAAAGCTTTAAGATTAGATAAGCATTATTTTTCAGGTAAAAAATGGATATAAAAAATACTGAGAATTCTATAAGTCTTAACTAAGAAGGAATATATAAAATAAACGTGATTTATCATAGTTTAGATATTATAATTTATATTGAAATTATCAATTTTTTTTCTATATATTGAAATATTCGATAGTTTATTTTAGATAAATTTTATTATTAATGATGAAGTTTATATATGAAAATATTATATAAATGGTGTTAATATTTTCGGGAATGTCCTGTATTCGATCATCTCGGAACGCGGAAGTCACAGGACGAATCCTGCGGAAATAATACAATATAAAAATGTTAGGGGGGGTTTAAGGTAATGCAATATACGAAAACAACCCTTACGACAATGTGCGTCTAGTTGTCAGTTTTATCGACATAGCCACATTGAAGGGTTTATTGGAGGTGAATCGAGTGGTGAATCAGACAGGGGATGATCGACACATGACCATTGGTCGAAAAAGGGCTCAAGGGGATGATTTTGAGGGTAGTTCGTCCGTCGAACCATTATTTACTGTTATTGCATTCGTGCGCCTCCCCCTTTATAAATCCACGTACGTGAAAGGGTTAAATTGACCACACACGGGTTTATGGTACTGTTTCCACCATCTTGTTCGATCGAACTTAATGAATTTAGAGCTATATTAATTTCGATTTTATTTTGAATAAAAAAATATATGAATAATTATTATTTAACAATATATGATTAAGAATGTAACATGTTAAAAGATGTATTATGTATCAAAAATATCTAATTAAACAATTGAAAGACTATTCTAATTATAATTTTGATAAACCTGAAAAATAAGAAAGTTTTCTTAGAATAATAATTAATATGAAATTGAATTTGTAAACACATTGGATTTATCAAATTTCACTTTCGCAAACAATGGTGATGATTAATGTATATTGTTGAAAAAGTATTACTTTATGAAATTAGTACGAAAGGTACAAAAGGTACCATTATGAAATTAGTACTATTGAGTAATGCTATTGAAGTAATTTACAGTAATTTTAATTGAAAAATAAAATTATTTATAATGTAATGTGACAACCTGATGTCTTTAGCGGTGCGTCGTAAAATTCGGGATATGGAGAAATGATTCAACTTAGAATAGTTTAAAATAACGAGGAATTTTATACAATAATCAAATAATAAGGATAGACAGCGGAAGAAATGCAGATTATCATACGATAGCGCACAAATAATAAAAACATAAAACAATTGTCAACCTTGATCTACAAATTCATATTCCAAACTTAATATTCTGGAGTGGATAATTGGAGTACGTCCGTTTATTCTTCTGGAACCAGATTGTTGACGTTCAATATTAGACTCCTTCCCATAGTAAGATCCTCTGGACTTGTAGAGCTTCAGGATGTCGACCTGGACGCTTCTATCTCCGACAGTCTTTCTTCCTTAGGACTTAAATGTCTCTGTCAGCTCTCCAGTCAAAGTCTACATGCCTTTGACCCTTGTATCAGAAGACCTTTCGATTTGTTGGTCTGGATAACGTAGACTTCATCTACGGAATGGTTGACACAGGAAGACATTTTAGATCTACGAACCTGACTCTCTCCTCTTGATTAGAACTTCAAGGTTGCTCAGGTATGATGCTGACTTGATTGTGGAATATCGAATATTCCGCACATTATTACGATATTTGTCTTAATGGCTCGTACGTGAAATTTTTCGTGGCATTATTCCATTGCTCCCGTGATTAATGTTCGTCTTGATCGCTTTCAGCAATATTCGAGGAACTCGTACGTGATTTTTAAGCGTATTTCGGGCAATCGTTCTTCGCTCTATTATTTCTTTATTTGTTTTTCAGTTCCATTAAAATAACAAGAAATATTTACAAATTAATCTAATACACGTATTTTCTGTATAAAATATGATTGAAGAAGTTGTCGCAATATTAACGCATTAATATTTAACGCGAAGATTATAACTTTATTTTTAGATTTCATTAAAAAAAATAATTTGTTTAAATTTAATTTTGTAAAATTAAGAAAACAATTTAAAATATTTCCGATATGAAAGAAATCGATGTCAAAATACTAATAATTGTCAGAATTATATATTCTCCTTATTGCGTTAGCAATATTTTTTTTTTTAAATAAAGTAGTTAAAGGCAGATACAATTATTAAAATTGTCTTATTAATTTTATTGATAATATATTTTTTATCATATTTATATTTAATTTATTTATAAAATCTATACTTTACTATGAAATAGCGTATTTTAAAAGAAGCTTACATTTAATATTATTAGACTAAATAAGCTATATGATTTGAAAAAAAAAATATATCAAAGTTTTATATTTAAAAAATATTTTTTATTATTTATTAATAATAATGCAATCATATACGGATTGTTTTTAAAACGAATATTAAAAACTATTTCGTATTCAATTCGACATAAAATCTCAATCGTATCATTTTAACGTTCGAACATGCAAAACTATCGATTATTATTATTACAATTTTTTTTTTCTATATAAAACGGGAATTATAACGTCGACAACTCTTTTTATTGTAGTTAACAAAAGCCATTCATTCATATCGATAAAGCCGTGAAGAAAAATTGTAAAATTTTCATTCTTCTATCGCAACTTAATGCAAGGTGTTTAGTTGCCCGGTAAACGAATTCGAATTGTGAAAACGGTACAGAATTAAGACGACGTTTCCACGATAAAAGACAAGAAATAAAAACCCTTTTTTTTTTTTTTTTGGTTCAACAATAAAAGGATAACGTCATCCTTACTTAAATTTGTTGTATGCATTTTTTTTTCTATCTTAGAAAATTTTGCATAGTATCTGGAAAGGGCGAGTTTACCGTTATGTGAACGTTTCGCAAAACTTTTTTCTATTGTTGCATATGCATTAGTATTACTGTAACAGTTAACTTAGTTTGCGGTTTATGTAGGCGTATGCAAAACTTAACCCTCAGGGATATTCAATAGATTGTTTTCAAATTTCGAATATTTCTCAATATATGAATATTTACGATGAAACTAATACCGTGACAATAGTGATATTATAAAATATTATTGTAGTGTTGAAATATCAATCTTATATATATATATATATATATATATATATATATATATATATATATATATTAATTAATTAATTTTTTTGCTCATTCATATATGGTATATGAGGATTTTTTTAATATATTTTTTATAAATTCATTACAACAATCTTTTTTATTAATTGATAAGTTATAACATATTTAGTGTTTTATAAAATAATATTAGCGCATTAAAAATTGAATATTATAAATAATAAAATTGTTATTATATTAATTAAATTAAAAGAATTTTAATGTTATTAATTTATTTTGAATATTTTTTTTTTAATAATTTTTATATAATTCTAACTCTATATAAAATAAAAGTTATAAAGAACAACTATTCGACAGTTTCAATTTGCTTTGACTATAATTATAAAAAAATAATAGATATGAGACGATAATAATATTATATTTTTTCGTATAACATAAAGAGAGGCTAAACTTTAATCGTAACGTTCTTTTAGGAAAATTATTTTTAATAATTAATCCCATAATTTTTAAATATTTATAATTAAAAAAAAAAAACACAGAATCAAAAATATATATGAAAGATCTGGAATGATTACAGTTAATTTTGATCAAAGTTCGCTATAAGAAATATAATATGTATAACGAAATATGTACTTGATAAATATTTTTCGTAATCACATTTGTCATGTTTGTAATTACATTATTGTAGATAATTGTAAAGAAACAAAAGGAAGAATTTTTGGATTTCTAAATTTTATATGTAAAATATTAATAATAAGAATAATAAAAAAAATGTAATTGAGTATGGTATTTAAAAATCTCGGTTTTATTCTAAAATATAAATAAAATTTAAAATAGTTAAATGTTTATTTATTGATTACAGTTCTAAATAAATATGTAAAAATAACGGGAAATTTTCATTATGAATATATTTACATTTGCGTCTACTATGAAAGGGGGTAAATAACATGGCATAAAAGAATAAATAACAATAGTAGAAAGATCGTTGATGCATTCATCTTCTGGAAGACATGCATTTATGACAAGTTTATGCTATTTATGATATATATGCAGGCATAATTTTTCGCGAAAGGGTATAAAACTACCTGAAGAACGCAATGGATGCCAATAATCATAAATTTATTGTATTCCGCATGAACATATATAATGTAAAAATTGCACTTGTGAATATTTCTTTAATATTATTCAATTAAGTATTTGAACAAATTTTGATATTACTCATTAAAGAATAAGAAAAATATATTATATTATATATGAAAATAAAAAAATATATTTGGATGAAGATTCTTCTTATAAATTTTATACTTTGAAACAGCTCTAAAATTAATTTTCAAACATTTTTTTAATCGTTAAAATATAAGAAAACGCGATCATAATTTTTAGAAGAAATAATAAAAATACATTTTTTTTTGTAGAATATTGCTGTTTTGAAAATTATTTTGATAGATTAGTATTAAAGACGAAGAAAAAGTAATTAATTTAATTGTAAATTTTAAATAATTTATTTTATACGTTCGACTCGCATAAATATTTTAATATTGCAATCAATATTATATCTTTTTTATATTAATTTTCAAATTCTAAATTACAATTTTATACACTCTAAAGTGTAATATGGAGATTTAATATTTTTTGCTGTATTGAACTTATTTATTAAAATTATTTTTATGATTTTATAATAAAAACTGTTATTATTTTAATTTTGTATGAAGCATAATTATATTATTAAGATAATTGATATCGTTAAATGTCGATCGAAAGACTATATATATATATATATATATATATATATATATATATATATATATATATATATATTATATATATATATATATATATATATTATATATATATATATATATATATATATATATATATATATATATATATATATATATATATATAGAATATTGTATAAAGTGTTTTATTTAATGAAAAACAATTAATCGTAAATAAATTATAGTCATGTGATTGAAAATTGTAAATTTGAAAAATACACGTAATTAGAAAAATTAATAAAATTGGTCGACTTTAACATCCGCATATAACGGTTCATAAATGCGTCGTCGTTGCAAAATATTTATTGTTGTCACAATTTTATATATATAATATATATTCGAAATTTTTCATAGGAATCAATTGCACTACATTTGTTAAACATGATCAATAGTTAGAATTTGAACCGGTGATGTTGAATATTACTAAATATGTATTATTCAAACAGACGTTTGTCAATGTTTTTGATAACTTGTTTCTATATAAAAAAAATACCATTCATAATAAATAATTTTGATTATAAATGATTGTCGAACTGTCATTTTAATATTGTTTTTTTTTTCTAATAATTTGATAAAATTTTAAAGTTATGTTAAAATATAAATAAATCATAGAAAATGTGTTCTTAATTCAAGATTATTGCAGTTTTTGCGATGGATCATCATAGTTTTTCAATAAGAAAATATTATTATTGTTATTTTTAAATCAATATAATTTAATTAGTATAAAATAAAATAAATATTTGTGATTTTCCCTTATTAGAATTTGATCGAAAATGTTTAAGAATTTTTATTTTAGAAAGTAGTATAGGTATTGGAAAAAATATTCAATTATACAATGAGTTTGAATATGAAGGAAATTTTCTAAAATTTCAATTGGTAAATTATATTATTTATTTTATATTGATCATTTATATTTTAAATTGTATATAAATTATCGTTTTTAATTAGAAGTTCGTCAATAAAAATATAATATATAAAAAAATCTATTTGAAGATATCTAAAAAATTTTAGATTCGAATTTTATAATCTATATATATTAAAAGTGGTAAATAAACTGAAAAATGCTAAAAAGTTTCAAATGATTCATTCAAATTGCATACAATTATAATAAACGCAAATTGATAATTCAAGTTAATAATAAGAATTCGCAAATATACAAAAACAATGAACGAATCGCAATTAATATATATTGACAAATATTTAATATTTTTACGATCGATTCCTAGTGTTAAGTAATTAAATATTGATCTTTAAATTCAAGATAATTATCAATCGTCACGTTTGCCTTGATTGATAAGGAGTTAGTTGTTGCTGTTGTAATCGTATTCAATTTTTCCTAAGGCTATATATATATATATATATATATATATATATATATATATATATATATATATATATATCAGGGGTGGTCAGATTGCGGCTCACGAGCCACGTGCGGCTTTTTAAAAGACTATTTGTGGCTTTCGATAAATGTACCCGAGTGAAAGAATTGCTGTAACCAATTTTAAAGAATTTTAAATTTTTAATATTTATATTTAATGCACATATTTTATATTTTCATTTGTATGTTCTCAATAAATATAATTTCTGTAAAATATTTTAATACCTTTTTAATTTGAAATTTTGAAGAATTACTCGGACTATCAAGGAGCTTGGTCATACCTGCTATATATGGTATATATATAAAGTATAAGTTTACACGAATATCAGTAAAGATTTCGGGTAAATCGGATAAATTTTTATTATTATAATATACATAAAACCAAGTTCTGAAAAAATTTCGATTCTGAACGATTACGACTATTGAATATTGGGTGCGAATTTTACACAACTATGAAATAAAGGGACGGCATATAAAGTTGCGAACCGCCAATAGGAAATAACGTCAGGATATAACCTTCCAATAGTATATCGTATTTAACCCTCTCTAAGCGTTTAACCCCTTCCTATACTGACGTTCGATATTATGTATATAGGTGAACCTTTTCATCCCCTTGAAATGCGTGAGTCATAAGGGCGATAATATAATTTTTTTTATAAGCATATTTCGTGTCAATATCCAAAGAAATGTTCATATATTGCAAAAAATTGACAAACAGACAATATTAGTCAATCCGTTAGTTTGCTATCGTTTCTTATTAAATAACTAGCCGTAATTTATTTTTAATACAACGATTGATTTATAAATATTGTTCGTATCGATTATCGATGTAATAATGCGTTCAGTTTTATAATTGTTCGCAGTATTTTCAAACGTAATAAACGGAAGAAATTATGATAATTGCTGACGTTTCTTAATTTTAAATTTATATTATTTAATATAGTATTAAAAAAAATAATATTGAAGATTTTTAAGTATTGTAGATAGAAGCATATTAATAGAAATAAACAAATAAAACAACACTGAATTTAACAGGCACATATTTTTTTTTTATATACGTATATAATTTTAAATCAATTAGAATTAGATAATTTTGTAATTTAATTATTGATTTATTTCGTTTATAAATGTTATAATTTAGATAAATATTTATTTTCAAATTATTCTTAATATTTTAAAATTAAATTTGTTTTCGTAGGAAAATAAATATATCTTTATGAATTAACTTTTTTTAATAAAATATTAATCATTACGTAAATTAAAAATATAATAAAAAACGATTAGAAAATCAAATTAATTTTATTAATGTTAAAAATAATCTCTATATATAAAATAGGAATCGAAGTATATTTATTTCCGAAATCATAAAAACGATTAGATTCAGATCTTCATATTAAAAGTTAGAATAGTTTCTTTTGTATTCTGTCATTAGATTAAAAAGAGCGATAAAAAAGGGAACGCAAGTTATACAAAACTAAAAAAAAATCATCGAAAAGTTAAATTTATATAATTTTAAAACGTCGATAACGATCATCTAAATACTAATTATACACATATATATATGCCCTTTGGCTAATTAACAACGACATTTCTTTTATGGTAAAAGTTAAATATGAAACTTGCGAAATATGTTAATTTCAAAATAGAACGACTATTGGCAAATGTTAATGTGCAATTTTCCACAGAAATAGGTGTCGTCGAGGCGCGATAATAGTTTTGAATATCAGAACATTCTCCAGAATCCACCGACTATATAATTAGATTTTGAATCTTGCAGCCGATTAATGAATGTTCGGCTTTTAAGGAAATAGTATTTTGAAATTTCTAGTGTTGTACGGTGTAATGTGAAATCAATATTTTCACAATGAGTATCACAGCTGTGCGATGGGGGTTTGCAAATTCGACATCCGCAATTTGAGTGACAACATTTCTAGGAAGCCGTTCCAAAATTTCGAATTACCATTGTATATTATACTAGGAGTGACATCATTGAATATTAGAGAAAAGGGTTGAATGTGTTAAATTAACACAACCCAATGTATGATATAGTTTAGCATATTCAATATTCAAACTTATATAAAATACTGATATGATGATATTTTAATGAAATAAAAATAGATTTAATAATGAGATACATTCTTGATCATGCAATATCATAATGAATAATTTGATAGTTTATAATTATTTTATTCTGATAAAAAAATATTTTTTTTCAATATATAAAAATAAAAAAATACATTTTATTTTGATCAATTAATTTTCTGATATATTTATTTATAAAAGTCTTATAATAAATCAACAATTAAAAATTCTAATTGGTGTTTTAATAGTAAAATATATATTTATTTATTATTGTTGTACGTTTTAAAGAAAATGTTGCAGTGTAATATAATTTATATTTTTGAATAATTTGTACTAACATTATTTAATTAAAAATATTATCGTTTTTAATCTAATTTATAATATTAAGTTAATGTAATGTAAAAAAAAACTTATTTTTTAGCTAGATTCATATTGTAATTAAAAATTCATTAATAATTCTAGTATCTTTTGATTTTACAATAATATGCTATAATTATAATAGTATACACATAAATATCATATATGTTCTAATATATATATTTGGCAGAAAATATAAATAATTTTAGTATTTATCTTAAATAAATCATGGAATATTTTTTTTTCAATATTTCAATATTAGCATTTTCATGAGAAATATAAAATATTCTCATATGTTGCGTGCGATATTCTAAGAAATTTATGTGCGTTCAAGCATGAAGTTTTGCATTGAAAGGTCCAAAATTCAATTCACGCATCCGTTTTGGGTAATGTCATATTGGAAAATGTAATCTTTGACAAAATTATATTTATATAATACATATCCGGTTTGTTTATGTGGGAAATTATGTGGAAAAAAGGTAAAATGCAACAGTTGTCTGATATGCGACGAACGTCAATTATAGTATGAGAAAAAATATATTAAGTATCATTGCGTACGATTTAAATATAATATTTATATATATATAAATTAACGTAATATAAATTAAAATGCAACAATTATTCCCCCTGTCATTAGTGAATAATATGTAATTTTACGCAGGTTAAACGAATTGATTTTTGTTTTGAAAGTTATGACACATATGAGCTTTCAACATATTTCACTGTGACAACATGAATTACCAAATAATACAATTGTAATAATCATGTGACGTTAAAAATCGTAGTTTTTAAATATTCATCGTGTAATTATAATTAAAATGTAAATATGGAAGATTTGAATATTACAGTGTTACAAAATGAAAATATTAAATATAGATCTTAAAACATTATAAAATATTAATAACGCATATATAATATAAATAATAAAATGTACTCGAGAAATATATTAGTGATTCTATTATATTAAGAATATGAGAAATTTTTGGGGAGGAAATTATATAATTAGTTATCGCGCTGAATAATATCACGCTTAATGACGTCACCGATGAGATATTTTCAAAATAAAATTATTTCACAATGTTAACAAAATTTTCAATATGCGTCATTTGAATAAAATTTACCGTTATTCCAGATGAATATTTTGAATTATAGATAATAATTTATAATGGAATATGCGTTAAATTAAATAATTATTATATAAATATGCATATATTTGACGAATGATAATTCTTGTGTAATACGTAAACTAGATACGCTAGTAACAAGTAATGGAAAATTACATTGTAATTATCAAATATATATATATATATATATATATATATATATATATATATATATATATATATGTGTGTGTGTGTGTTAATCAAACAAGTGGCAATATCGATGTGGCGAGTTTCGAGAAATCGGAACTCGAGGCGAAAATTGGATTTCGATTTCGACGTTGAAGGAAAGCGTTCCATGAGCTAAGGGGGAGGGAGGGGGTTGAGAAAAAAGGCGAAAAGCGGAACTTTTGCTGAAAATACGGGAGGAAAGCGTGAAAAAAAAAGTGCGCCATCCCCTTTACGAGATTGTAGCATACATACATATATTTTCGAGATTAAATCGCCGTTCGAGCAAGCGAGTGAATCAGTGAACTTTTGCACGGTGAGGAAATCTCAAATCGGGTTTTGGAGCAAAAAGGACGATTTTTCTAAATATACCATATATACATATATATGTATACGTATATATAAAGTTACTTTGCTGAAGTGGCACTTTCAAGAAAACGAGGCACCGTGTTTATTCAATGCACACGGTCCGACGCTAATAAAAACACACGAGACAAGTTTTCGCCCAAAATGGATACGAGAAGAAAGCCTCTGGTGGAAAAAAAATAAGGCAACAACATGCAAAAGTACGACAGCACGATGGAAAGAAAGAAAGATGAAAAAAAAAAATATATATATATATAAGAAAACATTGCGAATTTGTGGTGGTAGATGAAGGGCGGTGACGAGGGTGGGTTGTGTACAAATGTCGTTACCGGGATGTAACAGTAAAAATGAGGATTATATTCGGGTTGTGTTCCGCAGTTTTTGAAATTTTGGCGCAGGATGAAAAAAAAAATTGCACCTTATGCTTGCACGTTCCAGGTGTGTTAAATTTTTCAAAATTGTGTCGCATAGCAAACGCCGGAAGCTTTTTGTGTGTGTATTTTTTGGTATGAAAGACAAATTTCAACTCAAATTCGTATGCGAATTCAGTTCGCTTAAATAATAATACAGATGAAAGAATTTAATATGGAATTTGTTTACGTATCATTTGAATAATGAGAATTTTGATGAAAAACTTTGGGAATAATTATAATATAATTTGTATATAAAATATAATTAATTTAATATATCAAACCATTTTATAATTTAGATTTATAATTAGTAGTATTATAAAGTAGTTTATTATAGAAATATATGGTTTGATTGTAATACAAGTTTAAGATTTAAATATTTGTACATATTACAGTTTATCTAATTTATTTTGTAAAAATGAATTTATTAATAAAGTCCAAAGATTAATAAAATAATGTTGAAAATATTAAAATAAGGTAAATATTCTATGAGATGATTATTTATTTATAAAAAGAATCATATGTTTATTATTATTTTTTAAATAAATAATGCATAAATATCATAATTAATAGTCATTAGATCAGTTAAAGATATTAATATAGATTGAATATATACAAAATATGAATAAATTAATATTAATAAAGCAAACACTTCGTTTCAATATCAGAAATTATAACAATAAACATATATGTTATAATGTATAAATTAAATTTGTTTTTTGATAAATTTACAATTAATAATATGATTCAATGCAAATTAGAAATGTAATTACAATTGTGAAATAATCAATTTAATATAACGTAACGTTGAATATTGTTCAGTAATTATAATTTTGAAAATAAACATATTAATGTGTGACATTTACGTTGTTTTATTTACATTAGTTAAAATTAAAGTATTATTATTTAATTTTGAATTAGAATATCAATAACGTTGAAAATCTCTGCCTAAAGCTGAAAAATAAATATTGTCGAGTGCCAGTTGAGTGCATATGGGACAATATGCGTTTGTTTGGAATGGACAAATGTCATTCAAAAAAAAAATTCACAGAAGGCTTTGAAGAAAAAAAAGGTTTTAAGAGATTGGCACACGCCATGATTGATCATGATACAAATTAGATAATAATAAAGATAACATATTTTCTAACCGTGCATATCATAACTATGTATCTTTTTTCAAATTAAAAATTTGAGAGTAGTATTAAAAAGGAAAAAAAATGACTAAAATTCACTTTACAGGATTCATAAATTTATTTCTAAAATATAAAAATTAACAAAACTAAAAGACAATTATTGTTGTGTTTGTTTAATGACATGTGGAAGGTCATATTTTCCACGGACACATTTTATTTTAACACCAGGGCAATCTTTAACTCTGAAATTTGAAAATTTGTATTAGTAAATAATATTAAATAATTGACTTAATGAAAATTAACTGTTTATAATTTACCTTCCAACTCTGACTAAAACGATACTATGCTCTTGTAAATTGTGTCCGATTCCCGGAATATAGGCTACCATTTCTTTTCCATTTGAAAGTCTCACTAATACACATTTTCTATTGGCTGAATTCGGTTTCTTCGGTTTCTTTATTAACGTTTTCAGTACTATACCCTGAAATAATAGAAATTTTCAATTAATAAAAGTATAATTATACTTTGTGATAATGAAATGTAATATATAATATATTAAACCTTTGCAAACGGTGCTGTACCAAGGGGATTTTTATTTGGTCGCACTTTATGAATGGGTCCCGTCTTGTGCAATCTTTTTAAAGTTAAGAAACGTGATAAGATATTAATAGGTCCTAAAGAGTTAATTATTCCTGTTGGATATTTATCTACGGCTTGAGAGGTGTGAGCTGAAAATGAATGGTCGTCTTTTGTAATAATAATAAAAAAAATAAATAATTCATATTTATAACATACGAATAATGAAAATTTAATATAACATTATATAACATGACAACATATTGTATGAATTGAAATATACCATTATGATAATACGAAATCCCATTGTAAACGAAATATATTTTTGTGACAACATTCGCGCTCGAGTTATCCAATATTTTTTACGAATTTTCGAATATTTATCATTCCACATGCGCGATATGAAGGCGGGCCCCCGCTTTAGACCTCTCACTTCAGTAAATAAGTTTTACTGTGCCTGAAAGAGGGTCGAAATCGCTTTTTTTCCCTACACGTTATAAATTGAACATATGATTTCCAATTCGAAAGATATTCTTATGGACCGCAATATTCACGTAATTCCATTTGGACGCGGTTAACATAAATATCATGAAGCCGATATACTATATAATGCCGCACATTTTTTTTCTTCTGTGTGATAAATGGAAATTTTATAAAATGGATACGTATAAAATATTGATAGGATTGAATACTAATTTATGTTTTAAATACTAAAATAATGATTAAAATTATAAATATTCAATGGTAATGTATACAAAGAATGAATATTTCTGTATTTTATTTTGAAATATTGTATTATCTTCTTTATCAATTCTTTTTTCATTAATACAATATTAAAGTTTATAGAGGTAAAATGAATTAATTGTCTTATTTAATTTTTTTTAAGTATTATTGGATAATCTTAACATATGGCTAAATAAAAATAGTAACAAAAATAAAATAAAGTAATAAATTTAGATTATATAATATATATATATATATATATATATATATATATATATATATATATATATATATATATATATATATATATATGAGATTTAATTAAAATAATTTAAAAATATATGATATAAAATTACATATCCCTTTTATTAAACGCTATGTATAAAAGTTTACTAGTCATTTTCATTGGATTCCTTTTTGAATCGTTTAACCGTTATTTGAAAAATCGATTTTCTTTTACGTTTCCTTTGATACAACAATACAGAAAAGTTTTGTATTGTATACAAAAGAATTGTTATACTATATAGAATATGGGCAATTTGCAAGAACGTCATCGAGTTATATTGACAATTAAATAATTAATGGTAAATTTTATCAAAGATTTTGTTATATAGTGTATTCTAGTATTTGTTAAAGCACTAAACGTGTGCTGATTATAAAAATAAATAATAAATACATAGGAAACATTTGAAAGGCAATAGCAATGGGAAAAGTTTTTATTATAGTAGTGAATATAAATTGGTTCTAAACTTTATTGTACTTAATTGATTAAGTATTTTCTTCAATATATAAGTTGCAAAAAAAAAAAACTATTAGTTACAAAATGAAAAGGCATTTAAACTATATTATTGTGATGACATATTAACCAGACTTGAATGTATTTAAAAAATAAATTTGAGAACTAAATAATTGTGTAACTAATGAAGCGTACGGTATCACAAATAAAAATTATCCACAGAATAAAAGGTTACATTTTTATATTAAGGAAAAATTTAATATATTTATATGAATACACTTTGAGAAAATATATTTAAAATTATTTTAATTTTTTTTCTGTTATGTGAGTTTATAAACATTTTAGCCTTGTTTTTATACATATGCACATATAACTTCCTAGAAAGCTAACGTTGTTTCACTAATCCCGACAGGTGAAACTTAACAGTACCAAAATTCTGGACCAACAGACACCGTTCCAAAGCATACAAAGGGACATAAATAGATGACAAAAAAAAAGTAGAATAATACCATAAATACACATATGAATATATGTCGCGCATCGAGCTCATATTATGTTTTATGTACGCGTGTATGGGAAAAGAGTTCTCTCACAAAAATAAATACATATTTCGCAAAATTTCATATTTATGTCACACAATGGCGACAATAGACGGTAATGTTATGAAAAATGGTCAACGCCAGAATGCGTCAGACGCATAAAGGACCAGAAAGTGGGCAAAAGAGACGACAGTCTGATGCCATAGATGTGGTCAAGTTGTGGGACGGGGGTACATAATGAAAGGGTTGGTCAACCCCTATTATCGCGATTGAATGAGCCGCAGAAGCAGATAGTCACCCCGTGGACCTAACAACAATGAGCCCTCGCAAACTGCACATGCGTGTCACAAATAAGAGATGAATTTAGACGTCAAAAGATAATGGCTTCCTGTCACGGTTGCGATCTTCGAGTTCGATCTTAGATTCAACAAATTGCACTCGGATGACTCGACTTGAACGCGATGAAAACTTCTCTTTCTTTCTCAAAAAAATGTTTCTTTTTTATATCTGTATTATAATATATTTGGAATTTTAAAAAAACACAACGAACAATATGTACATTATATAAAAATTGAAGTAAATATGTTATAAACATAAAGAAGTATAATTGGAGGGTGTAGATGAAAAAATTGAATTTTTAATTCAGCAATTACACATATTTGAATTCCCTTCATGAAATATGTAAGTTTTAATATATTATATTCAATTAATTAGAGAAAAATAATGAGATATATGGTATTAAAACATTACGGGAATTTAATTAGAACTATTAAGAGCTAGCATTTTGCCAATCGTTTAATTCAAACAGACGTGCATTGTGAAATTCATGATTTATCATATGTTTTCCTCTAGAGCGGCAAGGGAAAATTTATTACCCGTTATTATTTTCCGGGAAAATTATCGCCTCCTTATTAGATTAACGTGTACACTTTTACAAGGGCGGAATCAAAATTAATTAAGCCATATCGGGAGGAAATAACTCGGTATATCTTCATATAAACGTCCATGAATTTTCCCTTAACAAATAAATATTATATGTAAGTAAATATATAGCATAATATTTATATGCGTATATATCGTAATATGAGTTCATTACGGTTAATGAGATATTGTGGTTGCATGTTTTTGCGTAGATCTCATGTTAAATTTCAGTGAATTTTTTTTCCGCTTACCCAATTTTTTCTAAGGACACATCTTTACTTATACGACAATGCGACCGCACAAGAAAAAGGATTAACTGTGAAAAAAAATTGAACATACAGAATAAACTCAGAATTTTTCAAACTTTTCAATTTGATGTAAATATAAATCATTTCCTATTTATTTTTGCGGTTAGTTGTTGTTATTAATAAATTGATTGATATTATTTTTTTTCAGTAAAAAAATATTTATAGAACCAGTATGAAAGGTTGGTAGTATCAATCCTTCATATTAAACTTACCGACATTTCTTATATACCTGACCTGTCTATAAAATAGTTATTATTTTTATAATTAAACGTAGATAATAGTCAATTTGTTGTCGAACGAATTAATAAATAAATAAAATAACGATAGAAATTTCATTGTATGCATATTTTAAGAAAACTCTTAATGTTTGATAGCGATACGATAATGTTTAAATATGTTAAAGTTGTGCAAAATTTTGAAAATGGTCCAATTGATCAGTAGTGGTAGGTTTAATGTTAATATTTGAAAAAAAAAAATAATATAAAAAAATCAATCATCATTCGATTCTTAATATATTGACAATAGATAATATAGATATGCAAATATTTTAAGTATTGAAAAAAATATATTAAAATTGAGAATCTGCGAATATATGATATTTTTTGCGTGTCTTCTGCGTTTGACGGAAAAAGGCCACAGTGGACCAGGGAAATGAGTTGTCTACGACGATTGTGCCTCTATATAATGGCCGACAATGGTCATATGTAATAAATGTGACAATAGAAATTGCAATTCGGGATGACCACACAGAATCTAATGTCGCACAACGTGTAATCTAGCTAACGTATTTATATAAAGCGTGCGTGTTAGTAAATTCCATTTTTATAAAATTGGTTTAAAATTTAAACGTATGCCCGCAACACGAACGAGTATTACTATAATTATTGTGAAAAATATCATTACACATTATTAATTAAAGTTTGTAAAAGAATTAAATTGAATTAAATCTGATAGCAGATAGTGGCGAACTGAAGAAGAAAAGTTGTTTAATAAATAGTAAAATAAAGGATCTTTAATATAATAATGCCTAAAAAATCAAATGAAATATTATTATATATATAAAAATTTTAATATTACATTCAATCAGAAACACAGCTACGTTTGATATATAATATTGACTGATTTTTAGTATTTAAATCTAAATATGTTCGATATATTATTATTCGAATATTAAAGAAAAAAATATTTTTATTAAAGAAATATCAGTATAAAGACATATAATATTTCATAAATAATTTGTAAATATATAGAGTAAATTTAGTTATATAAATGAAGTGTGTAAGAGAAATAAAGAGAGATAGATAGAGCCTTCGGAAGGGTTTAAATTAAAAAAGTTCAATACGTCCGAACACAAGCTACATATTTAATACTCGCGGGATCGTGCTTTTTCGAATTGCTGCCACAAAGACGAGATTTACATATAAATTGAAATATCTCAACAAAATACAAACGGCACACACACACACACAGAAAGATATAAATCGAAGATCAGCCCTCAAAGGGAGAAGAAAGTCGACTCATGTGAATAGATAGATATTTTATAGGAAAGAAATAAAAAAGAGAAACGAGTAAAAAGCAAAGTAAATACACGTTCATTTATCGAATGCGATGTTAGATATGGATGTATGTCGGTCGAATTATACGATATCTAGAATAATTAATGTGCGACACAGTTATTTGAGGATTCAACAATATCTTCCGTTGTACGGTGGATAGCTTTAATTGTTGTTGTGTTAAGCCGATGCTGAGACGATATTATATGAACTATCCGGGAATTGAACCATTATTCAAAATTGATTTCAGCAGGTAACACAAATCGTGTTATACAACGGTATCGCTTCGCATTGTTTGGATATAACATATTGGTGATGTTTAATTTCTACTGTAATATATGCAAATTAACCGAATTGCTTTTTTCAATTAAAATAACATTTTAATAAAGTAATTTACAAAATAAATTAAATATTTTCATATCCATATATTTGTATTTATGGAAGGAATTTATATTTCTATAATATAATATATAAGAAAATATTAATATTATTATATGCTGATTTTTTTTATAAGAATTTAATATTTAAGATTAAATAAGTATATTTAATTAGATAATTTAGAATAAGATAAATATTTCAAAGAAAAATAAAATCATAAATGACTATACAATGAATGTCTGTTTGTTTGAAAAGACGCTTTTTTTTCATTCCGTTACTCCGAAGTTTTGTGACTCTTCAGACAATCCACAATCCCACAGGGATCGCGACCCGTAAATTGAAAAACACTAGACATATTTATATTAAAGTATTGAATACACGACGATACAAAAAAAAAAGAGATACATTTGTAAGATTAACGCAGCTCGTAAAATCGATTTCGGGATTTAGTTTCGTTTTGCATTCGTTTTCGCCGCCGAAATAGTGTGACATGTTCGCGATAACGGCGCGTCGGAGAATATTGTTTTTAAACTTGGCTTTATTCCTTGAAAGGAAACGATATTTCCTTCCATCGGAGGAGTTGGACGAAAGACAGAAGAAAGTGTCTCTTCTAAAGGATGAGCCCGAGGGAAAGCGAAGCTTCTCTAATTGCGTCCTCGAAAAGTTCACCGAAAGTACAATGGAATGAATTTTCCAACCGCAGCCAGCGAACGATGAATACGCTTCCTTAAACAGAAGCTTTCAAACATTTCTCTAGATTATTTTACACTTATCAAATCTATATATGTATACATTACAACAATATAAAAGATAGTTCAAATATAGATATTTCAAAAATAGAAAGATATAACAGTCAGAAGTCAATATAATGTTAATATAATATTTAAATATATGAAATGTAAGTAATTAAAATAGGACGATATATAGATTAAGAAGTATAAATATATGAGATTTCCAATTCAATCGTTGAATATATTGGAAGCGATGACACCGCAGTATTAATGGGATTTCATAATGAATCAATATATGGAATGAACTACAGTAATAACTACTATTGGATTTGGCAAGACACATTTAATACTATTGTTTATATGGTTTTAGTATCTGTAGTTAAATAATGAAAATGGAGAGAAAATTAATAATAATTTTAATATATAATATAATAAGTCTGATTTGAATTTCAAAAAATATGACATGAATTAATATAATAAAATATAAAAGAATCAAGTTCTGTAAATATTATTGATTTATTTTCGTACTGTAAATATATGTACATATGATTGTGGTGGATAAAAGATAGTCAAGTATATTTTAAAAGAAAAAAAAAAGATAGATTACGATAATTTTATAAAAAAAAAATATTGTGAAGTTAAATTTTAAATAGTTAGATGTATTTTTAAAATTTAAAATTGAACAATATGATAAAAGTTCAATAAATTTAAAATAAATAATTATAAATATTACAGATAAAACTATTATATAATGAAATATGAACATTTTTTTTTGATATAATAATAAAAAAATAAATTTTGAAGATTAATTATAAATCTCTTAAGTGTAATAATTATAAATCATACGGTCTTACCAATACACATTTTGGGTTTCCATTCTCTCGTATGAAGATTAAATTATACATATTATATTAACGTTAAGACGGTTTTGCACGTAGAAGCAAACTAAAAAATATATATTATATATACTTCTTATAGGGATAGAGATATTTAAAACGAACATAGCTGAAGCATCGTTAGAAAAAGTCACAGCAAAACTTCGGAGTTAGGGTGACATTTTGGACATTGCGGCCGTATCCATTAGTAGTCGGCCTTTTTTTTTGACCCGAGATTTTTCTACAGCTTTAAAATAATGTCCGCAAAAAAGTCGACCCCCGACGACAAAAAAAATGGCGGTAATAATAAAAAGAAGAGTAATTTTTTCTTTAGCCGGCCGGGGGTTGGTCGGGTGAAAATCTTCAAATTTATTACGACACAGGTATGTGTATAAAGAGAGGGATGAATATAAGAGGAGGAACGATGGTAAAAAAAAAACTAAAATGTATTATTACTCTATAAATAAATTAAAAAAAATGTTTTAATATTTTTATTATAATTTATTTGAAAAATTGTGAACGTTTATGGCAGTTTAATATTGTGATAATTACAATTATGAGTAAACTAAGCGTATATATATTTTCCCATGTATACATAATGTTATAATTAGTCGTCTCTTTTATTTATAAAAAGTACATTTTTAAATTTGTGCATAGATATAAGGCAGATATTGAAATTCAGAAATTTGTTTATAATGAAATTATATTTACTAGTATGAAGGAAAATAAGAATACATAAATATAGCTTAGAGCAATTTTAAATCCGCTTATTATAATCAGTAGAAAATTTCACGTAAGGATTCACTCTGGAGAGTGGCACATCTGCTTAGCGGAAATTGGTAACTATTTTTTTTTGGATTTTATATGGAAAAGCAAATTGTCGGATCCGATGTGGTTACACAGATTTCCCATTATTTTCAGTAAGCTGATCGTCTCGGAAAAACAAAAAAAAAAAGAAAATATCCGAATATATAAAAATACAGTAAAGTATAGAAAATATTAGAGATATTGCAGAATCGTGATACAAACATATCGATTTAAGGACTAAAAAAGTCAAACGTGACGGTTTTATATATTCAGCATTAAATCATAAATCTAATAAATAAATAAATAAATATATATATATATATATATATATATATATATATATATATATATATATATATATATATATATATATATATATATATATATATATATATATTGGTGGACAAATGAATCGTGTAAATTAATTTTAATCGTGTAAAAGAAAAATACATATGGTAAATGAAACTGCTCATATAATCAGAAATTATTCAACTTCAGGTATATCGCTTCGTCGTCACCATTTTCTTGTGAATGTAGATTTTCATCTGATGAAGTACAAAATATGGCGGAAATTCAGCTATTCTACCCCCTCCTTTTCTGCTCTTCAAATATGAAATACCGAGAACCAGAATGCGACGTTCGTTATTGCGGCCCTTGCATTGGCAACATCTGCATTGGAAAGTTTAATTTAAAATGCACCGGCATCAGTATACGGTACGGCAAAGTATTAATTTAACAATTCCTAGTACGAAAATGGTGAACGTTTTGTTTTGTTCAAACAGAATCCTCTGTGTTTAAAATTAAATATTAATTAGTAGCGTTCATAAAAATTCATTAAGAATGCAATTTTATTGCGATAAAATAAAATTTATAAACCAATATGTTTCTCATTCGATTTATAGAATTTTTTATATATATTCAAGCATTCAGTCGTTTAACTCCTTTCGAATGATTCAAAACGGCTTCAAAAGACCGAAGCGATAAAACTTTCATCTAAAAAGTGTACGTTTTAATATTGAACATGATAGATATCGAGGTTTAAGTTGCCGTTGAATGATTGATGGCCGTAAAAATGGAGGTCGAAGATTTTCTATTGAAAAGTCGTAATGGCGTTTTAAAACGAGAAATTTCAACTTTTTGATAGCCCTTAAAAATCGAGATTGAACTTGAATAACGAAAACATCGTTCACGTTATATTAACCATAAAACGGACGAAAAACATTGTAACAATAAAGATTTCAGTTAATATAAGAAAAATTGTGTATAAATGTAGAAAAAAAAACATTTTTATTATATATGCGTCGCCGCCGCCGTCATCATTTATATTCGTTGATTAGTGATGTTATGCCTTTAAATATTTATAACAATATAAATAAATTAGTTCAGGAATGCAGTTTGTAAAGTCAATAATTCTAATTTTGTAAGAAATACGAGATGAAATTATCTCAAATAAAAATAACTCAGAACTTATCTAATTTCTGAAATCTTCGTCGAACATCTGCCGGATATTGACGCGTGGCAGAATAATATGAACATTTCAAAGTTCTTTTTTTTCTATTATGGAAACAAGTATAATCTGTGCTTAAACATTTTTGACGCGTGTCACAAATTTTTGGAAATTCTAACTGAGAACGAAGGCTTTATCTAGCATAAAAGATTATGATGTAGATAGAATCTATTGCACTGAAAGTGTTAACGGTTCATAACATATGTCGATGGTTATATTTAACACAATTATTATTTTTCAGATTATTGTATAATGAATTATCGTGGTTAAATAAAATATGTAAAAATCATAACGAAAACGATATGAGAATTAATAAAATATATGAATGTTGCAAATGATACTCAATATAATATAAATTAAGTATCGTCATGTGTTATTTTTAATTCATTATCCAATAAAAAAATCTATATATAGAATGAATATCAACGAAATATGAAAACAATAAAGAAATTGTTAAATAGATATAAATTAGCATTCATTTATCGCTTTGTAACTTTTAAGATTTTAAAAATATATATTAAATCAAATATCGGAAAAATATAATTTTATATTTAAGAGAAATTTAAAGAAATACTCAAATTACTACAAAATTAAAAATATATTTAAATCTTTTTATTTCTAAATTTAATATAATGAAGAATTAACACAAGTTAAATGCACTAATTATAAAACCATTTGAATAATATAAAAATAAAAGAAATGTATGTTATGATTTATTCACTATTAAACAAAATTGAAATGTTAATTGTAAAAATGATACTTTAAATGTAATGTAGATCAATATTCAATGTAAATCTTCAGTCTAATTGTATCAAACACGATTTAAGGTGTTATTTTCTTAATTGAAAATGAAATTTATATTTTTAATAAAGATCTTACAAATTTGTTAAAACAACAATGAGATAAAAATGTTTTTTTTTAAACTTAAATAATGGCTAAATTTGTTATAATTATCAAAATATTTAAATAATACTATTATTTAAAATTTAAAAATAAAATTGAAACTATTAATTTAATAGTTAAGAGTTTGTTATAATATTATATGTTATAAATTTACTTACCAAAAGTATTTGGTTTCGAGATAGCAGTAATTGCTGACGAGAGAGCCGAAAATCCTCGTCGCAAAATGTTCATTTTGACTAAAATATATTAAAGTAATATAAATTACACAAATGATACGATGAAAAACAGTTAAAACAATATAAAACTTACAATTATTGTTAAGAAACGCTCTGAAAGACTTTGAGGTTAGAACCTCAAATGTCAATGTGAGTCGGTAAGCAGATATCTGTTTTATCAACAGATGAAATTAAAATCAATAAAAGTAATAATCGAAAGATGGCACTTCATATTCAATTTATATAACATAAATTAAGAAATTAATTGCAATTGATTATATATATTTTTTTTAATAAATAAAATCTATTTAATTAGAATTTTTATAAGTCATATATATATATATATATATATATATATATATATATATATACATACATAAATATATAAACACACACACACACACACACACACACACACACACACACATATATATATATATATATATATATAAATTATAAACATATTTGATAGCAATTGTTTCCATAAAAAAATAATAATATTAAATTACGAGATCTCGAGTTGCCAATTTTCTTTTTCTGAGAAATTTGAAGAAAAATCCTTTTCTTAGACCTTTGCGCAAAGGTTTCTATGACCGAACAAATCTTAAAAATTTCCTTTTTGTTTCGTTTATTATGTCGACACCTCGAATTTATTGTTTTTAATAAATCAATGACTTTTATATATATTTTTTTCTTTTTTATTATTATTGTTATATTTTTGTTTTACAGTACAGATATATATCACATATTTATTTATTTTTTAATATTAATATGTGTAACAATAATACAAATACCAAGATAAATTCCAAATAAAAAAAATATAAACTATAATTTTTTCCATTGTTGTAACATTTTAAACTTTCAAAAAGACTGCTTTTCAATGATATTGTAGGATTTCGCATGCTTCAATTTGAGTCAATTGATTTTATAATATAAAATATACTATGTATTTTATATTTGTTTAACTTATAAGAATTAACATTTTACAATTTATAACTTTATATCGATATTTTATTAAAGATTAATCATGTTCTAATGTTTTTATCAAATTTAATCTAAGGTCTAAACACTAAGTTAAATTAGTGTTTAAATTGTCTTTTGGTTCAATTACCGTTATTTATTTTTTTTATAATGAAATTACATGAAATCTAGTAAACAATGTCTCTTGACGTACTAACATAATTTTAATTATATTGTCTAAGGTATACTAACCAAGATATCAAACAGTGAAGGACAGAGTGGGTTCTTATTAGTCTAGTGATATAGTAATTAGTTTAAATAAATTTTAATCTAGTAAATATTAGTTATTATTTCAGTTTTTTATATAAATCTAAAAGAAATAGAAATCTTTTTTATAATTATCATCATTCTAAGAGTTGTTTTCTGGAAATAATAGTATAAATGTTTTATGAAAATTGGAATTGAAAAATATATATCTATTTCCTGCTCTGTATATTTTTAATAAAATACTCATATTTTTCGTTTAATTACATTTTATGAACTGAATATATGATAAAACAAAGTTTTACAGATTTGAAACTTTTTTAAGACTTGTTTTTATAAATTCGACTTACTAACTCTAAAATTATCTTTACAAATATTTATATTATGAGATTTAATACATTATTATATTTTGATCAAGATCGTTAGTGTGGATTCTAATTATAAAAATGTGACTTCGATAAGATCGATGATGAAATTCATTTGAGAAACATCGTTCTTGACTATTCTTAAAATGTCTACTTCGTTATTAGTTAGAGTGACTATAAATTTTGTTCAGCATTCTTTGTTAGTTAAGGATCGCCAGAATATATATATATATACCATATATATAAAAGATTAATTACGATGTTCGAAAAAGAACTCAGAAACGGCAGACATTTAATAGCGGGAATTATTTTGTTTTCAGCACGATAAAAATAATTTTCCGCCCATTTTTATTTTTACCAAATGTTTTCAGAAGAATAAAAAAAAAACACGAAGTAGATCAATCGTTATTCGTCGAAGAAGAATCTGAAGCGTTTCCGTGCAAATTAATTTCTCTCTTACAGCACACAAAAGCCACTTCCGGTTAAAGGATGAACGTTTAGCGAGTGCGTTCGTCCATTTTACACGTATCCGAAATACAATTAATAAATAACAAAAACAGCACAAATAGCCGAAAATTTATTAGCCGAAACGACTTCTTGCCGTACACGTATCCTTTTACCCTGAAAAAAAAAATATAAATGGGAAGAGAAAAGGGGTCGGTGGGAGGGAAGGGGGGTTAGGAAAAAATATTTACTCGAAGCAAATATAAAACAAACGGTCCGGTTCCGGCGACCGCTCCCGGAGCGGCGGTTTTCGTTTTCACTTTTGCGCTGAAACGGGAGGGTTTCTGAAAAAAAAAATAATGATAAAAATGTAAGGGTGGGTCGATCTATAGAGGAAAAAAATTGGCAAGAAGAGAAAAAAAAAGAGCACCCCAGGACTACACAGGGGGATGAGAAAAAAATGGGCGCGTTTCGAAACGGAGACGAACAAACAGAATTAATTAATCAATATTGAGTGTCCGACGTTGGTAAATATTTCAGCTTTACAGATCGTTACTTCGGATGTTGACAGATGCCGGTTAAATTTCAGAAATATACTATTTAAATATACAAAAGTATTGATTTGATATTGAGAAATCAAATGCTAAAATGTATACAGAATATGAGAAAAAAAAAAGACTAACGATATATTAATCGTAATTTATATAAAATAATTGGTGAATATAAATTGATTATAGCTTAATTAATATTTTGATTGTTTTTAATTCAATAAATTTATTTTTATTCAATATTAAATAATATAATGATAAGGTCTATTACATCACAAAATAGCAAAAGTAAAATCGATATAATATTATGGTTTTGATTTGTAGATTAATATTTACATGTAACATAGTCTGTAACTTATCGTTTAATCCATATATTTCCAGTTGATAATTGTGATTAGAATCAAATATTATATTACAATAATTAATATGATATGTGATGTTATTATCAATCAAAAATTTAATTTCTCATACTGATAAATTTAATTAAAAATATATTCATAATATTTAAAACTATTCTTATAAATTATAGTATAGAAACACGATTCGATTTTATTAAATATAGTTAATTTATGATTAGAAAATAAATAAAAAAAAAATGTTTCAGCTATATTGCAAGTTATTAAATTTCAAGGGTTGCGGTAAATATCTTGCAAGAAGTGCTTCACAGGGTGAAAGATTAGGATATATGATAGTCTTTAATCAGATAATATTACGACTAAAGTGGAAATTATTGCCGGTTTCCATTACACTTTTAATATTTATGAATTAAATATAAAATTTCTGATAGGATTCATTGAATGAACAAAAATATTATTTTATGCGTTTCATCCGCCATATTTACAAATACAACATATTTTTTAGAATTGCAATAAAATAATATTTATTTATAATGATAATTATGGTAATCATTACTAAAATATTATACATTCTCAGTGCGATTTGTAGAAATAAAAAAAAATCGAAAACCGCAGTTTTTCCACTTTGTGTCCTTTTTTTTTGTTTTAATCAATTTTTCGAACGTACATAGAATTGTTATCGATTATTTTAGGTTCGTGTTTTTAAAACGAAATGGGCATCGAAGGCATGTCGAGGCCGGCTAGGTGGCCGTTTCTGTCCAACAGAGCACAGTTCTATAGTGGAAATAGAGCCTTTTAGAGGGACGTTTACAAAGCCATCACGGCCGATAGAACGTTCCGGTCATCTAATAAATTGAACCGAAGCATTTTCGATGGCGACCAGCGAGGACCGACCAAATATTTTTTTTTTTTTTCGAGCGATAGAGCTTTTCTTCCACATCTATTTTTCTATCTTCTTTCCTATGTTCGCGTTTTTGCGGCACGTAAACGAATCGCATCCGGGAAATGAACCGGTAAAATAAATTCGCGACCGTGTCGTTGCAGCATCGCGATGGTTAATTTTATCCTGTGTCGGCTAGTTTTTATTTTATTTTTTTTCCATTCTCGTTATATAAGGGCGGGGGGGGGGGTCTATTTTATTTTGTGTATTTTTTTTTTTGAGTTCGCCGTTACGAAGCGCTCGTTTTTTCCGCTCCATAATTGCATCGGTAAAACGTTATCGTGAAAATTTCGGGTTGTAAAAATTTATCGCGTACTTTTTAATCGATTCTGCGGCCCTTTTGGAGATTTTGAATTTTATAACGATTTATGTATTAGATAGAATAAATACAAATTTAAATATATACCATATATATATAATTTTTAATTAATTTTAAAATATGTGGCTGTATATTGATAGAACTATTGATTTTTAAAGTATCAACATCATTCAATTAGTTTTAAGTCATTTATTAAAGGCTCATATTCATTTATAAAATATGAATTCTAAATAATTATAAGTACTGCAATATATCTATATTAAATTAAAAATCTAAGGTTGTATGTAGAGTTACTTCAATTCAGAAAATAGTATTGAAAATAAAATATTATTGATCTACTTTATTTAATTTCAAGTCGGCAGATTATATGTTATATATTGATATAAAAATTGGATTCAGAATGATAGTTAATATATGTTATAATAAAAAACAGTAATATATATTACAAAATGTCGAGAAGTTCAGTGACATCCAAGGAAAAGAATACGGAATTTGCGGTTTGGAAGTTGGAAACTTTTTCCTCAAGTAATTTAGGATGCATCAATATTCTAAACAGTAGTTCATCGTACATATTGATGATTAAACTGCGTTGTAAAAAAAAAAAACAACACCTTGAATTCTAAAATTGTAATCAATAATCTATGCTCGTGTATTATATATAATTCAATCTAAAGTATTCGCTAAAAATAAAAGTGTAATTTATACGGTATTTTTTAGGTTCAAATCTGTTTAGAATTAGATAAATAGATATAACAAATTCATAACATAAAAAGCATTAGAGAAATGAAATTTAAATTTATTAAGAGTTTTATTATATATATTTGATTATACATATTTAGATTTATATATTTTATCACATTTATAAAAATAAATTTTGACGACTGTCATTTATATATAAAAATTATAAATAAATAAAAAAACTATATATATTTTATATACGTATACAGTGTAAAATATAAAAGAAGATAAATAAGAAAATAAGAAAAATAAATAAATTTGTAAAGCTCTTTTCATTCGAGAAAATCACGTTTTAAGAAATATAAAACGAAATTATTAAACATTGAGTCCAAACAGTGAATTAAATTATTTATTTATATATTTCAATTCATTATACGTTTTCATTCTATTCGACTTTATTCATATTATATTATATATATATTTTTTTCGAATTGTAAATTGAAGAGTGATCTATAGATATATTAATTAATAATATGATGTTATAGAAAAATGTGAAAAATGGAAAATATTACTTTGGTAATATTTTTTTATCTATATTAGCACAGCACAGAAATTTATGTGATTATATATTTAATTCAAGCACAAAAATTATATTTGCTATTGAAATTTTAATGATAATATTTTTTTTTTGGTTTCAAAAAAATCCAGTTTTTAATTTAAATTTATAATATAAAAAAAACATTTAGAGTATAGAAATTTTATATTAAAGTATATGTAGATTAATTTTTAACAATAAAATATTGAAGCAAAATATCTATATATATATAAATTTTTATAGAATATTATTTAAAATATTTAAGACATAAAATTTTTCAAAAATCACTGATTTGATAATGTATATATTTTATTCGTTAGAATTTGACAAATAACGATAGATTGAATTTGACTTTCTATATAAAATATATTTCTATATATGAGTCTTTAACATTTATGAAAATAAAAAAAAAAGTTACACGCGTATTTCGATTAAATCTGAAAAACGCCCCACGATCGATAAGTGAGATTTATTAGAACGTGGCAATTTTTCGGATCGGCAATAAATTTCGGCGATAATGAAAACTGCAAGGCTTTCAAGAAATACAACGTATAATAATATTGTGCTCTCTCATTATTATTCCATTATTTTCTGACCTTATTGGGCTCCGTGTAAGCCTTCGAACATACGACTTCGTACCGTTTAATCAAAAATTCATTCATATAAGGAAACGCTGGATCGAATTTATATGTATATATATATATATATATATATATGTATTTATATATGTTACAAATTATTAAGCTTTCGAAATTTATTGCCACATTATGATAACAAAGGAAAATTGATTCAATATTCCGGCGATAAGCGATAAACTCGCTTAACATTATTATATATTAAAATCGAAATTTTGATTTATTTTATTATTTTATAAGTATGTTTTTTGAAATTTAATACGAAAGATTTTTCCGGAAAAATCAACACGTAAAACATACGTGTCAAATTCAAAAATTAACAAAAAAAGTTTAATTGGATTCTAAAAATAAAGAATTGAAAAATATGCTGATTATATTATAATAGAAATGAGGATTGATATTGTTTAAAAAATATGACAAAATATTTATCGATGTTTAAAAATTTTCAAAACATGTTTTAAAACATAGATATGAAAGTATTATGCGTCTACTTTCGCCTTCAGTTTTGACAATGAAAGATTTCTCTTTTTAAATTTCTATATGCCGATCATTTCATTCATTGAAAATTAAATGTGTCTGCTTATTTATAGTTGATATTTTTAATTTATTAGATAGGTTTTTTTTTAAAGTTTTTGCTTTTTATCTAATTCATTAAAGATTTTTTTATACTGTTTATGTTTGAATCGCGTGCACAGTTTGAATGTTTTTCACTTTAAAAATATTGCTATTAACTGTTCGATTTTAACGGGTGATTAGTAAGAAAAACTGCGAAATGTAAATGTAATAGATATTGAAAAAAAATTTTTTTTTCGTAAATAGTTGATTTCTAGTAAATTTTGGATCACGGTTATAAAAGGTTAAAAACTTCTATCACAGAAAAAAAAGATAGATATATTACAAATTTGAGAATCTTATTTTATTCATTGTCTATTAATAAAAATTACAACTTTAAAATTTGTAAATGTTAAAAGAAAATATTTTTACTATATAATAAAAAAAAATCAACGGTAAAAAATTTTAAATGTCAAAGGTTCATATTATACACACGGGATATAATCGAGGAAAAACATTCCAAAAATAGTTTAAAATAAAAAAAAACGCTCGGGAGAAATGGGGGGGGGGGGGTGTAATAAAAGCGAAATTTTCCACTGGTGAAAATTCGTAAAATTTATTAGATCCAAACCGCGTAAAATACTCCACTTCAAACAATAAACACGTAAATAATAATGAATGGGCAAGGGCGAGAAAATTATAAGGGATTTCCCCGTTTTCGTTTTTTAAGAGGGGCGTCCTTTCTCTCCTCCCCCCCTCCTCGCTCGTGTTTCCCGGAAGGCTTTTGTCGCCCATTTGAGCCGGTTAAACTACGTGACTGCTAAAACTGAATAGTGCTGCAAGCGGTCGACTAGAGCATATTTTATTCCGACGCCATGAGATTAATTGTAATGGACCATCGGTTTATGTCGGAAAATATAATATAATTATTAATACGGAAATGGTGCCGTTTTCCGAGCCGTAGGGTGTTTCGTATCTGAACTTGTGCACTTTAACGATTTATTTCATATATAAATTAATCCTATGTATAGAATAACGTTTTAACGATGAGAGAATATTTTATACGAACCGTGGCTTATTCTCAAGGTCAAGATTGAGACCCTTTTTTATAATGATTTTATTAAATTTTAAACGTCCCTTCTTTAGTTATTATTCTTTATCGTGCGAATTAATAAAGTATGTAACTTTAAACTTGGTAGATTAAAATTTACTTTGGTGAATCGTCAATATTCCAATGGATAAAAGTGCATATTTATCGAGACAGAAATGATATCAATGAAAGCTCTTGATGTATCTTTGACAATGATGTATTTTACTTAATTTAAGGATATAAAATTATGTGAAATTAATATCCATTGTTATCCTTTCTGTCTCAAAATATGTAAAGTTTTATCCATTGTAATATTGACTATTTACCAATTAAAATCTTTATCTACTAAGTTTAAAGTTACTTCTTCATTAAAATATATGATAAAAAATAATATTATATATTAACTAGATTTCGATGATTAAGAGTCGAAAGGGATTACTATTTTTTTTTTGAATAGACTAGAAGTATTTTTATCTATAGAATTAGAAAAGAATACTATTATTTATATTACGAAACATATTTTAAAATCAACTAGAAGTAACTAATTAATATGCATCACTAATATAATTTATAATTACACTATATATAAATATCTATTTAATGCAAATATTATAAATCATATAAAAGGAAACACGTTTACGATAAGTAAAAACTGGTTATATAATCTTTTTTTTTCCATTTAAAAAATTAAATTAACCGTGAAGACATGTAATAACTGATATTTTTATTAAATATTTAACCCCATAGTCACGATTTATCTTCATATCAAACGAGGAAAATTTTTAAATTTAATATCAATTTCACACGTTAAAATAAAATTCATACTATGCTGTTAAACCGATGTCAAAGATCAAATATTTTTCAATGACGCACATCTTTTTCCTCATATTATCGTTTGTTGTATAATTTATTATGTATCTATTTTAAGATTAAAAATTCTATTTGTATTAAAAAAAAATGTAAAAAAATTATATTGGATTTTATTCATAGTGAGATAGTAAATGTAATATTGAAATTTTATATATATCATTAAATGATATCACATTCGTTGTCGTAATATTTTCACAATTTTCTAGCGACAAAGTAACCGTGAATAAAAAAAAAAGCTCAAGTCAAAACTCAAACGACACTCGAGTTTGAAAGCTCACATCTTTCGAAACAAACGAAACGTAGGGCGGAACGAAAGGCGGCCGGGGGGTGGTGGTTCGGTTTTAGCTGCACAGTTGGAGAAGCTTATTTGCATAAGGGCACCGGAACGCGAAGGGTTAAAACTTGTAAATTCCGAACAAATATTTATCTTTAAATAAGACTGCCGAGGTGAAAATTGTTTGCGGACTTTGCCCACGAAAATTAAAGTTTCGCAGGTGATAAATTGGAAAGATATTTGACTTGAGATCGCGTTTATTAATTTGAAACTTTAAACATTGCGATTCTTATCAATACGACGATTTGCGATTAATTTCGTTATAAATCGTTTAGATCGTTTAAAAACAAAGAATTTTTCCTATAAATAACAAAAATATCTATTAACAAGTGTACGTTTTATGTTTAGAAACACTGATACAATAGATGAAACATGTATAAGTAAGTTTTCAAAAATATCCTATATCTTTTTATCATTCTATCTCTCGTTTATTATAATTCAATGTTCTCAAATTTGCATCCGAGTCTATTCTGAGCGATCCTCGAGGGACGACATTGTCTCATTTGGAAAACGCTGATTTTAAAAATAATGAACACACAATTATTTTGTAACATTATAAGATTATATATATATATATATATATATATATATATATATATATATATATATATATATATATATATATATTTTTTTTTTTTTTTTTAATGAAACGATAAAAACTTCATACTTTATATAAAGAACAATATAGAATTGATATTAATTGAATACCATTTCGTATTAATCAACAGCGCATTATTATGTAATCGTTTTCGCGTCGTCTTTTATCAACAACATCGACGATATTTATCCGGATAATTACGTTAAATTTTAATTTAAAATTACATATGAACAATTGCGAATTACCGTTTCGCACAAATGTAATGCGATAATTAGATTAAACACACATTTACATAGGTGCGTGATGAATATGAATCAAATTAACAAATAATTAGATAAGCTTTGTGTATTATGCCATTTTTAAGCAATATTTGCATACCTTAAATTGTATTTTTATTTTAATTTTTTTTTTCAAATTTTTGAATGTGTAATTAAAAAATGAAGTCTTATCTATGAATTTAATTTCACGTTAATTATGCAATATTCGTAACATGATTTCAATATCTTGCTGCGGTTAAGCAATATTATAATAATTATGTATGTTGTCACGATATTTATTATTGTAATTATATATAATATAATACAAGAATGAGTTTTTTCTAAGAAAATCAAATAAAGAATTATAATTATTTAATCGTTAAACACTTGCATTATATAATTATATTTTTAACACAATATATATATATATATATATATATATATATATATATATATATATATATATATTCTATTTTTATTTTTATAATTAAATATATATTAACATTTTTTTAAATGAATGTCATTTTTTAAAATTATATATATTAGATTAATTGTGGATGAAAAATGTACGTTATAAGAGAGTACAGATTTTTTATTTACATTGATAAATGTTAAAAAAATAAATTTTCAAACTTTTTACGTTAAATAAAAATTTAAAGAATACCACTCACACTCTATTTTAAATTTTAATTTCGATAATCAATATTATTTTTATGTATGATAAATACAAGTACAAGTGTGCCTATGCTGGTGACTTTTTAAAATAACAAGTTAATATATTGAAATATTTTAATTTCAATTTTAAACATTTCTCGATAACTGAAAGATATATATGTTATTAATATTTTTTTTAATATATTAGATGTATTTAAATTCGTATCGTTTTTTATGGAATTTATTTATTTACTGATTATACCGATTTGACACACACCGTGTACCCGTTTGCGAATTTGCACACTGGTCTACTAGTATTCAATATTCAGCAATCGAACGACATATTAAGCTTTACGTAATGAATCTTTCACATTGTATTTATGTATTTATATATTATGAACAATGACAATTTATTAAATATCGACAAATTTGAATGCGCACACATGAATTATTGAGAAACTCCAACATGAAGTTTCAAATTAATTACCTACACACATATCGAACGGTGGTTTACTATTGTTTATGCGGTCCCTTTTCGCGTGTACTTTGCTTCTAAACATGCATAGATCATGAAATGCTAAACATTTACTAAGAGTCAAATAGTAATTTAGTGCCTGCTAGCACATTGTAAGCATTATCGATTGTTTTCGTATCCTAAATGTGGAAAAGGGGGGTTTATTTGACCAGTATATTTGATCTGTAACCCTCTTCATCCAGTATATATTATGCTTTCTGAATATAATCAGAATAGCAATATAAATTGTAAATTGTCAAAATGAGTTCGCAGTTAAATGTATAACGTGAAAAAAATATATCTATTTATTAAAATAATTTTAGAAAATTATTTTTTTTTTGAAATATAATGAAAGACAATAATTTTTGAAGATTTATTGAATTTTTTTGAGAATATTCAGAATTTGTATTAACATTTTTTTTATTCAGTTTAAATTGAAATATAAATATATATTATTTAAAAATCACAATTAAAATAGTTCGATATGTGCGGAAGAATGTAATAATTCTGTATATCGAATATAAAATATTTCTAGTTAAAAATAATTTAGTTAAAATAAATTTATCACATTGTTTTTTTTATAAGGTGGATTAATTTTATTTTAGTCTATAATAATATTAATATAAATTAGAGATTAAAATTTTATATTAAAGTTAATAAATATTTTGAAAAATAAACTCTGAACCTGTTGCATAATCGATAAACGTGATATTCTAGTTAGAAAAATTTTCTAAATTTTAAGAGAAGTATTTCAGGAATATTTAGAAGTTCATTTTGCAGAATTTCATCGATTCAAGTTCATTAATAAATTCTTCTATAATTCTCAAACTATATTTATTACAATAATTAGTATAAATACTTACATATTTCAAGAGAATTGCTTCAGGTATATTTAAAAGTTTTTTTACAGAATTTAATCGATATATATATATATTCAATACTGAATTTCTCTATAATTCTCAAACTGTTTCAGAATCGATATCTATTACAATAATTAGTATATACATACTTATATATTATAATAAAAAATAAAAATAAATGTCTTCGATTTTAATTTATGCCAGTACAAACAATGGTCGAAACACGTTCGTTTCGTACGGGCAATAAATCCGCAACTTTCACGTCGGACATATTTAATACGTTTAGGCCTATCCCGGGGAGCTTATGGCTGTTTGTCTTTATCGTGAATGAGAGCTTCGGCAAATGGCGGGTTACCATTTAGGACCGGACCGATCCGTACTTAGCAAATTGATAGTAAAATCCTTCGCGTATATAAATCTACTTGTAAAAGGTGTCGAGAGGATAATGGATCCGATGTGCTAATTGATATTCGCGACTGACGATTCCGACACAGACGTGAATTTAATTCCCCTATCCTTGCCTAACTCCTTGTTGCCTATAAACGGTATCGAAGAATGTTTAAATTAAGTATATACTGTCGTATAAAATGTTGTTGTCTCGTCTCGATTCCGTTGCGACGTTAATAACGCGAACGGTGTCATACTATATATCAGATGTGTTCAAAACGGTAATCGCGGTCGAATTTTTTAGTTATACGCAAGATATATTTTCTTTATGCTTGCAAATTGTAAGCTAAACTAATTGAAATTTTATATTTTAATTTAACGTAATCTCGATATAAACAAAAAGATTTCACTTGTAATTTGAGAGCGAAATCGTTCTTGGTGGTCAAAAGTTTGAATACCCCTGGTTATACATTATATAGTATAAACTGAACGGGTACTAAGTATGTTATTTTAGTATGCAGTTGCAGAATAAGAGAAAAAAAAAGTTGTCTTCAGACAAGTATTGTGGACTTTACAAGGTGATTATATACTATATACCAGTTTTTGCCGATGAAAATATTTCAGGTTATGGTGTCGCGAACTAAATAACTGCAATCTATATTGTATATATATATATATATATATATATATATATGTGTGTGTGTGTATGTGATTTTTAAATATTTTAAATGCTTATTTGAAGTATTAAATGGATAAAATAGTTTTTTTTATTAACAATTTCCATATATAAATTTAATTGAAAAATTACATATATTCATTTTATATGTCTGTTCATGATTTAAAATGATTAAATTGTATTTAATTTATAAAGTCGAGTGTGTTTTCGTTTACTTTTTAAAAATTTATAAACCAGTTTTACGCAATTATTACATCAATATTGACATCATCTTATGGCACTTGTATAATAACATGTTATTTTTGATTTTTCATGAAAGATTTAAACAAGATTGTAAATTAAAATAATGTAAGGTAAATTAGTGTGATTGTAAAAGTAATTTTATTATATATATATATATATATATATATATATATATATATATATATATAATAATAAATAGTATTTTGTAGAAATATATAAGAAACGATATTATATATATAATAGTAATAATTTAATATTTTTATTAAAAAATGTTCGAAATTTAGTTAAATAGTAAAATAATTTTTGATATTTACAGAATGTATTATATAAGAATAATAGAAATTCCTAATAATTGTTCCAATATTATAGAAGAGGTGGTTAAATTTAAAATAATTTTTAATTATATATAAAAAAACATTATTTATTAAAATATTATAAAATTAAAACTGATTTTTGTACAAAATAATATATAACATACAAACAAATATATTACATATATATCAAATATATTAAAATTTTTCTGACAAAAATGTTCAGATTGCTTAAAAATCAATATTTATTCAAATTTTTAATATAAAATCTCGAAAGCGATAGTCGAAAAGTTTTCATCCGCAATAAAGACTCTCTCATTTGTCGGAAAATTTGCTCTCAACTTTTCCTTTTTTTCCCTTTTCTTTTTTTTTTTCGCTTCACTCTTTTTCGATATAACGGGCTGGCTTATTTTTTCTTTCGTTGCACGATTTTTATTCAACATTTAAGGGATGCTTTTTAACACGCGAAAATGTTTAACCCGCGGCCCAATTTACCTACCCTTAATTGAGTTTCAAAAAAAAAAAAACAAAAAAACAAAACGAACCGTCTTAATCTTCGTGCATCGGAAAAGCCTTTTGTAAAATGAACTTTTTCCTAGTCGGTTTCGTTTCTTTCGTTCCGGTTCTATATAAATCTATATATATTTCTTTCATTCTTTCTTTCTTTCATTCTTCTTGAAACCGTTTTCTACGAAAAGTCTTCTAAGTTTGGACGATAATTCTTCGAACGATTGGAGTGTAGTTGCAAGAGTCCAATTATACGTTCTTTGGATGAGAAGTCGGATTATGGAGTTAAAACGTTTTTGTAGAGAGTTCAATTTCAACACTGAATTTTCTCTATTATATATGTATATTTAGTTACATAAAATTAATTATTTCAGTTTGATAATTTAAAATAAATTAGTAAAGCGAAAGTTTTATATGAACGAAAGATTTTTTTTCAGTTTTTTATATGAGCCAAGGAAAGATAGTTCAACCAAATTTTTGATTTATATTTATTTCTGATTCATATTGATGAATTTCCATTAAAGAAGAAAGTATTTTAATTTTACTATTAAGAAAACAATATCGACATAAATTTTCCACCGTGTCTTAGTTGCGATATGCATTTAATTACGCAGGTTTTCATATAAAGAAGCTCGACTTTAGCAGTAACCGAGATTTAATTAGCCTTAATACACATGACTCCCTTAATTGTCTCATATTGTCCGCCTATAATTTATTCACCTTAGTCCTACACGGGGGTCCTTTGTCTCGTACCTCTTAAGCCTACGATGTAATAAGCTTTGCAAGAAGGTCATAAATATATTTAGTTACAACCATTCTAATATTATTTTTATTATTAGTATTATTATTAAAATTATAATGTATTGAAGGATTTTTCATTTTTTTTAAATATTCTATGAAATATTGTCATTTTTATAATATATAAATTTATTATTTATTACCATAAAAAATCAGTTGAAGGTTTTTTTAAGTAGTTCCGTTTACTGTTTTAATAATTCATATTGTTAAGTAGTCACGCATAATATAGAAAATCTATATTTATTAATAATACGGAAGGGGTTTAATGTAAATTTTCGATATAAATTTGAATATTTATATATATATAATAAAATCACAACTTTATTAAAATGTTTTATATATATATATATATATATATATATATATATATATATATATATATATATATATATATATATAATTAGTACCTTTTGTATAATTTTTTATTGTATATTTGATGAGAATTTTCATATATTTATTTTAACATAATATAATAAATATAAGTTGTGAAACAGAAAAATATAATACTACGGTTATCGAAGAAGAAGAAATTTAAATTATGTTTAATAAATATATATTGTAAAAATGAAAAATTAATAATATTTTGTATTATTTTTTTCAAAGTTGAAATACACCTAAATTATTCCCAATATATCTATGATTTTTTTTTCAATAATCATAATAAAATATTTTATTATGTATATGTTTCTTCAGTGATTCCAAACATTTTTATTTGTTGCAATTTTCATAATAATAGATAAACATTTTTATTACTTACTTGCAACATTATACGATATATTATTGTATTTTTATACGGCGTTCACGTTTGTTTGTTAATTATTTAATTTCCGCAAATCGTAAAAGTCGAAATAATTCATTTTCATCCAGTGCGCTAAATCCCGCGCACACACTCACACACATTTCGTACATATTTCATTTTAATATTCGCACCTCCCCCCCAAAAATGAACGATGAGTCCCCATTTATAATAATATAATGCATTATTAAAGTGGAATTTGAACGTTTTCGCGAAATTTAATTTTCTACAAATATGAGTTTTGTCGTTTGCCGCAGCCTCAAAAAGCACCCACATACTATTATATAATACACACAAATATATATATATATATATATATATATATATATATATATATATTTTTTGACGGAAAAATTAAATAATATTTTCACAGAATTTTTCGATTTATGTATATATTATATTTTTTTATGATTTCATTTTCGACAATTTATACGAAAAATGCGAGAAAACAATGTTAAGTGACTTATATACGATCGGTAAGTAAACTTTTGCTCGTTAATTTTCTTTTGAATAACAGATTACTATACGTATTCGATCTTTTGTTATCACAAAGTAAAAATATTTTAATATTACGTTAATTGAAGGTTAAATGCTGATTCGAATAAAAAAATTTTTAGTTTAAAAAGCCATATTTATTATTATTATTATTTTTATATAAAGATATATATATTTATAAATCATTGAAAATAATGATATAAAAATTGAATAGGTGATTTGATATCGTAAAAAATTATAAATAATATAATTATAATATATAGACTTACATTGATATTAATTTTATTTGGATAATATAAAGTTGGTTATTGATAATAAGAAACGATTTTTTTTCTTCCAAAATCAATATAATTTTCTTCTAAAATAATAAAAAAGTGATTTTTATTTTTTGAAATACTATTGTTTTGTATATCATCAACTATTATTAATTTGTCGTATTTGTTCACAAATATGATAAATAGAAAATTTTATGTCTATTTAATAAAAATAATTTTTCCTTTTTATTTCTAAGGGCAGATAAACAAAACTAATTAGTAGAAAAATTGGATTATTTTTTGATAAAGAATTTAAATAAAAATCTTAGATTTTTTTTCAGTTAAATTGGACTTTTGATCACGGACCATAAAGTTTCAAAGTACTTTTTCAAAGAGCTTTACTCAAGAGGTTAAAGAGCTGTATGTTGCTTGCGAGTCGCAGTTAAAATTATACCCGCATCCGTATTCAGATGTAATAAATTCATATTTTCATTTATATCACATATTACTTAAACGGAATAATAACAAATATTAGAGATATTATTTCAAAACATTACAATACGAAATATTAAACATAAATAAATTAAATATATTATTATTAATAATATTCATATTCGTTTAGCAATAAATTGGAAAAAAAATACTCGTATCGATTTTTGTAATGCGCAATTCAGTTGTCGCAATTGTAAGAGATAATTTAATTTTTAAGGCTTCCATTGAAGAAAAATCATCATGTCGACGCTCACGTGCTTTTAAATATCGGCGGCACGTTGTTAAACCTGTTCATATTGCACATAAATGAATAAAAATATATAGGTCGTACAATCTCTCATTAAACATTTTCATAATGTGTATAATATTATATATTTCACGTGACGGTCGTTTATATGAATTAAATTTATTCAAGTAAACATGATATGTACAAAAGGTCGCTATTTCATATTTAAATATGCTCGCTTTTATATGTGTCGATTTTCTATTATGTATGTGTTTTTATTAAATAATTTATTTGTTTTATTATATTTTTTAACGTTGTATAATTTCTTTTGCAATCAATTTTATACGATGATTATATATATATATATATATATATATATATATATATATATATATATATATATATATATATATATATATATATATATATGATAACCTTAACCTTAAGTTATAATTAATATACATGGTTGTATATATATAAAAGAATTAAACGCCGCCGCCGTCAGCATTTATATCCGTTGACCGGCAGTGCTTTTTGATATAAATGCTATTACAACTCAAAATATATAACACTGATCAAAACGTAAGGTGAGTTTGTTTATAAAATATATTTTTTTCATTTATTCTTTCAAATTAATTATTCAAATTAATCCCCATTCGATAAAATGCACTGTTACCTACGTTTTTTCCAGTCTTCGAAACAGTCGGAATAGTCTTTTTCCGGAATAGCCTTCAAGACCTTCTTCAATTCGGTTTTTATCTCCTCAATCGTGTCAAAACGATCTTCCCTTTAAGTTTGCTAAAGTCGCACGGAGCCAAATCAGACGAATACGGTGGTTGCGGAACGATATTAGTCCGAGTTTTTTGCAAAAAAATCGCGAAGAACCAATGCAGTATGACATGGTGCATTATCGTAATGAAGGAACCAAGAGTTGTAAAAAACACGTATAACTCGGAGATAATTAAACCTTGTGACAAACAGACGCTTGGCAAATATTATAGACAATTCTATCAACCTAGAAAAAAAAAAATACAATTTACCTGCCTTCCTAATGCTCGATAGTTTTAAATGACAATTTCACCTTACTTTCTGATCACAATAGTAAATATTTATAATCTTCTAATTTATTCGTATCGCACGCCACTGATATTTTAACAACAAAAGAACAGTTAAATATGTTACGTATATCGTTCGCTATACAATAAAAACAATATTATATTATATTATATTAACATTTTTACAGTAAAAATTTTACAGACATCTGATATATAATATAATACATTACGACACGCATCGTTCACATAATTCAAACGATTTGTTGATTGTAATATATATATATATATATATATATATATATATATATATATATATATATATATTTATACATTTTCAACATAAAATGCAATATTTTATTTGTCAGTTAAATTGCCGATCGTTTCAATATTTCATTAGACGCTTTCGCATGCGATTCATAAACAACGTCGAAATTAAATATTCATAGTAATGATCGTAATTAAATTTTCACAATATTGCTGTCGTTTATACGTAATGTAAATGTCACTTAATATATATTTTGTGTGCGCATAATATTTTTTTTTTATTTATTTTATTTTGATATTGGGCAATTTGGTCTTCAGACCTCGCATTCACAAGAACGGTATACGGTGCATTTTAAACGACCGATTGATCTGGTCGATAGCACGATCGACGATCGACCAAACCAGGAAAGAGATTTCATTTTGACCTTTGGCGGATAATAAAATAAATAAATAAATAAAAAAAAAAAAGGAAAATGAAATTCGTTTCTGCGATTTCCCGCACGACGCGTGTTAATCGATACACGGTGTTATAATTTAAGTACGTAGAAAATGAAAATTATTATAAATACCTATCTATATATTTATGATGTTTTAATAAAAATTATATATATAATTTTGTTTTTAGTTTTGATATTATATAATTTTTCATCGAATTTGTGAATGTTAGATATTTAAGTTGATTCAAATTATTTGGAAAAAGTGAATTATTCAGGTTTTTCAATAAACAAAAGAATATATTTTTAAAATAATAACATAATTTAATATGTAAAAAATGTTATATATGTATAATTTTTATAATGAACTGCTCTTGGATTTCTAAAGAAGAGTACTAATATAATTTTTATTATTCAAATAATTAAGGTGACCAATTTTTTACAATGAAAATGTGGACACAATGAAATATAATTAAAAAATAATTTTAATTCATTATTATATAAAATAACAAGAATTTTATGATGGCATTTCTAAAAAAAACTACGTTTTTTTAGAAGTCGAAGAAAATTCGATTAAATATAAAAAAAATATGAAAAGAAGGACAAATGTAAAAAAGATAATATTTTTTTGCGGACATGTATAACAAAACAAGGACTGTTTTTTTTTCAAAAAGGACGTTTAATTTTTTCATTAAAAAAAGTGCAAATTTTTGTTTTATATAAATCAATATTTTTATTTTAAATATATATAGTATTAATATACAATTTTAAAAACAATTGTAAAATTCTAAGTGGAAAGACAGAAAGAAATTTTAATATTTGCAAATAGACAATTTCTTTTATACAAACTAAATTATTAAATATGTTCAATATTTTGAGAGCAACTTTAAAAAAGCGATTTTTCAGAGAATATATTGTATATATAAAAGAAATATCCACTTTATCGCACACGTCGCACAGTTTGATTTTGATTTTATGAGGATTGGCACTAACAATTCACGTATTTTATTGCGCCCGACGGTGACACGATTTTGGTTTTTAGGCGGGATTATGAATTTTGATCGTCTCGTGTGAAATGCATTTACGAACGGTGAAAAAAAAATAATAATAAAAAAATAAAATAAAATAAAAAGTGTGAAAGAGAAAAAAATATAAAATACAAAAGGAAGTTCATTTTTATGCATTGCAAAAAAAAAATTTCCCGAATAATTCCGATGTCGACGTACGAAATTTTGAAATTTTTATAAAAGTCAAGGAATTTCAGACGCATAAAGAACCTTGTTCGTGTCTCTGAACGGTCGCCTTTCACGGTCAATGCCCCCCTTTAATATTATATTATACATATTTTTTTTTAAACCAGAGTAAAAACATTTTTTTACTATATATAATATGCATTTTTTTCTATCAGCAGGTTAAATTATAATAATCAATGGTTCACGGTTTTACGTTGTCAATTTTTGTCATTGACATAAAAATCGTTGTTTTTTTGTCGGATAATAAATTGTTCTAATTTTTAGATTCAATGACTAGTTGTACTTGTTTGAATATTTAGATGTAAATAATATGCATATATAAATTATTATTTTTTATAATATATATATATATATATATATATATATATATATATATATATATATATATAATGTTATGTATTGGATTGCCTTGAAAATGAACTTGAAAAGTGATGATGGAATGAAACATTTAAATATTTTTTTTACGATTTATCTATTTATGACGTATATTAATATATATATATATATATATATATATATATATATATATATATATATATTCATATAAGTTAAAAAATATCGATTGTGTTACATCCTTTTTTACGATTAAAATTTTTCAAGATTTATTTTTTCTAATTTTACTATTGGCGAATATTTAAATAAAAAAGTTGTCTTATTATTGATATGTGAATATATTAAAATAAATATAATATAAATAAATATAGAAAAAAGTTTATTATTATATTTTTTATTAGTGAAAAGTTGATGATAAAAATTTGTCAGGGTTGTTAAATCGTTTAGCATTTTTGATGTTATGTCTTGATATATTTTAGGTATTAAATCATTACTTCGTGTAAAAATATATATATTTTTTTAATGTAAAAAATAAGTTTATTATATTAATTAATTAATTTTTCATTGTATCGTTATTAAAATCGAACAATATTTAATATATATTTATTTATATTAATATGTATAATTAAATATTATGGTCATTTATTTTATGAAACATTAAAACGATACTATATATATATATATATATATATATATATATATATATATATATATATATATATATATATATATATATATTTATATATATATGGTATATATTAATTTATTATTTATAAAAATGTCAGGAAGCTGTATGATATACAATATTTATTTTCAATGTAAATATTATTAGAATTTGATATATTTGTATATATATTCTTGAATGAAAATTTAATAAATAGTATATTTTTTAGTTATTAATAATACACAAAAAATATAGTTATACAATGATAATAAAATTTAACTTGAAAATAAATATCAGGGTTTAATGTAAAAATTTCCTTCTTTTTTTCCAATAGAAATACAATTTTATATATTTACAAACAAAAATATATACATTCATTATAACTTCTGAATGTAGTTATATTATACAAAATAAATGATTATATGATACAGGTTTGGTTGGTGTATTTATATATATATATATATATATATATATATATATATATATTTTTTTTTTTTGTTTATTAAGAATTTAATCACGTCTTATGTGTCGACTGACGATGACATTATACCAGTTTTAACCGGTATAGACCATTTTATTAAAACGTAAATAATATAAAACGTAGACGTGTCGATTCAAATTGAATTCATTGTGTGTTAAAAAATATAAAAAATTATATGTTTACGGTATTTATCAAAAAAAAATCGATAAAAAATAGCAAGAGTTTCCTCATGAGATTTGATCATGTGAGTAAGAAAAAAAAACGTTTGAGGTATTTCGCGTGTCATTCAATAATATTTTATATATAAATTTATACACAGATCTAATTGTGATTCAATTTATAATTATATAAATTAGAATTTAGAATGTTAATGAATTTTGTGTAAAAAAATAATAGAGCTCTTAGAATTTAAATTTAAGACTGTTTATAAATTAAATATTAAAATTATTAGTGATTAATTAAAAAAAATAGGTATTTTACTGCAAATATTTAATTAGTTTATATTAGAATTATGAACGGTTGCGACAGGGTTTTCCAAACTTTTTCTGCAAACCCGGAATTTTATTTTTTATATTGGGTAATTCTTACTATTAAAAATTAAAAAAATGTTTTTGAACACATTAATTTAAAAACTAAATAGAGAATCTTTAAATATATAATATTTAATAATACCTTCCTAAAATGCAAATATAGTTTGGGAAACACGGAATTACAAAATGTCCATTCATTAGTTTTGAATATATACTAGTTTAAAAACAATATTATATATAATATAAACAATCCAAGTTATACAATTTATGGTGATGTTTAATGTATTTTAATAAATTCATAATGTAAAACTGATTATAAAATAATTTAATTGTAGAAATTTATAAACACATTCACATAAAATTTATAGTTAAATACAAAATAATTATATTAATATTACTGCAAGGCGACTTTTAACGTTTGAATATTGAAATCAATAATAATAAACCTAAGGAAAGCTTTCTAGAATCAATTATTAATGAAAAATATTCAATATTATACAAGGGAAAAATATTTTATCGGTATTAAATCCAAATATGTAAAATTTATTTTCTTTTCATCAGATGAAAATATTTTCCGTAGCTATAAATATTTTGACGGTTTTAGGAAATTGTATACTTAATTTTTAGTATGAAAACAATAAGAACATTATTACAGTTTTGTATTAATATTTTGTAAGACGAATGTAGAGTAATCGATTGAATTCTATGAAAAAATAAAATTAGCATATAGAAAATTCGAAAGAATGACTCAGACCCAGAAGGATTTTTTTTTAACCACTTAATTTATTTACATGTAGAATAATGTATGAATTCATTCATGAATCAATTTGTAATAGAATACGTTATATAATATTATAGAAATACTATATTATAGTATAATACACAAATACGATTATCATATTCGATATATTGACACGTAAAAAAGAACAAATCTTTTGAATTTAACCGCAAAATTTAATAAAAGCTATCGATTTTCCGTATCGCGGAAAAACTTTGCGAATAAATCACGTTCGCCATAATTAAAATAATAATATATTTGACTCGTGCAAACGATAAACTTCAGTCTATATTTTGAACTATTATATATATATATATATATATATATATATATATATATATTATAATTATCAATATGAAATTTTAATTACGGATTGTTTCAAAGTGTTAATTGCGCAACATTATTCTAGACAGTGTCTGACATTGCACGAATGATTAAAAGTTACAAATTTAACAATACATTCATAACACTGTTTAATATTATAAATTTATACAGGAAAATCTTATCAAAAATATTTTTATATGAAAAAAATATGTTATAATTTAATAAAAACGTAAAATTTGTATTTCAAAAGTCGAATTTTTTATCGGTTTGTTCGTTTTATATTATATATAGTAAGAAAGCGCAATAATATTCATATATTTTAATATTAAATATTTTTGTTAATAATATGATTTTTTTATGTTCTTTCAACAAAATTTTAAAAACTATTTTTTTAATATATTTTAGAAGTTTTTAAATTTTATTTATTTCCAAATAATTTTTAATTATATATGGTAATCATATTTATAATGATATTTATCGTACAATGTTATTAAATATTTTTTGTCTATTAGATTATAAAAAAATATTTATACTGAATAATATTACATTTAAAATATTTTTTTATAATATTGAATAAATATTTTCGGATTAATTTTTAATTTTATAAAGATTTAAATTATTGAATATTTATTATATAATATAAACAATTTCTTTATACTGAGCAACTTCAAACTTTGAACATTTTCATACAGATATAAATATATATATATATATATAAACATAATAAAAATGAACAATTGTATAAATTTTAAATTGTATTAAATATTTAAATAATACTATTAAAATGTAAAATTGTCCCTTTTTTTTAATCGTTTGATTTTAGACGATTTTTTTTATCACAATTATCAATATTACATATGTGACTGTATATGTGTGCGTGTTTATGTGTGTAAACAAGTACAAAACACTAACACAAGCGAACGAATTAAACAAATATATATAAATCGACGAAACGTAAACAACATAGTCTTACTCATTCTTGACGCCACGAACTGAACGGTCAAGTTTATTTACAAGTCTCGGGTGGTCACGAACCGTTTCGTTTTACACATTATAAAAACACACACTATATATATATATTATTGATTTTACGTAATTCTAACGTATCGATAAATAAAAATAAAATAAATTGTGGCAATTATAAAACAAAAAAACTGATTAATTAATTAATATTAAAAAAAATATATATAACGCGGTGCGTTGTGGACGCGCCTTTATATATATATATATATAAACGTTTGTACGATTTGAAACACTTGTTTTCCGATCGTAAGCAGTATACATTGGAGGCTTTCATTCTGCTGAAATAGTGTTAAAAATATTTTAATTTTCATTACGTTTTTGAAGATTTAAAGGAACGAATACTGAAAAGTGAGTATTGAATATATTTCAAAAATTTTTATAAGCAAAGTAAAAATATTGTAATAAAAATAATATGTAAACTAATAATTAATATTATGAAAATATTTTTTAAATAGTTGAGTATGCTAATATTATTTTCAACATATAAATGTTTTATTATGTAATATGAATGATAGATTTTTTTTATTCGTATAATACATAATTGTTATAATTTATATACAATGTCATTTTTAAAGATGATCTCATTTTTTTGTAGTTTTTTTTAATGTTTTATATTTGATTATAAAAAAAAATGTTTACTAACGAAAATAATTTAAACATTTAACAAGTGTAATAGGAGCAAATATTTAAAAATAAGTATTATTTTCAGCTGTTGTAATAATAATAAAACGAATAATCATCAAAAATTCAGTGTCTGTCATTTTTCAATAAATAAAATTTGAATAATTTATAATTAAATATAGAATAATAATACACCATTTATATGTGGACAAGTGATTTATAAAATGATTAAATTGATAAATTTAAATATTTAGATCGCATGTTAAAGTTTTATTTTAAATATTATCTTCGATATTTAGAAAGGCAAATTAATACAAAATATTTGTGATAAAGAAAGGCAATGATACGTCAAACTTGATAGTTAAAAAAGTAAATCCGAAGGTTGCACATAAAGTGTACGACTCGTTTTTATAATGAAATAAATTATAAATAAATAAAAATAAATTAGAAACAATTATACGATATATTTTTTAATAAATTCTTAATTAAATAAAAAAATATATTACTTTCACTGATATTTTTTTTCATTATATATATATATATATATAATTTTTTTTTAATTTTCTTCCAATAATATTTATTATGCACAGCAGTGCATTAAATGATTCTTTTAACATTAATCTCAGGCCAATCGTTCGAATAGAAAGTTGCATGAACTAGAATTGTGGAATAAATTTCATCTATCTTACATACAAGTCTACATTCAGTCAATTTTATTATAAATAAAAATGAATATTTATTTATTTATACTAAAATTATTATTTTTAACGTACCAAACCCGTTCAAGGCGACAGCGAGAAAACATAAAAAAAAATGTATATATACACAAATTTACATTGTGTTAAGTAGTTTTAAGATGAATTTACATTTCAAATTAGCGTTGAAGAAATTCAAGTGTTTGAACCTTTCTTTCGCATTTTTTATTACTGAGAATTTTTAAGATTTTATCCTGAAAAATTGCAAAATACCGTGAAAATGTCGACGAATTCGCAAACATGTTTTTATTAAATCAGGTGTTGTTGGCTCTGCATGACATATTAAAAAAAAAATAACACGTATATTTGTTTATGTCAAAGTTGAAATATGAAATTCGACATACGAATTGAAATATTCACACGTTTTATATACGTTATTTGAACACCTGCGATGGTACAGTGCTATAAGACATGAGTTCGAATCCCTATTATCATTTATATATTTTCATTTTTTTTTAATATTAGAAAAAATGTGACAATCTTGTGGTAACGCACATTATCTTTGACATGTTTATAATCGATATATAATATGTATTAATTCATATATTTACGATTAATTAATGAATATTTTAAATTTCATTAAAATATATTCAGATTTGGTGACACATTAGCATAATAATAAATTATATATTGAAATTTAGATACGTCAATGATATATTTTATTATACTATAAAACGCATATAAATTTATAAAAAGGGGTGAAATTAAAATAATAACATTTTCATGTAAAATAATAAATAAATTGTAATTTCTAAAACCTAGAAATATAGATTCAAATCTATAAAAATTATGGTAATATTGATTTAATTTTATTATCTTATGAATTTATAGTGGAAAATTGAATATTATTCTGAATATATTTAAATAATGCGACTGTGTAAAAATATTTTCATACGTTTATTTTACTTTTACGGATGCATAAATTTTATATTTTACGTTTAAAATTATTATTGCGTATCGTAAAACTAAAATTTTTATATTTTCTATTTTTACATAATATAAAGCGTGAAAATATTCGCATTTTTGCACAAAGTAGAAGTTGTCATAAACGTAAAATAATAAGAAGCTTTTCGATGACAGTGAAAATGTCGTTTTTCATCATTTTTTCTTCTTCTTCCCTTTACAATGACTGGTTATATATGGTGAAAATGTGCGGAAATTTATTTAATATTTTTATCTCGCATCGCGGAAAAACACGTCCAATTTCACATCGGTTGCAATTTATAAGAAAATTTTTATAGTAGTTTTATCGTATATTTCTCTTAACACGATTGAAGAAATCTCAGAAAAAAATAAATAAATAAATATATATATATATATATCTATATAATATTACTCAATAATGTATTTAATTATTGTGAATAGCAGTTTATCGACTTTCGTTTCGTCTTTCAGATACAATTTTTGTCTCATTTTATACGAATGGCGATCGCAAGGTTGATCGATGGCGATGTGCGTATTTTTTAAAAAAATATATATATAAATATATATATTTATATATATATTAATTTAAATTACGGCGGCAAAAATTTAAACGTATCGTTAATGGTCGAATAATTATAGCGGTCGTAATTATTCGCTAATATGTCGTGCGAGCCGAAATAAATATTTAATAAAGCGAAACTGTTCAATAAATCATAATGACACGTTCGTATAATTAGAATATATAAAGCTTTGTGAGGCGTGTTTTTGACACTTGACTTTATGCTTTGGATATTAAATAATATATGTGTTAAAATTTAATGATTATGTACAGGGATGAGGGGGTGGAAAAGTGACGAAGTCGCTTTATTCACCACGCGTTAATTACACAAAGGGAAATTATGATAGCTTATTTTTTTTCAAAGCATTTTTAATTAGCAATAATGAACTTTTATTGAACTTATCAGTTTTAATTTTTGTTATAAAAAATATAAATTTTATAATTAAATAAATATCTATAGTGAACGTTGTATAATATATATATATATATATATATATATATATATATATATATATATATATTTATTTATTTTTACATAACATATTTTTTTCAGAAAAAACATCAGAGCGGGTGTCAATTTCAAAAAAAAGAGGAAACATAAAAAACCACCGGATTTTAATTGGATTCGTATCGGAAAAGCGAATTTTCCACAAGTAACAAAGATGACACGCGAACGGGAAAGTGCGAATAAAAAATACATTTTGGTACGTATTTTTGTTTTTTTTATTGTGTAAAACCAAAAAAAAAAAATGCTGAAAAATCTGTTCAAAGCGACACACTTCCATATTTTAATATATTTGCTCGTTCAAAATTTTACGCAGATTTTCATATTTTGTCATTTATTTATCAATCTATAGGTTTTTATTTTAATCCAATCTCGATTTTTCGATATTTTTATTTTAATATATAGATATATGTATTTTATTTTGATTTATAAAAATAAGATCAATTTACAACAGTGTGAATTATTTTTATTTAAAAAAATATTTCTAAATAAGTATTTTACCATTTATCCATAAATTAAAATTATACTTAAGTTTATAAATATCGTAATCTCAATATTTATTTTGTTTGAATGAATTAATTAAATACAACAATAATAGAGAACCGTAGTTTATGTATTATTTGTATTAGTGATTATAAGTAAATATTTGCAAAATGGAAAATAAATAATATATTATATAACAAAGTATAAATATATAAGATATAAATTTCTATAGAACAGTAATTATAATCTATGCTAATATTTGACAAATTTATATAACGTTTGCGTTATATAATTTGTCATAATTAATATCAATTTTATATTTAATGACTGCGAATTAATAATAATTGTTTTTAATGAATAAAATACCGGTATTTTTGTTTCATATGCGAGTTTTCCGGTTATATTATAGTATTATGAAAGATAATTATTTTCTATTAAATTGAATTTTATATTGTCAGTGAATTGATATGTGATTTATATATATAAAAATTCAATATTTTTATATAATTTTATTTTAGATGAAAATTACTTATTTTTTTAATTGAAATTTTGTTCAGTTAGCTAACAATATTTTAATTAAATACATTTTTATTTTAATCTGGACGAAGTATAAATATCTCAATAAAAATTTGATAATATATTATATTATTATATAGCGAAACAAAGACGAGGAACAAGATCGACAAATTGACAAAGAGGCGAGGAAGAAGATTAACAAATTGTATAAATTTAAAGAATGAAAATCGTGGATACAAATCATAGGTTTTCCCCTAAGTCGAATTTATATTCTTCACTTAGGCGTTCAAAGAAAAACTTTTGTTTTCGTACGTTTCTTATATGCGTTTCGATTGCTAATTATTTTTTTCGACGACGTCATCATATGTTTATACGTCATGACATTTTTTTTTCCTATAAATTCTATAGTGGACAATAGATTTTTCTTTTGTATTCGATGATTCGTTCGCACGAACGACGAATCGTTAATTATTCAAGGAAAGGAAAGCAAAAGTTTTTCACGACATCGCCGATAGAAAATACTCATACGGATCGATTTCAGCCAATTAGTGTTTTATTTTTCGTTCGATTCGATTACGAAACTATCGAGGTTTCGTTTCGGTTGTACGACGTCGTAGCTATAAAATTAGACACCGTCGCCGCGTAAAATTGGATCAAAACAAAAAAAAAAAAAATTCCACCGTATGTTGTTCCTTTTAAATACGTTTGTATAAATTAATTCACGGCGCGTTCAAACGGCCGAATCGCACTTTGAATTGTAAATTAAAAATGCGGAATTGAAAAAACCCCACATTGTGCGATTGTTGTGATTCCCAAGCGTCCGGTTGACGTGATTAAGACGCATTCTATTGTATATATATATATTATATTGAAAAAAAAATAACAATAATAATAGAGAATTATTATTTCGTAATAATATGACAGATCGGAATATGGAAACAGAAGTCAAATATAAAACTGAAGGTTTAATTTTATTACAATGCCAACTATTGAATCGTTGTTGAATTAAAAATACTAATAAAACACAGACATAGGTAAAATATTTTTAAATATTAATATAACATATATTTTTTGGTTAAATAACATAAAAATGATAATTATTATTGATTGAGAAATTTTTGCATATATATATATATATATATATATATATATATATATATATATATAAATTCCGATTAAATTGCGTAATATTGACACGTGTTTGAAAAATATTTTACAACTTATACTGAAATTAGAACGAGTAAAAAATTTTAATATTTATAATTATGATGATTTATCGAATGTTTGTTTGCGCTTCCGTTTTGGAAATTTTGATATCAAATACACATTTCGTTTTTGCATTTTAATCACTAAAAAAATTGATGAAATCTAATATAAATTGAAGAAATATCAACACACAAACAGTCATGATGTAATTAAAGAATTGGATATAAATTATACAACGGTTTAAAGTCATTTGCATAAGGGTGGATAAAGGAAAAAGTTCGATATTTGGGTGCAACATGAATAGTTGATGAAAAATTTGATTGACTAAATTTCCATCAGCGAATCGTTACTGAATCGCAACGAAATTGACCTACTTTTGTAGCAAATCATTACTGAAAAATTGGTAAAATACGAGAATGCCGTTGAAAAAGACTATGGTCAATGAAAAATGAACCATCACAAGAGACTTTAAAGCCAAGATTAACATTTTTATATATAATGAAATTGTTAAAAAAAAAGTCATATATTATGTAGCTTTAAGTTTAGATTGAACAATTAATGTTAATCTTTTTATTAGAAATTGATTAAATTATAGCAAATATTTCAAAAATATTAGCCAAAATTGATTAATAGAAGAGTGTTGTCTTTCGTCATAATCGCACTTATTCTAATTGTGATATATATATATTAATGATTTTACTATATAATTTTTAAAAGAATATATAAATCAGATAAAATGAAAATACTCGATTAATCTTATCTTATTATATATTGTTCAAAATATTTTATTCAAACAAGCCAAATAAAGTATATTTTCGAGCTGCCATTTTGCTTATAATGATTTGTTTCGCTTTCGCGGATAAATTTTAAACTTTGCAGAAATGTAATTTCCTTCGCGAGATTAAAATCATTAATAATATTCGCTTCGTAGGATATTTTCGGTTATTGTCTGACATCATTATTGTCAATATATTACAAAAAAAAATAAAAAAAAACGAAAACGAAATTTTCTATAATCATTATTTCACCTGACGGAATAAAACGGACTTAAATGCGAGAGTAAATAACTCGGCGTCGGAGGAAAATAAATGATCTCGTTTGAGATGTGTCGTAAATATAAAATATATTTTCCATATATTTATATATATATATATATATATATATATATATATATATATATATATATATATATATATCGACTGAAAATGATTGATTCGACAGTGAAATATCAAAATTTTGTCAATTACTCGTAACTTTGATAAATCGAACAAGTTGCAGATAGCGAAATTGCGTTGATATATAACGCCATTAGTCTAGTTCCGAATTCGAGTCGGTTATGTTTTAGATAATCAATGAAATTGTTCATTTATTCAATTGTAAAGTCTATCCGTGTGACATTAGATACACATATAAAAGTTTTATTGCCATTTATCACGAAGGTGCTATGATAATAATTAAATATTAAATCGATTAAAGTGACTTTTGTGAATGAAGCTACATTTTATTATCCACTTTAAAACTCATTAGCGACAGATGAAATAAATTTATGACATTATATTGATATGATTTTGTATATCACAACCTTACTGAAGATATTCAAATTTGGAATTCGTTTAAAGTACGCATCAAAAATATAGATTTAATCAAAATTAGAAGAAAAAAAACGAAAAAATGCAATTATTCACCATTAGTAATCGATTACGTGTAAATACTATTACATTAGATTTAAAAATAACCGTTCAAATATATTCAATGTCAATTGATAGTACGTGATTTGGCTCACGTTCTCAGTACATTTTATAAATATATTTCTAAGCAATAATCTGTATATTTTATATTTTTAACGATTTATACGATCAAAAAAAAAAATACACTTATATTTATTATGAATTCATTTAGATTTGATGTGCATACGAAGGTTCCGAGTGTTGATTTTTTTAAAAATTTTATTTACGGATGTACTTACATAGGTGGATGTTTGTTTATTGTTTTCGTTTGTTATTGAACAATGTTAATGCACAATGCATATACGAGTGTCGTTGAACTTTTTAATTTTTTTATATTCGTGCAATTCGTTTCTTTATATACACTATATTATATATTAAAAATAATTTAATATTAAAATATATATATATATATATATATATATATATATATATATAAATTGTATCAAAATTATGCAATTTCACCATTTGATTGATGATTTTTTATAGCAATGATGCAATGTAAAATTGCAAAATTGTCGATTTAACGACTGTAACGGTTTAAAAATACCATATCGAAAACTGGTTCAACTCTCCTGTCTTCTGGTGTTTGTATACATATGTTACACTAAACTGCGGTACCGTTTTCAATTTGCATAGGTTTCCGACTATTAAACTACGTGTGAGTATTAAATTTAAATCTTAATCTCTTGAACCCGACCGGTCAGTAAACTGACAAAAGCACGAGACGAACAACGATATATATATGATAGTAAAGTAATCGGTTTTTGGAGTATTCATAATCGTTAAACCAAAATGTTTGAATTATTAAAAAAAAAAAAATTCAGCACCGAAGTAATAAAATTTATTTTATATTGTTTCAGGTATTCGTAATGTTAATGTATATCGTTAACGAGATAACTTCTGCACCGTTGGATATTGTTGAACATCTACAAAGCACCATTGGTGTAACACAGAAACGTTCTCCCATATCAATAATGGTCGATCACGCTTCTCAGGATTTGTCCACTCAGCACAATTTACACGATCATTCCGATTACGATTCGACAATTTCACAATTGGATTCACATCATTCTTCGGAACATGCCGTATCTTTGTCGTCGGCTACTATTAAGGGTACCGAAATCGTACACAGAGGTCATCCCATATCTAGCGGTGCCGTCATAAACTTGATAGATCATGAAATAATACAAACTCACGACCATTCAAACAAAGTGCACATCGTCGAAGATGTGTCCAATATGAACGTTTTACATCCTGGAAACGGTCATGCAGTGTCCAGTTCGAGTAAAACAACAATAACGACAAATGTGGGACACGTTGTTGACGAAAAGGGTATAACTCCGATTGTTACACACGATATTAGTCACGTACAACAAAATGTGGCACACGTAAAAGACGACGAAGAACATTTAAGAGTGTTGCCATTGCACGCCGCGATTCCGACAACTAAAGAACCGGAACATTTAGTAATGATTCATCATCATATACATCAAGATGTAACTAATCACGTTACTAAATCGTCTCAAACGGAAGAAACTACTAGTAAACAAAGGAATAAAAGAAGAAATAAATATAGAGAACCGATCGGTGGATGGGGCATTGGACGTAATCACGGTGGACACGGAGCTGGTCATGGATATTACGTGATTTTTTGAAATTACAATTATATATATATAACTGGTGATATTTCGGTCGAATGACAAAAAAAGGCGAGCTAAGCGTCCGATCATGCTCAATGCTAAAAGACGCCGTTATGGCTAAGAAAAAATAATAATCTTTAACTCGATAAAGAGATGAAGGTTATACGCGACATAGATGATAATTCTATGAGCCTTGATATGAAAAAAATATATATTACGAACAATAAATTCAGTATAATAACTCTGCAATATGAAGATTGCATGATCTGTGTACTAATTTGAGCCAACAAGATGTAATCGTGAACGGCGATGTTGCTGTTTTATTTCAATCGAAGAAAATGAAATATAAATATTTAAGTTTAATTTTCTATTAACATAAAGATTCGTATTTGTTAAGTATTTAAAACATTTTGAAAATAGGAAAAAAAAGCTTTATATTAAATGGTTAAACCTTTTATAAGCTTTTTTTTTATTTCTGTAAATGAAAACAACGTTAATGGTTTTCGGATATTCCGTTCTAAATGTTATTCCGAAATGTAAATTTCACGTCTATACGCGTCTCTCTTTGAACAAAAAAAAAAAAAAAAAAAAGATCGAAAGGGAAAAAAGTGTACAATATAAAAATACCGAAATGAACCGTTAAAATGAAAGACAAAAAGAGAGCCTTTTTTTCCACCTTTAATTTTTTTTTTGTTTTCGCGTTGAATGTTAATATTTATGTATGAACAAATATTCCGTAAGCAGTTTGTTCGAATGCACGCCGAGTAAAATAAAATAGAAAAAAAAAATAAATATAAATATAAAAAAAAGCTCGAAACGGAAAAACCGGATCGAAAATATGAGTTTAACTTAATTCGGTCCGGTTTTGCGACTTTTCCTAGTTAACTTTCATCTCGGTTTTTCCGTTTGCCGAAACGGCTAATTAGATTTTTGTAGTTCGAGATACACTGATATGGGGGACAATTGTGGAATTCAATTACGGCAATAAATTGATAACAGAACAGGAAAAACTACACAATGCAATAATAAATGTGCGTGTGTGTGTGTGCGTGCGTGCGTAGGCAGCATGTAAGGCATTATTATTTATTTTCTATTCGAATAACCGAGTTATCGCAATAATATAAAGGTATTCTTTTTAAGTAGAGAAAGAAAGAAAGAGTCGGAAAAGGAGGAAGTGAATGTGAAAAAAGAAGCGGAAAATGTTTTCCGAATAAAAGAACCAAAACTAAGTTTTTTAGCGATAAATTTCTTGGAACATTTGGTTCGATTTTCATTCGCTTCCCTGTCATTTGCCGACCGGGTTGGGTTTTATCCGAGCAATTTGAGATATTTTTCAATTTAGATACACATATTCTTCCGTTGGAAAATAGAAGAAAAACTATTTTTATTGTTTTTTTTTCTTGCCATTTTATTTGTCATTATTTAATATTCAATATTATTATTATTGTCATTTATATATAAAATAGTTAGATAAAAAAATATATATAAAATTCTGCATTGCTAATATTGTAGTTTAGATTAATAAAAATTTATACATATAATAAATGATTTAAAAATTATCAATTGTATTCTTTATTTTTATAACAAATATAAAATATATTTATACAATTATAATAATATCAACTATACCTAATACATCTTTATATATATATATATATATATATATATATATATATATATATATATATATATCATAACTATGACGGTATTGATTTTTTATTACAACTGTTTAAAATAAAATAAAAATATTTTAAACTGATATAATTTAAAATTGTACAATAAATTCGATAACAATTTTAGTACATAAATATGCAACTAATTATTAAATAAAAATTTGCTATATGTATATTAGACTTAAATGTAACAATGAAATTAAGATTTTTTTCATTATTTCAACATTCGTAATTAAATATATTACGAAACATATATAAAAAAATAATTGTCGGCGAAATGAAAGTTGAAGAATTTCATTGTAAATTGAAAAAAAAATTCAATTTTTAAATAGACGTAAAACGTTGAGACGAATTAAAGAATTTACACAATGACCTACATTTGTGAATAATGAATAATAATTAATTAGAAAAACACGTGAAACCCTTTGAAATTAAGAAAAAAGAGTTCACAAAAGGAAAAGGAACAAAATGAAGAAGATTATATGTTAACTGGTAAATTATGGAGATATATTTTTTGATGGTCAACATTTTTAAAGTGAAAATTTATAAAATTGCGATTAAAAAAAAATTTAAAATCGGTTAATTCAAATTTTCATGTTTGTATAAAGGTATGTTAAAAATTGTTTTTCAATAATTATGGCAATAAAAAAAACATTTAAAAAAATGGTGTGCTAGCTTAACGCACCAAAATTATCCATGTAAATATAAACTTGAATATTGATGATGCAGTGTTTCGAGTTTGTAAGAGATTTTTAGTTGGTTTAAATGTGCCCCAGTTTTAGATTAGAAGTTGTAGAATATATATATAATGAAATAGTTAGAACCATATCATTGAACGTTTTAAGTCCACACTTTAGAACAAAAGTTGTGTGAAGTTGGAGTTTTGGAATAGAGTAGGATAATAGGTTTTTATACAAAGTTGAAACCTGGACCAAGAATAGATTAGTTTTGATTTTTTTATAATTTGTAAAAAAAAAATTATATTGGTTCGTTTAATTTTTCACATTAAATAATGAGAAATAAGATTTTTAATTTTGTTTAAATTAAAAAAAAAAAATATCCTCGGAAAATGAAGTGGAGCATGAAACGAAATTGGAGTAAATATTATATTTTATTGCGAATAAAGTTGGAATGAATCAGTTAAAAAAAAATTGTTTTAAAACCACAAGTTTAGTTCGAATAAAAATATTTATATTAATATTGAAAAAATAATTTTAATCTCGAAGATAGATAAATAACAGTATTAAAATATATCATATTTTTCGATATTTTATTATTTATTTTGTATTAATAACGATATTTTTAATATGTAATTTATAGATTAAATAAAAAATATAATTTTATCACAGATATATATATATATATATATATATATATATATATATATATATATATATATATAATATTATGCATCATATTTGATCGATGTTAAGCGACATCTGTGATTATGCAATAATATTATTATAATAGATAAACGATTTTAATAGTAAAATATTACCGATATCTTTATATATATTATAGAAGATACGCATTCAAAATAGTGTAATTTGAAATATAAATTAATATATATATATTATATGTATACATTAATGTAAATGTTTAACGATAAGGCTTTAATTGCGCTTATATTTCAAACTATAGAGGGAGATAACAAAAATCATCAGGAAAACGTCACGGTTAAAATATTAAAGTAATATTTTAAACGAAATACGCCCGAACGCTCGTAGCTATATAATTTTCCCTATTTCAATATTTCGTCGAAGTGAGGCGTGTCAGGGGGTAAAAACACAAAAGGTGATCGCGAATAAAAGTTATGGGGGGTGGGGGTGGTAAAAAGACGAAGAAAAAAAAATGAAAATAATGAAAAAAAAACCGTTTTTAGAACGAGATATAAGAAATAATATAAGAAAAAAATTGACGGGGTAAAGTGGGGGGGGGGCTTCGACGATGAGAAACGGCGGAAGGCGGTATAAAATAAAATAAAATAATATATAAAAAATTGAAATATACGTCAACGCGAGAGGTGCGGTTAGATTCGATTCGCGACGGGCGGGGGAAGGGTTCGGGAAAAATATTACGAAACGTGGAAAACGTGTGGAAAAATTCACACTCGATCGTGTGTACCATATTTATGAAAAATCGTTTTGCGAAGAAGCCTAGCCCGGTTGAATTGTATCGTTCGATTCGCGGAAAAATGAAGTGTTTGTTGGAAAATATGCGCACGCGTGTGTGTGTGTGTTTTTTTTTTGTTGCTATTATTGCTATATTATTTTGGGGGCGATGTTGAAAATTTGACTATTTTGCTTGTTTTCGACGTATTTCGGAATTTATCGTCAGTATATAATGTATGGATTTATAGTAAAAAATACGCTACACGTATATATAATATATTACTATCGTAAAATCTATTTTAAAATTTTATACTTGTGAAATTGACGCCTATTCAACATTAATTTAATTTAAACTTATATATTAAAAATTTGGTTTTATAAATTGTTTTAAATGTAGTTTGAAAATTGCTGATAATATATTTATACGCTTTCTACGAACGTCTAAATAATTATTAAAATTGTTTTATTCTTCGAAGTCATTCGTTTATTTATTTTAATTATCTTAAATGTACATATAGATTATACTATATATAATATATATATCGGAAAAAGTAAAGTATGCATGGAACAGAGCTGTTCAACGTCGATTCGCAAACCGTTGTTGGCACATAGAAACGTCGTTCACTGAATTGGCTTCGGTGAACAGTTTTAATATTTTACAATGTACGTAGTTGAAATAAAGCATGAGAGACGTATTTGAAATATGAAATTAAATAATTGATTTCAATTTAAAAGATAAACACGGTGGTAACGTGTTTGTTCATATTTCTTTTTTTTTTTTTTTAGTGAACAGCAGATTATATTTAGTTTTATGAGAGATGTTCGTATTAATATAAAACGAAATTAATAATAGATATCGTATAATTTGATTGCATGAATAGGTTTTTTGTTTAAAAAAAAAGAGTATGTATTATATTTTAGATATATTTTATTTTATGTGATGAAAAAATATTGTAATCAAGAAAAGTTTGAGCATCGTTCGTATAAAATCAATATTTATTTGGTTAAGAATGAGCGGCATTGTAAACATTACTAACATAAATAAGACTTTCAAATGTTGAAAATTGTTTTTTAGAATATATCCTTAAAAAAACTTATAGATTGGATGTTTGTATATATAGTATAATAATAGACAAAAGGTAGGCTTTGAACCAAGGAATACAATAACAAAAATCGACATTCCATTATATATATATATATATATCAGAAAATGAAATTTTTCTATCGATATAATTTATAATGTTTTAGAAATGCGATCGATAGAAAAATAGACGTCGAGCATTTTGTTTATTTATTTATTTATATGTCTTACTTGTTTGTTGAGTGTTTAACCTTGATGCTTTTTCGCGAACATTTTCACCTTTTTCCCCAATTTCCTGTGCGCGACGTTTTTCATTCACAACAAATGGCGAGCGTTACCATTCTCACACCGTCGTCGCCCTTTTGTGCCGCGTAGGGGTTGTTTTTCCAACCCTTTCCTCTTGGAAAATCGTTCGCACATGATTTATTATTTTCCCGCGTTGGCTAGGTCAAGAAGTGACGTGAATTACACGGGCAGTTCAAATATAAACGGGAATTTTAGTGTTATTTTTTTTTGTTCTAGACACGTATCGACTTTTTAAATAACAATTTTCATGTTAAATCTTAAACAATATGTTTTTTTTTTTATTATTAAAATTTGAATATTTAAATTGTGCAACGTCGAATATATAATATATGGCAGTTAATTAAATAAACGCTTCTAAATTTATTGAGTTTATGAATCAGATAACAAGAATTCAATATCGGTTCATATTAAATCACACGATAACACATTAGACGATAGTTTCGGAGACGTTTCGCGATTAATTTCGTCGACAAGTGATTAATAATAGGAATGAGAAACTATCGATTCTATGAAATACCAAAAGCTTTTTATATAAAATAATCATTTCACAATAATTTAATACAATATATATATATATATATATATATATATATATATATATATATATATATATCTGATGCATAATTATTGATTTGAATGTAAATCGTTTTAAATTTGAAAAATGATTTATATTCGCATAGTTTTAATCTCCAATTATATAACCAAATATTTAGTATTATTATAATTGTTATATTCAACATACATCTATATTTAATATTTTAAAATAAAAAAGTTTAAATAGATTGAAGTATTCTTGTTACAGCAGATTTATTACAATCATCCATTTCAAAATTTATGTACAATTTATCATTGTCTTTTTTTTTCATTTTTTAGTTATCTCGTTTATATTATTTTTTTTTTATATAAATTTAGTACAATTTATGTATATCTTATATATGAAATATATTGTATGACTTCAAAATAATTTTCAATTAACAATTTATTAATTATTGATCGCATTTTTAAATGTCGGTTTTATATTGAATGCATATATATATATATATATATATATATATATAATAGATAAATTGTTAATCGGTTTTGAATTTCCCTTATACACGTACATTATATATTATGTGTGGCGTTATAAAGCCTTGAAATGGGTATTTATGCACTAATATTTAGTTTTGTTTCCCGCGAAACAGTAACAGTGTTCGGTCGGCCATGGAGTTACATACAGCGAGGGTTGGGCTCTGAACGTATGGTTAGAGGACGACTTTGGGACCTTGGCACGTGCGATTATAAATCAAACGGTAATTAACACTTCTTATTCACGGTTTGGCGGTTGCCGTTTCGTCGACAATCGATAACTGCGATTTATTTCCTCAGGTTGTTATTAATATAATGTAAATATTTCAGTAATTTTGTTTTACAGTCGATGTATTAATTTTTTGAACAATTATTTTAGTAGATATTGAAGAAATGTGTTGCTGTATGTATAAAGTGTTTTTCAGGTAATCTTAGAAAAATGTTTAATGTTCTTCAGATCAGTAAACTTTATAAAGTATTTTAAAGACAAAGATGGGAAATATAATAATAATAATAATAATAAAATACTAAACAACCGGAGAGCGTAAAAAGGTCGTTTAAAATAATACCGTTTCTCATTATGCTAGAAACCGTAAAGAGGAAAAACCGTTCAACCAAAGACCTGTAAAAGTGGAAAATCATCGATTACAAAAAAAAAATAATGTCGTTTTTTTTTTGTATCGAACGATATTCCCTTAGAAAATAAGGTTTAAATTTAACGGTTAATCTCGCAAAGCCTGAAAAATGTTTAGAGCACATACGGCTAAACCGCGAGCTATTAATCCAAGCTAAGCGTCAGTGGCGTGTATGCATAAAATACACAAGGGGTACAAGTGACGGAGAGTTAAAAAATCTAGCTACACCCCGGAAAAAAAAAGAATAAAATAAAAGCGGTGCAGAGAAAAAAAAATATATAAAAGTAATAGCGTATAAAAAGAGTATATCGTTTGCACGAAGTTTAATGGAGAGAGCATTTTTTTTTTGTTTTTATATAAAGTCGGTTCAATGGAGTGAATCGTTTGAATTATTAATACGTATTGTATTTTATGTTTTTAGTTTGAATTATATATAAGTATGATATATTTAGCAAAAAAAAAAAAAAAAAGAAAATATTGTAGAATCACGTTTCAAGATTATTCTAGACCACGTTCGGTCTGTAGGCCGTTAATTGAACGCACCTGATGTAGACAATGTACATAGTGTTGGAATTCAATTTTAGTATAATGATATATTCGATTAGGAATATATTGAAGTATGCACACTGTGATAATGCATAGACATGTTCGTTAGGATGGTTGTTGAATTAATTTAAGGATTATCGACTAAACGTGTTCGTATATAACATATATATATATATATATATATATATATATATATATATATATATATATAATATGAAACACTATTCGAAATTATTATTCTAGTTCTGTAACCGTCTTAATTTCAGCTAGTCTATTTTCAGTTTATAAATAATTGTGTAGCAAACCATTTGAACTCTTTCAAAATTATCAAAATTGAAAATTGTTTATACGGTGATAAATTAAATTAAATTGCGTTTTAAAGTTGGCGATAAAATGAAATAAGTTGTTTTATTATTTTTAAGTGTCACGAAATGCCAAAGTAAGGTAGTAAATAAATATTTGGCATATAGACTTTAAATTTAACAATGAATTAATTGTATGTCCAATAGATAAGCATCAGTTGAGATCAATACTAATATTTTTAAATTATATAAAATATATACACAATAATATTATTGATATCAGTTGTATTGTTCATATATTTTTTTAATAAGAATGTGTCGCGATATATATGGTAAATAATTATATCATTAGATTTGTCATAATTATTTTAATGGCTTCATCGGTGCACGTATAAAATTATCGCCGAATGTTTAATCGCATGAATAATTATTATGTTCAAGCTTTGTATAATTGAAATTCATGTTGAATATTAGTGGTAAATTAATCGAGTCACTGTTATATCATAATGTACTACAATGTGCAACATAAATGCATTGTAATAGGAAGTGTCATACATTTGTTCCATATTAATACTGTTTTAGATGTTGTATTTATGTGCTGAAAATGTATAAGTGAGTGATATGTATGAATATCGAGAGATAAATTCGAAGGTTATATATCGTCATATATAATAATTTTGATCGATTAAATTAATTAAAATATAAATCAATTATTATTTGTATTTTTTAAGAACAAATACATATTGATTTTTAATATTTGAAACGGTGATTTTCATTTTTTTCAGCTGAAAAAAATCTAGCATTCATTAAAATCTGGCATCATGTCTAAATTAAAAACAATAACACATAAACTTATCAAGATATTCTAATAGAGGCAATTCTTAATATTTGTCAATCATTATTGTAATTTAATTTTATTAAAAATCATATCGTTATTAAGTATTATATCCTATTTTATTCCATATATTTATTGTATAACTATAATACAAAACTTCAAGTAAAGTAAAGTTACTTTTAGAAACAGTTGTGCAGTGAAAGAATATATAGTGTCGATTATTTAGAGATGTATGTTAAAATAGAGAAGATAAACGAAAGAAAATAGATGAAATAAGTATATATATCTATTATATATACAAGAAGAATGTGAATAGGAGAGTTAGTAGAAGTTGTACCTCAATCAGATTGGAGACATTTTCAACAAAGTCCAGCTTTAGAGTGTCTTAATTAAGTTAGCAACAATGTTAGTCTATATAATTTAAATTAAAAAAAAAACGTGGCTCTTATAAGAAATTTTAATTGAAATGTTGTTGATTTGATTATATTGATTGACGAGTTTGCTGATTATTTAAATATAAAAAATCTGTTCATAATTATTGAGTATTTTTATTTGAATATAAAAAATATCTAGAAGTGATTAATAGTTTATTTTCATGAATAAAAATAATTATTTATGCGTTTATTTAATTTTCCTAGGTGTCAATGCAATTGTTAACCACATCATGGATGTTTTTAATAAAAACCAGTTACAATTTGTACTTCAATGAAATTACAAAAAAAAAAAATTCGCTCCATGAATCAATATAAAAATAAAATAATCGAACATATCGAGTTTTTCCATTGGAAAAAAGGCGTTATATTTGGACTCGATTGCAGCAATACGCGATAATTGGAAAACAGTTTTGTTCTATCGAATATATATAGTATATATTTTTCTATCGCTAGTTGTTATTTCATTTGTGAAATATCAAATGCGGTTAAATTCAATAAAAATGTTTTTAACATTGTTCATTCGTATGATATATGTATATATATATATATATATATATATATATATATATATATATATATATGTATATGTGTGTGTTTGTATTTTAATACATCTCAACAACATAATTCATTTAAAAATAAATTATCGGTTTTTAATTAAAAAAATAAATGTTTAATTTTAAGTGTGTGCGTTTGGTTTTTGAACAGTGCAATTAATTAGTATAATGCGTCAATAGATTAAAAAAATATTTTTTAATTTTATTAAAAGTGTTTTGGATCTAAAAAATATCCTATGGTAAATTATTATAAAGAAAATATTATTTTCAATATTTTTATATAATTTTAAAATTATTCATATATATATATATATATATATATATATATATATATATATATATATATATATATATATATATATATATATATTTGTGTTAATGCCTTCATATGGATCAAAATCAATATATATTTTAAGTGATGTAGAATTGAAAAAAAATACACATATGCTATATAATAGACAAAAATATTAAAGCTTTTAATGAATTGATATAAGAAATAATATATAAAGTGGTAATTTAAGTATTTCATTATTCTGCAGTCCTCTTAAAGTCTGGCTTTGGAGCCAAATGGCCCTCCTATTTTACGTTCTGATTATATGAAGTACAGAAAATGTATTTTATTGTACTGTTTTTTTTTTCACTTTATTTCTGAAAATGTACGTTTTGTATTTTATATATGTAATTGTAACAGTTGAACGAGAGAGAGAGTATTTTTTAATCATATCAAAAAAATCGTAACTTAATTTTTTTTTTTTGCCGAAAACAAACCGGAAAACGGCGGAAAGAACGAAAGCGTTGTAAATTAGCAAAGCTTTAGGAATGCGATATGAAAATAAAAAAAAAAACAAATTTATACATTTTAATATTTATTTTTCAATGTTGGTAAATATAATAAAAGGGCTTTTTTTATTAAACACTGAAAAGAAGTGCTTTCTTTATATTTGAAAATTATACCGAAAAATATCATTTTATGATTTAATAATATTATTACATCTTTAAAAATATTACTCTCATAATAATTATATTTAAAATTGTCGAATAAGGTTGTTGCTATCAAGAATTTAATAATACTACATAATATCGATTATTTATTATCTAGTTGAGTCATCAGCTCTATTTTTAAATTTAAAATATATGGTTAGTTCGTAACTTTGGATATAAATTAAAATGGTCGTAAGTCGAATTTCATACAAAAATAAATATAATATAATAGTCATATATATATATATATATATATATATATATATATATATATATATATATATATATATATATATATATATATATATATATATTTAATATTAAAAAAAATATAATATAATATTTAAAAGTAAATATAATGACTTAATGATTATTAATTTTTGTTGTTATTTTAGTTGATTAGGTAAATAACTACCTACATAAATAAGTATATTGTTATGGTTTGTGGTCGATTATTATCTGAAAAATCAATTGCAAAAGTGTGCAAAAAAAGGAAAAGTGGTGTGTGTGTGTGTAATAATAATTTAAAAAAAAACATTAAAGAAACAATTTTTTTCGTTGTAATTATGAATGGTAGTAACTCGAGAATTGATTACTTTTTATAAATTAAAATAATAATGTTTTTTTTTATTTATCAGAATAATAAATTTCTTAAATTTTAACATTCGTTTTATTAGATGTTATAAATATTGATAACATATTATAATATATATATATATATAATAATGAAAAAAAATCAAGAAAAATAATATTTATTTTTTATCATACTCATCCCTTACAATAAGAAAAGATGAATTTCCGGAAATAAAAACAATAAAGTAATATCAGGGGCAAAAAGAAAAAAAAATATTTTGGAAAATTAAAACACCCTTCACGTGTAACAAAGTATTAACTCGATTATTTTTCCATTGTTTGCCAACTCGTTCGACATGTTTATTGTGTTCGAAGCGCGCCACGACAAAACGTAATGATAAAAATAATATCGAAAACAACCCCCCTTTTCCTTTTTTTTTATTATTTACGCTCTATATATACAATATATATATATATATATATATATATATATATATATATATATATGTGTGTGTGTGTGTGTGTGTGTGTGTGTAATAAACGAACGCACGCGGCGAAAACAAAAAGAATCGACTAAATAAATAAACAAATAAAAGAGACACGGTAACAAAATACAAAAAAAAAGTAAAGTGCGCTGTATCGGAGTTAATTGAGCGTACGAAAAAATAAAAGGTGCGTGATCGCTGACCGCGCATATTTTTTTTCCCATGCGTTTCATTCGTAGTATGTATCGTTTTATATACGGCCATCTCGATAGTTATTGTTCATTTGAAAAAAATATTTATTTATATATATTAAAAAAAATCATCAAATTTTTTTTGTAGAGAGAATCGTTTTTTTTATTCTATTTTATATATTAATATTTTATAAAATATTAATATATTTTAAATGAATAGAAATATCACTTTCATTCTTTATACTATTTTATTTTATGATTTTCATTTTAATGAACATTATTTTTGTATATATAAAATGAGTGTAATATTCTATGGATTATTAAATAAGATTACATATGAAATTTTACAAATATTATACGCACAAATATAAGATTATTTTAAGAAAACTTAAAAATACATATAAATCCTTAAAAAATATGACATTTCGTAGTCTATAAAGATCAACATGCTTTTACTATAAATCTATTTAGGCGTATTTTTTTTTATTTTTTTTTTGAAAAACAGAAAAGCGAATATATGAGTACATATTATAGTCTCACCCTATAGAAACATATATAAAAATGGTTATGACTTCCGTTGCAATATTAACGATTATATTTTCCACACTATCAACCGTATAATCTATGTTTGTGTTGAAATGAAAGTTCGCGTTGACGTTTTGTTATTTATGGATTAATGTCGTTCATTGGCATGTGAATGTAGATATATTGTTATATGAGCTTGAAAATCAATCATTAAAAACATAAAATTACGATTGATATATATATATATATATATATATATATATATATATATATATATATATATATATATATATATATATATATATAGAAAATCCGAAAAATTATGTTTCACCCCGTACTTTACTATGTTTAAGGGCGGTGAATTCGGTTAAATAAATTATGAAGATAATATCTCAACGTAATGCGATTGTACCTAATATATTTTAGCCATTAGTAGTTATCGAATATAATTGCTGAGCATGTAATCGGAGTGTTATCACGGAAAAAATGGGCGTTACATAAAATTATTCTTGTGAATGCCAAAAATGTGAATATAATCAAGTGATAATGTTAAAATTAAAATAAAAAAAAAATAATTATGACAAATAGCTATTAATGTTATTCACCTTTAAATTATTATTATTATTATTAAAAAGGTGGTAAGTTACATTGTAACCAATTTCATATAGAAGCATTCAAATTTTAAACAAGTTCACTAAATAGTTACGAAGTTCAAATGAATACAAATATAATATATTATTAACATTTAACAATCCACGGTTAAAACTTTCTATGTGCTGCTAAAGTAAGTTAGAAACTTTAAATTATAATCTTATATATACCTCTAGAAAGAAATTTATCTTAACAGATATTCTCAAAATGCGGAACGACGATATTTTTTAAATAAATTTATAATTATGCAAAAAAAAACAGTTAATTCTTAGATAACGGAATGTTTATGTTTATATATTTTTTTTATCTAAAATGTAAATATATTAATTTATTGAAATTATTGAAATTTGAATAGTGTATAAGTCTTCATCATAAAATTGAGAACAATCATAGAAAATTGAAGAAGAAATGGTAAATCTAAATAATAGAATGAACAAAAAAAATATAAATGCATATATATATATATATATATATATATATATATATATATATATAATGTATATGAAAAAAAAGATTTAAATTAACGATCGTTGGGTAGTTTTGTTCCTTTATAAGTAAGTATTCAAATTTCATTGTTGCAAATTGAGTTAACAAAGGAGTTGAATAATTTTACAGCGAGTTAAGGGAATCGATAATTTACTCTTAGCGACGAGGAATAAAAAAAAAACAAAAAAAAAATGGGGGACAGAGCGACCATTTTAAACGGATAAGTAATTTACATATAAATTCAACGTTTTCCTTTGAAACAATGATCACAATAACAGCGGACAGACTTATATAAAGTTGGATTCAAAAAGACACGCCGGAGGCTCGAACAGAGAGTCAGAAGTATATTTGAATGGAGGACGGCGTAGAATTTTCAATAAGCGCACCGAGGGAACGGATTAAATAAGAAGACGCCCTTTTTTCCAGCTCCATTCAGGAAAATCTTAGAGAATATAAGCGAAAAGCAAGGCGGGGAAAAAAAACGAGCGAAAGAAGAAAAAAAAGTTTCACGGGATAGTGAAGTCTCTCGTCAATGGAACCCGAAAAATTTCGAAAAACTCCCCAATGACGCGGCCTTAGAAGTTGACGCCGTTGTACGGAGCCGACTTGTATTATCCAGACGAAAGGATTACTTCGGTCTAATAAAAAAAAGAATAAGTGGAAAGGCTTCGAAGGAACCGATGGAGGATGAAGAGAAAAAAGTATGTATATATAAAAAAAAAAACGAACAATATATACGACGGTGATTTCGGAAATCTTTTGAGTTCGGGATGTCGTCGGATAGTGTGAATTAATCGAACGAAAAAATTGTAATATTTGAAATTTTTGGAATATTTAACCCTTTGCAGCGTTATTGTTGAATTTTTTTTTATTTCGTGTTTATAAAGATTAATAATTTATTATTTTAGTAATACTTTTAGCAAGATTGTTAAGTTTTGAACGCAAAAAAAATGTTCAAATCTTCAATATCAAAAATACAGTGCAGTTTGTGGTTATTTGGTTGCGAGCTGATTTCAGATAAATATATTGCTTTTTAAAAGAGAATCATTTTGCATTTCATAATATTATACAAAAAAAGTGTGGAAATTCATTACAAAGAAATTAATAAAAATAATCATTGTCGCGCATTTAGTTTTGGCATTAATTTTTATGGTGATCAAATGACACCTCTCGAGTGCAAAGGGATATATATATATATATATATATATATATTCGTATCTGTTAAATTAGCAATTAGTAGAAGATTCCATTTTTTCAAAAAAAAATCCTAAAAGTATATTTTTTATAATTAAGATCGCGCTTTTTTTTTATTATTTTACAAAGAAACACAAAAGCCTTCCATATCAAGATTTTCAAAACGAAAATGAAGTGAAAAAAAATATGAATTTAAACAAAAAAAAAAGAAGAAGAAAAAAAATACAACAAACAGACAAGAGCTAAAATTAAATCGACTGTTGTAACGCGTCGACTTTATTACGGTTCCAGCATCGGCAAAATGGAGTCCGTCGACATCAAGTGGAGTCCGTCGCGCTAAACAAAACCCCCGGTCATTTCGCGATGAGTTTTCCGACGCACTTTTATCCCCATTTTCCACGTACAACTCTCAAAAAAAAAAAATTTTTTTTAAATTTTTTTTTCAGAGATACAGATATGCATATGTGAGATCGTATTATATATATGTGTGTATATATAAATTTTCAGAGTCCAAAGTGGCATCCTTAGCGTTTATAATGCGTCGAGCGAGTCCCGCGAATTCGGTCGAACAGTGTGCCGGTGACAGCTCAATTATCACGTCTGAACAACGGTCGTTATGACCGAAGCCACGCAGAAGTCGTAAACCAGCGGCACGCGTAACGACCGCCGTCAATCTAAAAATACACGAACGTCACATATTATACATGTAAAATGTATAATAACGTATTAAAATGAGATTACGTATACGCATACAAAATGTTTAATTTTACTATTTTTGGGACCTCACTTTATATATATATATATATATATATATATATATATATATATATATATATATATATATATATATATACATAAGTATATCATTGCTATATAAATAAAAATAAATTTTTCATAATAATTAATAACTTTAATGTGTAAAATAGGAAATCAATATCTTGATTTTTAAAAAGCTCGCATCTTGAAGTTAAATCTATTTTATATTAATTTTTCAGGTACGAATTTAATATTGGAATACAAAAATAATCGATTTTATATTTCCTATTGATTAGTTATTTATTTATTATACGACTAAAAACAAATTTTTATAATAATTATTGACTTGAATATGTAAAAAGGTAATCAAATGTCTTGATAATTAAACGAAATGTTTATATCTTGAAGGTTTTATTTTTTATACTTTTTTTAAATAAATCTGTTCTATATTATTTTTTTTTTAGAAATGAATAATGATGGACTCTAAAAAATGTTGATTTTGCATTATTTTCAATTAATTAATAAGTTCATATTTGCCTTTTTGTCGTTTTTATGGTCATTTAAAAATGTTAAAATTTATGATTAATATAGATAAATTTTCGATAAGAAGAATTCGGATAGAATTTGTAAATAGAAAATTAAATAATTATAAAACAATTTTATTAACAATTTGTGTGTAATATTTTAATATAATATTAAATCAAAGGAAGTCAGATAAAATTATAATTAATATCCTATTCTAACAGTTGCAAAATAATAAAGAAAAATCATATACTAATTGAAAATATTAAATACTAATTTAAAATTTTGTAACATGAAAACACCAATTAAAAATAAATGCAAATTTATACTGTCATTGAATATCATATATATATATATATATATATATATATATATATATATATATATATATTTTTTTTTTTTTTTTCAATAATTAAGAAATTTTAATTTAATTAATAATATAGTACTTGAAGGGATCTGACCTTCTATAGTGTCATAGTTTTTTTTTAATGTAAAGGTTAAATTTCTAATTCCGTATTCAACCTAGTTTATCGAAGGCTTTGTTAATAATTCCACATTCTGTATAATGTGAAATTATTTGAAAATTGTATCGACAAATTTGCGGAATTTAAACTTGAAACTTAAACGTGACAGTTATTTAGTATGGATATTTAGAAAATGACGATTGAATATTACATAATATATATGCATAATATTAAAATATATCTTAGTTTTAAATAATATAATATAATTTTATATGAAAAAAATAATAATCGTATTTTAAGAATATGTAATATAAATTAGTGACAAAAAAATAAATAATACAACATATTTTAACGTAGAAATAAAAATGAAAAAAAAAACATTGTAAATATACATGTTAATTTTATTTTATGCGATACCGTAATGTTTTTTTTTTATTTCTTCTTTACGTTTCGCTTGAGTTATTCGCGTATTTTTTCACCAGAGTACGCATATTTTAGGGCCAAGGTCTACTTTATTTACAGGTGTAAATTTTTATACGATAAAATCGTTATGTATTAAACGAATGTTTTGTTTACATTTAAAGTATGCGATAGAGGAAAACCTAAAAATAACGACACGTAAAGAAAATATAAATCGCCGTTTAAATTATATTATAATTGATGCGTTCAATTTTTTTTTAACCGTGAGCCAGAATGGAAAACGGTTAAAATTTCCGTTCGATAATATTGGATTAATTTTTTTTATGTTATTTTTCGGTTAAATTGACTTGTATGTATAAAATTTACTATATGAATATATAGAAAATATGATATTAATATGAACGATATTTTAATTTTTTTTTAAATAAAAATTTTGATTCAATCGTATTAATTTCTGTTCCCAATATTTTTTTCTTCAATTAAATATAACAATTAATATATGAAATTATAAAGATCGATGATATTCATTATTTATTTTATACTAAAATTGAGTTATATAATTTTAAATAGTAGTTTTAAAGAAAATTGATCATTTTCTTGGAATTAAATTAATGTGCTTAGTATTTTTTATAGTTATTGTAGAATTATAATTAGAGAAAATATTATTATATTATTTTAGAATGTAAATAAATAAAATTATATATAAAGCTCTTGACTGTTAAAACAATAATATAAAATTTGATAAAATATATTTTAACTATATAAAAAATCAGTCCAAATCAATGGGTTAAAAATATATAGAACATATTTTATATTATAATGAGAAATATATGAAGTATTTTTATTAAAAATAATATTTTTATAAAAATATATATAATTTCTTAAAATTATATTAAAAATATTATTGAAAAAGAAAGGAAAACTGAACAGGGAAACAATGAAATCTTTCTATTTTCCGATATATACAAAATTTTATTTTCAGCATTCAGCATATCACGCATGATTTGAATTTTCACGTACACTAGCATATACAGAAAAAAAAATAATAATAGAAAAAAAAACCATAGAAAATTTGCCTGCAATTGCTCCGATCAAAGTGGCAAATAGTACAAAAGAATCGATTCGATTCAATAGCGCACACTACTACGATCATATTGTGTAACAAGGTTCGACGAAGAAAAATATTTGGGAAAAATAGGTAACAACAACAGAAAAAAAAAATAAAAATATCAACAACAACAACAACCGAGAGAGTGAAACGTGTGGAATATATATATATATAAAAAGTGAAACAATTTGTGAATCACGTAAATTTCACGTTTGTTCTTGTATTCGGAGTGTTGGCAAGCGTGTCATTGTCGCTACAGGTGGACAACACTTTCGCGAAAAATTGTATATATTTATTTATACAAAAAAAAAAGAAAAAAATAGGGTCAATTGTGTATTTTTTATTCTTTCAATGTGAAAAAATATACATGACAATGTTTCCTATATGCAATGAAACTCGATTTATAATTATATATTATAATGATTTTTTTGTTGTTTTAAAATTTGAATTTATTGTATTTTTAACTAATTGTTACATATATATATATAATATATCAAGCATAGAAAAATGAATTATTTATATTGTATATACGGTGTTTTTAAAGTGTGAAAAATCAGTAATATGTCGAATAAATATATATGGTAGATCAGTGATTATTAAAATTTTGTTTCCAATAAAAATTATACATTAATATCAAGTTTGAAGGCTAAAATTGGAAATAATAATTGTTTTAAAATTTTCGTTCTTATATTACTTATGATATTTAAAACACATTAATCTATTTTTATTGTAAATAATAATAAAAATATATATATATGAAATTAAAATTCTAACTTGTTTTACGTTAAACAATTCATTATCAACTCAGCTATTATATAATATATAGTTTCAGGTTTTTGTTTTAAGATTATCTATTTCGTGTAAAAACAAGAGGCTTTACATGCCAAAGTTAAATTTACATTTGCGCTACTTGATTTTCTATGTAAGAATATAAGCGTTCCTTTGATGAATTGTTCGTTCGTTTAAATTTTCCGACATGTTTAAAAATTTACTTAACACGTTTCGCTTATGTAAGACGCTAAAGCGTAGTTTCTTCAACGTGAAAAGATTTATTTTTACTAAATAATTGCACTATTTTTTATTAAAAAAAAATTAAAGTAAAATATTTAAAATGTATTTTACACTATATTATTTATTAGATATATAATATTTTTTTTTTATTTTAAAATTATGATTTTTCATACAAATAATAATATATAACCGTGTTTCATTTTTTGTAAAAAAATAATATTTTCATTATAAAAAATGTGTTACGATATATTATTGTTAACTACAAAATTATCGAAGTATTTCTTTTCATAAACTATATATAATAAATAATATAATCATGATGTATACGATAGTTTATCGAATAAACAGTGAATATATATATATATATATATATATATATATATATATATAAATCATATTATATGTAATAATACTGTAAGGTATTTAAGAAAACAACAAAGGAGAATTTTTCTTAGTGAAAAACAATAATTATATTAATTTTTCTTGATATTATGAGAAATAAAAAGGTATATTTTTACCTCATTTTTTAATGTCTTTTATGAGTTTTTGTCATACGATATGAATCAATAATGTTAATTACTACGTAATTTGTAAAATGCATTAACGTTCCATTATTATTTTGTTATTCGTCGAGAGAAAAAAGTGTGTGTATGTGGTTTAAATGAGGAAATCGCTTACAATTTACCGATATGTGACTTCAAAAGGGCAAAAAATTATAGTGTATATAATAAAAATGTGGGAAATGGAACGGTATTGTGAACAAAATGACGTTACGAATTTTCAAAGACCAAGGTTGATAAAATGTATGGGAAATGTTGTACAGTATTTTTAAACGAGACAAGAAAAGTGATTTATATATTATGTTCACAAATGAAAATTTTGTTAATATCGATTTCGCAATATATAATAAAATTTTTAATTATATATATATATATATATATATATATATATATATATATATATATATATATACATTAGTCTTTAGATTAAATCTGAAGTCAAAATGTTATATTTTATACAGGACTAATGAATAAATTATATTATATATAATCTTTTGTACTGATTCTTTATTGTGATATGTAAAAAAATATTAAAGTATATAAATATTTGTCAGATATTGATTATCATTCTTTTCAGATTAATGAAATACTCTTATATTCAATAAATTTATGCCACACCAAAATATAAATAATTCAAAAATTATTATGACAATAAAATAGATCGATCAAAAATATTTTTTAATTTAAATGATTATCTAGAATGGCGTTTTATTTAATAAGAGAGATGGTTGTTTATATTATAATATTTAATTTTATAAATTAATATTCACTCGATGAAAAGAAATTATATTTACAATGAAAACAACACTTTAATATTTTATTTATAAAAAAAAATATATATTATACAATAATAATGTCATAACTGATTATCAAAGATTATATTGCAAGTACAATTTTCAATAACACGATATATTTATATTTTTTTTTAATTGAAAATATACAAAAGATATTAAATTAAAATTAAATTATACGAAACATTTCACGCTATATAATAAACGATTTATTCAGAGAAAATATCGCAACAATGTCATTATTACAAAAGTAATTATTTCTCACCTGAAAAAAAAAATAAACATTCAATGAAAAAATATCACGCAAACTAATAATCCTTTCATTTGACGCGTATTATTTCAATCGTTGACCGTTTTGATTACGCAAACAATCAAAATATATACCCCCCTTGATAATATTATATATTAAATATACGAAAAAAAAAATAAATCGACGAATTTACACGAATTTTAACGATTCATAAATTGTTTCGTTTCGTTTTATGCATATTTATTTATATTATATACAATTCGCGTTTTTGCTTGGCGAGCGTGAACGATTTTATCGGCAACAAACGGTTATTAAATTATTAAAATCGTCGACGATTATTATTATAATGAATTATGTTATCATAATTGGGTGGGGGGGTGGGTGGGTGGTGGAAAAATGTCAGTGACAGAAGTGTTCGAAATTATTATTTATTTCTTCTGGTATTGAATTGTCAAAACCATTAGATCTTGCTATAATTTATCCGGTGTAATAATTTAACGAGTTAATTTCTTAATTGCATTAAATTGTGTTTTATCTAAATTATTGAATGTGTTCTTTATGTCTTAATGACCGAAATATATATATATATATATATATATATATATATATATATATATATATATATATATATATTATAATTTAAACTATTGACTTATGTGAAATATTATTTTTAAAACGGGTTCTGATTAATGTTATGATTTAACTCTATGTTACGATTAAAATATTTTTTAAAGGAATTACCAAAATTAATTTTTTATAAGGACTAATAAAAATTGTAAATAGTTAATAAACGATTTTTTAAATTTTAAATAAAATTTCTCAACATTTACGCATTTCATCATTTTCATTGATTCTGTCATAAATATTAAATACATATGTCGGATTATCGGAGAGTTAAAAATTTATTTTTTTATCACGTAGTTAATTTAGAAATGTAGTAGCAAATATTGTTTAAAATATAATTATTTTTTTTCTAAAGGAAATTTATTTAAAATCTATTAGAGAAATGTAACAATTTGTGGATTTATATTATATATATATATATATATATATATATATATATATATATATATATATATATATATATATATAGAATGTATTTGTAAAATACGCCTTTATTTTTTTTTTCAAAGCGTATATTTTTCAAAACTATTATGAGAATTTATGATATTGTATTGTAATATGTGATTACATAGAATGCGATATTTTTATCATTTTTAGCACAAAACACAAAGGATAAACATAGTGTTTTATGCATTCGCGTGTTTTCAACTTTTTGATATATTTTACATCAATTTATTTGTGTAAACAACACTTTTATGCGGCTTTTATGTAAATATCATATTTTCTATTGATTTATGAATGGACAAATATTAGAGTGTGATTATTGATATCAAGTAAATCTATTAAAATTCTCCATCTAGTTATAAAATATTGAAATGTAACAAATATATATATATATATATATATATATATATATATTATTATTATTATTACAAATAACGTGTATAATTGAAAAAAAAAATTTTTTTTCTATCAAAAAACATTTAAACCGTTTTCGATAAAATGTAAAACGTAACAGAAATGTGCATGCGAAACCTACGTGAGCTTCAAAGCTCGTTTTTTTCAACCCCCCTTTTGCTATATAACTATCGGAAAATCGGTCGAGTGGCCGCATTTCGTGATTGAAGCAACCCCTGTATTTCGTGACCGATTGCACTTATCGGCTTTTGTGCCGATTTTGTGCAATACTTTCGTCCCGTGCATGTGTATAAATATATATTTATATATATATAAATATATATATATATATATATAAAGCTAGTTGTGTGATATTTTCAAAGGTTTGAATTACGTAGCGTTAAGGCTGACTGACATCCCTCAATCTAAACGAAGAAAGATTGCGATTTGGACACCCTTTTCGTTCGCTTCAAACGTTTTCCAATCGAATTGTTTCGAATTTCGTTCGTATGTTGTCAATTTGTTGCGATTATTGCTCCCCCCCCTTTTGTTTTTGTATATTGTATTTTTTAAAAAAGATTTATGCGATTCGACAATTCTTGATATATTACTTAGACAATTCTCATATGTATTATGTTTGGTTTTTTTTTTAGAACAAGAATGACTAACAGATTGATTACGAAGCAATTTTTCATCAATTATAAAATATTTTTTATATAATAAATAAATCTTTCATTTTTTTAAAAAAACTATACTGACAAAGATTTTATACGATCGTAATGAATTAAAAAAAAATTATATTCATATAAGAATCCTTTTTTTATTATATTAACTTATATCTTAAAATAAAACGAATTTTTATGTGATATTTTATATAGAAAAATATTTATTCTTAAAACGAATATTTATATCTTTCACCAATATTTTTTTAATTTATATATTAAAAATAAATCCATTTAAATTCTATTATTACTATGAAATTTATTGAATTTTGCGTTGTTTATTTTTTTACATTAATAAGTAGGTAATTCTATATTCGACCATCAGTTATATTATTTGAATATATTAGAAGGATTTATTATATCATATAAATTAATAATTATTTAACATTATAATTACAATATTGAAATAAATTATATAATATGAAATCGTTACTCTAACAGCTTAACAATTTAAATCGTTCATTTGATATACGATTAAAAATTATTTATTAAGTAAAATTTAGAAACTGACCACTAAAAAGAAGTTTGACATAATATAATATAATTTTATACGTAATAAAATTTTTGATATCAAAGATACAATAATAAAATCATAAATAAGTAATGTTTTTTAAAATTTCAGCGTTCGTTATATTTTATCAAAAAAAAATTTTTTTTTCTATAGTAAAACGACTTAAAATACAGCCTACCTAATATCGTCGGAAATGAGTTATTTCAATATAACGACGTTTTTTTTTTATTCATCTACTCTCTCAAAATACAGGACGTGATCTATTAGTGGATTTCGAGATTAATTGAGCGGGTCGCAACTGACATTTCCATACTAGCATAGATTTTTTTTAACGAAATGAAATTCAATTGATGGATAGTGAAAGCGATTTTTTTTTTGTCAACCAACCTACTCTCTCGGTAATATATTTTCCTGAGAGAATATCTGTCAATATTCTTTTTTTTCCAAGTCTTCTGATTCATTCGTTCTTTCCTATGTATACAACGTTGTACTACATATTTTTTTTCAAAAAAAAAAAATAAAAAAATATAAAAAAAAACCATAAATTGAACACATGAGCGTGCGAAAACCGGTATGACTTACATAATTATTTAATTAATAATTCTAAAATAATAATTTTTGTTCGATGATTAAATCATATATAGAATTCATCGAATTTTTTTTATATTACTCAATAACACGTTATAGTAATTTTTATTTTGAAACGTTTTCGTGTTTTAAAGTAATTTATTTAATATATAATTTATAATATGTATTAAATATGATTATATTTCAATGTTATAATTACGCTACATTTTCTTGGATTATATTATCAGATTAATTGATATGCGAAACATGCAATAATATTCGATATAATTGAAAATTTTTTTAACATTAAATATTGTGAAAAATCTATATATCGAATTTATATAGAGAATATATTAAATGATCATTAGAATAAATTCTGAAGATTTATTATTTAATATAATAGAATGATAGTTTTGAAATATAATTTATATTTACTTAGTTTTGAATTATACATATTAACGAATTGCCTGTTAATATTAAAGCCGATATTCAAAACTAACGATTATGATGAATAATTTTAAAATTTCATGATTTCATTCCGCGTCATGAAAGACATTCCGGTGTTTAGTTTGCGCTTTACGAGAACGACCGGAATAATTTAAGATTTTCAGATTGTAACCGCAGTTTATATTCTTAATGTTTGGTTTGAAACCGTATTTTCAGTTGGAAAACGACGTAAATTCCGGTTTTCCGTCCGTCGGGGGAAAAATCCGGTTTTAACGTACGCGAATATCACGCGAAAAGAATCGAATCGAGATAGCGTTGCATTCTGAAAGAATTTAAAACGAATGCTTAAATTATGAATAAATAAAAAAATGTATTAATTTAAATGGTAAAATATATTTTTTATGTAATGTTACATATTAATATCGAATAAAAAAATTAGATCTTAATACTATAGAGTTTTTTGCATTTTCGAAAAAAAATTTCGAATGCCGAATTTTCCGGATCGAAGGCGGAAAAAGTGGGCGGATTTTAAAGTGAAAGTGATCTTTTTTTTTCTTTGCAAGGGCGGATATTTTACGAAACGGTCTTCGATAATTGAACAAAAACCTTTAAACACCGACGACGAACTTGAACGTTACCACAATTTCGCCATCTTTTGTACTTCAGAACTAACGGATAACGATCGCTTTTCAAATAAATGTTATCCGATGGAAAATGTAACGTTTTACCTTTTTAGCGTTTATTTAACGACGAACGGGGATAAATTGCAATTTAAGGGATGAAAAAAAATATCGGATCCATATCATTGTATATATTTGATTTCTTTTATATATTAATAATAATTATCATTGATCGATATTCGTTTTTATTTTATTTTGGATTAAGCGACTTGTACGCAATTATAAGTTTAATACCGTGAATATTTTAATGAATTTTCAGAACGAAAGATCAGTAAACGGAAAAAATTTGTAGAAAAGGAGGTGAGAGATCGGAAAAATATATTTGTAATTGAAATTTCATCGATGCGAAAGACGAAAAGATGTTTTTTTTTATAAATAAATTGTACTGTTTTTTTTCTCGTTTGGATTCAAAATATTGTGAATAAGAGAGAAAATAAAAATGGAGAAAAATCTTAAAGGTCAATATGAGGATTTGAATGAAGAATAAGAGAAATATGAAAACAATGAGAAAAATACCGCACAAAAATAAATATTTTCAGATTATGATTTAAGAAATTCGGATTTTGCATATCGGTTTATTTATTTTTTTTATGATTAAAATTATTTTTATTTTCATATTCAATGAAGAAAAAAAATTTTGTGATTTTTTTTCATACAATCGGTTGATGAAAATATTGTATGAATGCAAATCAATTCTTGTTTACGGTTAAAATGTCGAAAAGATAAAATTTATTTTTAATACAAATAAATAATAAAAATACGTATTCTAATGAAACATTTTAATTGAAAAAAAAATTACTTGAAAAATATTTAGATAAAAATATTTTTTTTATGTATAAAATCTCGAATAAATTTTTGAATATTCGATCTTTTCACTGAAAATATATTTCTTACTATTATTACTATCTATCAACATAAATTATTGAAATATTATACACATTACAAACTTTAATTTTTATTGCAGAAAAATTATATATATATATATATTTTATATTATATGCTCGATTATATACTGAAAATATTCATTGTATGAAAAAAAATTATTCAAAATCAACGTTATTTAGTCAATACTACAAATTTATAGACCATAAGTATTATTAAAAAATTATGGCTTAATACTTTTAGTGTAGTACTTTATTGAAACATTTATATACATTAACCGAGATGCATTATGTGTGTAATAATTTCATATAAAAAAAATACGCCATCCACACGAAATATTAAATTAATAAAAATTATTATTAATGTGCGCATTCGGAATTAAAATTTAATAGTCTACCGTGGACATGATAAATTTTAATTTAACGGTTTGTAAAAAAGAAAACAGACATATTAAGCCGAGTTCACATTCAGCGAACGCTCTATTTAAAAAGTATGACGAACATTAGAGGTGACAAATTACCTTGCAAGAGTGCGACGTTCACCGTACAAAATGTCTATTTAATGTGGACGCGCCTTAAAATGAACGCTATATTGACGATAAACAGCGAGACGGGTACAATTTTCTTTCTAAATTATTTTTGATAAATATAAATAAAAAAAAATTAACGTTAGCGTTATAGAATTATATATAGCGTTTGCACTATGATATTTTAAATTAAATAATATATTTTTAAGTGTGTATATATTGCTTAATAATACAATGATATATTATGAACAAATCTATTCAAAATTCGACGTTGTAATTAAAAATCGTTCGATATCAACAATTCGTTGTTTGGAAATCCGCTTCTAACGGATTCTATTGTGAATTGAAATCATCTGAAAATTTACGAAAAATAAAATATGCATTTTCAATTGATGTAAGGAATAAAAAAAAATGCATTTACATTGAATTCATTTTGTTGGAAAATGTGAAAAAAAATAGTACACGAGTTGAATTTGCAATTGTAAAGGACGGATGTAACACGTAATAATATAATATATGTTTATAAGAAGTAAAATGCGAATACTGCTTATATTTCATGTTACGATTAGTTTTAACACGCGACAGTAATTCATGGTAATTATCAGGTCGAAACTGTACTGAATCGATTTTTAAATTGCGTTTAATTTTTTTTTAAATTGACGTTAAATGCAATATATAATTATTTTTTTCATATATTAGTAAATTCGACTAGCGAGGTTTTTAGAATAAATTGAAAAAAAAACAACATTTTTTATTATAAAAAAACGGATTAATTTAAGAAAAAAAAAGTAAATTTGATAAAATAAATTAAAAAAATAAAATAAGAATCAATTATCGCGTTATGTATATAAAAGAAGTAATATAATAAAAATAAAATGAAAATTAATGTATGAATATATAATTCAAACGAAAGCTTCATTAATTTTACATATAATATTACAGTAAATATAAAGCAAAATATTTTATTTGTAATTATGAATTTAAATTAGTAATATTTTTTTAACATTTTAGGATTGGATTTAGAATTAATAATTCCATTCTATTAAAATGAATCATTTATATGAGTTATAAAATGATTTTGAAGTATATTTTTTTAAGTACCATACTTAAATGTGATTTATTAAATTTTAAAATTAAGTAAAAATTAATAAAAAATAAAAATATATTTTTTTTTCAATAAAACCAAACCAAAGAAATAAAAGGAATAAAAATTTTCACAGAATTATATAAATTCTTTGAATTTCTTTTTGTTTGAAATATCTTAGATAATGTATTTTTTTTAATAATAATATAATAGAAAACGAACGACCAATTTTGTTGAGATCATTAATGGATTTCCTTTTGTGTCACATGTATTTTTTTTTGCTCTATATAAACGTGTCACAGATAGGAAAATAATAACCTATGAGAAAATTAACGCTAAACAAAGAAAAGACGTATACGAAAATTGGTGAAAATCATTGCGACATATTTAAACGAAAATTTATATATCATAAATGTTGTAAAAATATGTAATATAATATAAAATACGATTGATTTCTTTATTACTATCATATGAAAAGTGTATATGAATATCGTATTATTTACGATTTTCCACGTTCGCAGCATCGGGAATGGGAAATGCACAAGTTTTCCCATGTTTTGTTATGTGCTTTATTGTTTTGCCCCCCTTAAACGTAATAAAAGTTGAGTTCTAAAGGTAAACATTATATATATATATATATATATATATATATATATATATATATATATATATATATATATATATATATGCACACGCGAAAATGCGCATCGTAAATACGCAAGGAAAACGGGAAAAACTTTCGCAATGTTTTTCGGTTCATTTGAAACCGGTGCACTAATTGAAAAGAGGAACGATTATTTTTTATCGCTTTTCGTAACTTGTAAAAATACGAATATTGCTGAATTTTATTGCAGGCGCGCCGAATGCGACCGATTTTCGTCGGAAAATCTATCGGAAAATGTATGGAGTTTTAATAAAAAAATGCTATTATTAAAATACGTTACGTGCGTTTTCTTTGTATTTATCAAATATAATATAATTTTTATTATTATATTATAATTATTTGCTGTATGAAAAATATTTTTTTTATTAATTCTTAGTATTTACTTAGTATGCCACACAAAAGAAAATCCTTACACGAAAATATGATTTTATACGAAAAAATAGTTTTTTAAGTAATTAAATTATATATATAAGAGTATATATATAATTCATTATATTAATAATATATAACCGGTAATTAAAAAAAATCACTTTTTTAATATATTTGAGATTTCAAAAAAAAAAATTATTAAACGTTAAAATTAAAATTAAATAAAATAATACATAAGTGATGTGTTAACAATACTGAAAACTATCATAAATAATATTTTATTGACTTTAAAAGTGACGCGTGTTAACACGCATACTTTGTATAGTAGAAATACAAACAATGCACGCTAATCGAGTTATCTCGTATTTGACAGACTAATAGTTAAAATTTATATATATATATATATATATATATATATATATATATATATATATATATATATATATATATATATCTGACTTCCTTTTTAAAATAGAAAAAAATAAAAATTCTACAAATTTATTTGATTCATAACTACCATATATTCAACAACAAGTCTATTTTTATATCTTATATATTAGATTTATTAATTTTAAAATATATATGGTATATATATATATATATATATATATATATATATATATATATATATATAGATATAATAAAAATAAACTTTATTTATTATTTCAATATTTATTATACATCATTATATACAAACAAAATATTAAACCGTACAATTCAATTGATTACAAAAGTTTAAAACTTGCAAACAATCTAATTTATCAACCGGAACATTTAAACTGAAAAGTTATATATATATATATATATATATATATATATATATATATATATATATAATAAAATACATATGTATATATTGTATTTCATATACGAAAACAAGTATATGTGCGTATTAAAATTTTCGACGTGTAACGATATTCTGTTTTCGGTCCTAGATTTCGTTAATTGGTTAATTTCGCGTACGTTATGTAATTGCAGTGAAATGTTTTCATTAAAACTTAGTGCTAACGCTTACATTTAATCTGATAATGTGAACGTTTTCCACAGTCATATGGGCGAAATGACAAAACTCCCATTACACACACACACACACACACACACCATATCGAACAATTTATATAAATTATTATATAACAGAAAATATTTTAAATAATTTCATAAAAATATTTTCATACATATCGATATCGATACAAACATTTTTTTTTTCGAATAAAAAAATCTATGAATTTATTTTGATATATGAAATATGATATATAAAATCGTAATGATGTAAATAATTATACTATATCAAATGATGTGGAGGTAAATAAAAATAATATGTCATTATAGTATTACGTATGAGGGTTAATATCGATATATGATATTCGTATAATTTTATTTATATATTTTTTTTAACGCTAAATTAGATACGCAATTGTATTGTTTTAATAATGGAAGTTGTTATGTTTTTTTTCTTTAGTAAATAAAATGAACTCATCAAGATCGTACCCAACCGACCGTATCAATATCATTTATTGATATATTAATTTTAAAAATTATATAAGATTTTTAATATGTATCGTTTTTTTATATATATTATTTAGAAATAAATAGGTCATTTTAAATTATATCCATAGTATATGATATCTATATTAAATTATATAATATTTTAAACACGATATTTAGACATTTTAATAATTTATCTGAAAAAAAATCGCACGATTAAATTATATATGATAAATAATGATTATAATATATTTTCATTGTTATATATATATTATATATAATGCAATAAATCGAATTTAACGAGCTCGCTAATTGGTAATTTGCGTGTGTCGATATAATGAATTATTACGGTAAACAAATAATGGATTTTTATTTATTATTATCATTTTTCTGGATTTATCAACCGTATATTTTTATTTTTTTTTATTTTTGCGAAAGAAAAAGGAAAATTTCGTTGCAGATAATATTACATATTGGAGTAAAATTACCGAAACTATTATCAAGGGAACTATGTTCTTGAAGGGAACGGCAATCTATATATTTTCCTTTGACTATTTGTATTTAATGCATATAATAATAATAATAAATATTTTATATTGATTTATTGATACGACTGATATTCGATATCAAAGAATAAAATTGTAATTTCATTTCAGATTTTACTTTTGCTTTTTTATCTATATTATATATATATATATATATATATATATATATATATATATATATATATATATATATATATATATAATATAAGATAAACAGTAAAAAAAAACGATATTCTAATATATTTTTTATTGTAATATAATGAAAGAAAATTGAAAAATAATATATAAATAATCGATACGTTAGTTTTAATTTACTTTTTTAATTACCGTTCAATCGATTGTTATTTACTTTAGCGATATAGTTTTAATTTGTCTCGAGTTTTAGTAATTATTTAGTTTTTAATTTGCGCAGTTGTCTTTTATATATATATATATATATATATATATATATATATATATATATATATATATATATATATATATATATATATATATGTGTGTGTGTGTGTGTGTGTGTGTGTGTGTGTGTATAAAAAACAAAGCTTTCAATATTTTCTTTTATCATAGTTTCCATATAAAAGGAGAAAATTAAAGATTAAAATATTCTAAAAAATGAGTAATATAAATATATATATATATATATATCTAATAGAAAAATGAGCTATTTTAAAATTAAATCTGTAAATATGTGTAATTTAATTTATTTATAAAATCATTAAAATTTGAGTTTGAAAATATGATTTAGACTGAAAGTTTTTATAGAAGTAATAAATTTAATTTCGAAATTGATATGAAAAATGATTCTTAGTAAAGTGAAATATTTTTTTTAAATATATAATTTATTTTATAAATTTATAAAATAATTAGTAGCAAAATTTCAACGCGTTTATTAATTATTATAGTGTGTATGATATTATGATAATCTCTTCAAAGTCTATTCCCTCGTGATTAAGTAGGGTCCCGGTTTTAGTTCATTTAACATATTATCAATAAAACATGCCGCATTAGCATTTAGTTATATTAAAATTTTACATATACTACATTAATAATTGTGAAATATATAACAATAAAAGTAATAAATTAGAGGAAAAAAACCGCACAAACTTTACAAATATCCATAAATTATCCTTTGGTACAAAAATATCGTCGTAATTAAAAACTTTTGTTATATGAAATAAATAGTAAATTTCATAACATTAAATATAAACGATTATTTCAATATGTAATGGTAATGAGTTTGTAAAATAAATTAATTTTACAGATGGAGTTCTGAAAACATTATTTCGAATCAAAAATATTTCGCAAAATACGACAATATAAGCATCCCTTGACGATTTCATTTGAAACATGTCGATAATATAATTAAGTGGAGTAATTTGATTAATCTCTAAAAATAAATTAAATGATAAAATAAATAATTAAATTTTATTATTTTTTTGAAAGTATAAGAATTTTGATTTTTTTTAATTAAATTAAAATTTAACTATTATACTTTTTATTTATATATCTACACTTATGAATTGAATATAAGATTTATGCATATGAAAAAAATATTCTTCTAATCAGTTTTATTTATATATTTAAATCAATTTATTAATGTTTAATTAAAAAAATCTAAAAATATTTTATAATTAAATATATAGAAATAAAAGACGAAGATCAAATATCGCAGTTTCTCAGTTAAATATATACTTTCGATGTATTTTAACGGCGCAAATTCGTCTTAAACCGAGTTAGAAAAAAAATTACGTCACATATATGACGTTATTTTCGAATACATTTATTCATATATAAGTTTGTGTCTGAAAGTCGAACATAATCGAGACGAATTCGAGCACGTTCAAGTTTTTCCATTGCAAAAATATTTGCAAAATGCGACTGCGACATTTGTCAGATGACAAACGACATATTATCGACACGTGTTTCACACACTGCATATATATTATATATATAAATATATGAATAAATGTGCACATATATTGTATTTATATATATATATATATATATATATATGGGATTTTTCTTAGATTTAAATACAAATGTATGAACACGTTCGATATTACGTGCTCGCACATATTGTTCGTTGAGTTAAATTTACGCAATCGAAACCTCGTTTACGTATGTGTGTGTGTGTGTGTGTCTGTCGTGTGGAAACGCAACAAATGGAACCTTTGAAACGTGAAAATTTTTGACCTCACCCGTTCGTTTAGGAATGGGCACGTGAAAACTGCAAGTTGCTCGCATATAAAAGGCCTCACTTTGTCGAATGCCAATCATTATTCAAACGTTCGCATTCGACGTTCAAAGTGCCTTTGAATTATTATTACAATTCGAATATATATATTTTTTTTATTATAAAATGAAATTCTTGGTAAGGGATATATATATATATATATATTATTTGATAATTTGTTATGTGTATATATTTTATATAAATATTATTATAGGTTTTGTTCGTTCTTTCATTGGCTTGCTTGGTGGCAAGCGAAGAAGCACCTAAAAAGACTGAGAAACGCGGTCTTCTTGGATTAGGATATGGTCTCGGTGGATATGGTGGATATGATGGACTTGGATATGGCGGATTGGGTTATGGAGGATTAGGTTTTGGAGGATACGGTATATTTCATATATTTTTCATATTATAATTAAAAATTACATTTTAGTTACATCTATAATTTTCACATTTTCTTAGAAATTTATAAATCTATATATATATATATATATATATATATATATATATATATATATATAAATGATATTGAGAAATGAAAATTTTAGATGTTTGTCTGGTTAATTTATTATTGTTGTGCGTAATTTAAATTTTAAGATATTACTAAAATTATGAATTTTATTATTCAAAACAAATTTGATTATCTTAATAAATATATCCGCTCATAAGTTAAATATTTTTGTAGATATAAATATAAAAATATTTATAAGTCAATTATATAATGGAGTGACAATTTTAAAATATAAATAAAATTCATAATATAAAAATATATTTTATTATATTTTTGTGTTAGAAATATTTAAAATATACAATATTTAATTTTAATATATTGAAGGCGATACTCGTATAAAATTGAAAAAAAGGAAATAATCATTACGACCTTCTTTAGAAAAAAACATATTTTTTCCTGGCCCTATTATTAAGTAATATAATTACTGTTGTATTGTCGGAGGTTTTCCTCTCTTTATATATATATATATATATATATATATATATATATATATATATATATATATATATATATATATATATTATTCGCAATACGCAAAATACAATCGCAAAATATTCAATTCGTACAATTATTAAGGCTGTAATTGAATACGGGATGTTTATTAAGCGTTCGTAACGAGGTGTTGTTTTAAATTAAGCGTAAACGACAAAAATGTTTTTCTCGTCGATTGTTTGCTACCTGCGGAAAATTAATTTTCCGCATTTTAAATTACGACGTCGAACATTTTTAAAAAAAAAATATAAATTATTAGAGCGAAAGTTTTTCGAGTATAGATCGTTTTGTTTTTGGAGATATATTAATTGATTAATATATATATATATATATATATTAATTGATAATTTGAGTTAAAAATATATTGAAATCTTACAAATTCAACGTCATAAATAATTTACTCATTAAATGCATCGCTTATTGCATTCATTATCATAATATTTTTTTTCCAGTATTGTTCAATAAACGTTTTTTTTTTAATATATATCATTGTATTGTTTGTTACGATATATTTCGTAAGAACACTTTTAATTGTTACCGATCATGATAAAAAATAATAATAATAAATAAACACACGTGTGAACAGATACGTGTCCTAATTACGTTGTAAACGTAAAAGTATAATGCTTTTTTTTCTCATACATGTTCGTTTAATTTCCATTTTTAGATAATGAAGGATTTTTAGCAATTATTCTCATTATGCATATTCCCACACGTTTATTTGTTTTCCATTCATCAAATATAAATACGATATATTATCATATTTGTTTACAAAAAATGTACTGAATATTAAATTTGTACAAACAAGATGAATAAATATAACGTAAAAGAATGAATTGTTAATTTTACAATGTGATATGAGATTTTCTCTTTATATATTAATTAACACGGTATTTTTTTAAATTTAAATAATAAATATAATATTCGTATTATATATATATATATATATATATATATATATATATATATATATATATATATATATATATATATATATATATATATATATATATATACTTTTTCTCAAAATTTCGTAACATATTCACGCTTTTCTTAACATTTTTGCAGATTTAAAATAATACAAACTAAAAATAGATTCTTACAATATAACTTTTCTACATATAAGACTTTTCGTTTAAAAAAAAAAGTTCTTTTATAAAAGACTATTTTGCGACACTATATATGGATATGATACTTGTAAGAAGTTTGTCGATTTTATTCGCGCTTTAAATTTATTGTATATTAGAATTCTATTTGAATTTTAGAATAAAGTTTTAACTATATTAGTTATTTTATACGCAATTTTAGAATATGCTCATCATATTATTACAATTTTGAAAAAAAATTAGAATAAGACGAACGTGTTTTTTTACAATTGAATAATAAAATATTATTATCAGAAATACTATTTATTGATTATTGAATTATAAATATATATATATATATATATATATATATATATATATTTATATATAGTTCACAAAAATAGTTTATCTATATATAAAATAAAAGTATTTTATCACTACTCAAAATTTATTTAATTCGTATAAAATTTTTTTAAAGTGATATATGTCATATATATAATAATATCGATTTCATCAATTAAAAGAACACAAATCGGTTCGCGAACCACGCGTTGACCATCTGCTATTCGAACACAATAAAATCCGATAGTTTGTAGGAAAAACACCAAGAGGCAGTTATGATATTCCATTTCGAAAACTAGCAAGTTTTTACAGTTTCAACACTGTATAATATCACATTACAAGAAAACGTATAATCTAGTGCTGAAAAGTTGTGGAAAACGTTCGCTTTATTTGCATACACGGCTAGCACGATTTTAATTCAAAACTATAACTATCAACATAAAAGAAAAGGAATTATTAAACATGAAATGAAATTATCATAATATGATAATGCGATGCTATAAATATAACGTTGCATCGTTTTTAACATACGATATTTTCTTATTATTTATTTATTTATTTTTTATTTGATGTGTATTTAGAAAAAAAATTCGTAATTTACAGGACACGGATATTTATCGCCTTTGTCCGTATCGAAAGTCAGCTATGCGACTAACCATGGTGGTCTCGGATACGGTGGTTACGGACATTATCCCGGATATTTAGGCATCGGAGCAATTGGCGGTTATGGTAATGAACATTTTTATATACGAATTTTCGGGCATAAAACGTACGATTGTAACGTTTGAAAGGGAACAATATCGTAAAACGTAAACGTAAGAAAGTGTTCACGTTGTATTATCTTTTGAATTATCATTCGGCGTGTGTCGTTATTAACGTCGTAAAAATATACGGGTTTCGTTTATTTTTATATGTTTTTTTTTTCTCTTATGTCATATATATATATCGTGGAATATGAACAAAATTAAAAAAATATATATTTTTCTATACTAATTAATTATTAGAAATTTTTGACAGTAGAAAAAATATCATATTTTTATAATAGAACAAGCATTTTTTATTTAAACGATTTCGCAAAGCTTAATCTATAGATTTTTTTTAATATTAAAAATTTTGATATATACTCGCGTTTATCGGCATACAAAAATGCTTGATTAAAAATTGAAAAATTTGTATTTTAGATATTTATAAATTGTGCATAGTTCGTGCTTGGCAATACCAAGATTCTATGAAATGAAGTGAAACAATTCGCTATGCATTCGCAAATGCTTAAAATTTCGAACACGAACCAGATTTACACGGACTTTGTGCCTGAAAATTTTGATTGAGTTTGTTACGAATCGAAATCGTGATATTTGTCGTAGTTGTTATTATATAAATATTAGATTATTGAATATTTGAACACTATTATATTATTAATATTATTGTGGTGTTAATTTCCATGTTTGTTTTTTTTTTTTTTTTTTTTTGCTACGATTCTAAGGTCCTCACGGTGGATATGGTGGTCTGGGTTATCATGGACCAGCTATTAGTTATTCTAACCAAATTGGTTACAGTGGTCACGGTCATGGTTATGGATTAAACGGATTAGGATATGGATATCCTTATTAAATTGCCAGTGTTTTAGATGGAGACATCAAGATTTATATTATTGAAGTTTAGAATGTACAAAAAAAATATATAAAAAAATATAAATCGAATTATGCACGACGAAAAACATATATATATATATATATATGTCGTTTTAATATTCTTAAAAAATATATTATTTTTTTTATAATGATTTTTCACAAGATTTTCTGTATATAATAAATATATATTGATATGTATTTATATATTATGTAAAGATCTCTAAAATAAAAGAAATATTTTTTTATAATTTTCTTTTGTTATTGTTTAATTTGCCTATGTTGTTCAAACTTATATTTTCATACTTTTCAGCTGAAAAATATTTCTTATTATATTATAATATGATATATAATTTATTGATATATTTTAAAAATACAAAATTTTGATGCAGTAAAGAAAATTTTCATTTTTTAAAATATTATATATTAAATTTAAAATTTCAATCATAAAATTAAAATTTAATATTATGATAGAATACATATTAATTTTTAAAAAAATTTTGTTTTATTGAAATCGATTTTTATTATAATTTCATTTAAAAGTATGTAATTTTATAGTTTAAAAATAGAAAAATGTTACTAGTAAAAACTTTTTCATTAGTATTTTTTTCGTTTCAATTATAATAATAAAACAGAGCAAAAAAAAGATAACGTTAATATTAATTCAAAGTTTTCAGAGCAAACGAGAAACTTATAAAAAGTTAGTTGCGTCTTGATCTGAAAACATAAAAGTGTTTATAACTGTATCCGTTAAATTTTTCATTTTGCAAATACACTAAAAACGTTCTCAAAACAAGATATAAATTTAAACAAACACTGTAAATTTTGAAAAACGAATTTATTCGCATTCCCACAAAAATAACCAAGGGACAGGGGATAGGTCACGTTTATCAACAATGTTTTTGAAGATGGCACGGAAAATAGGATAGACGAAGAGAAAAGATGTGGAAGAAGAGTTGCGTGAAAAAAAAAAACCAGCGCAGTGTCGACTGTAAACTCGTGTTAATATTTGAAGATACGATTTTTGAAAGAAAAAAAAGCGAGCCGTGAAAGAATATATCTTGGAAAAACGGCGGCTTTGCGGTTCGTTCGTTAATACTTTTTTTTTGTTCAAAAAGAAAAAAAAAAGTCTGTTAACGTGGTTGCAAATTATGATTATTTATAGAATTGGGTTTAATTGTTATATTCAATTATTTTTATGGAAATATATATATATATATATATATATATATATATATATATATATTTGTAAAAATATTCAATTGTATAATAATTCAAGGTATTTGATTTATATGATTGTGGTTAATGTTGAACAAGATAGAAGAAAATTTGAGAATATTTAAAAAATCTACGTAGAAATTATGTTATCTAATAATTAGATAGGATGTGCAATATATATATATATATATATATATATATATATATATATATATATATATATATATATATATATATATATATATATATATATATATATATTGTTACGTCCCCGGGGTCGGGGGTTTCTAGGATAGAAAATGATACGCTCCTATTTGTGTATATCGGTCTTACCAACGGGGTTTTATTACTGACAGGTTTACAATAATCGGCAACAAAGTACAAGAACTAAGTAAGAATTATAAATAATAGAGACAATAGAATAAATACATCAATTAATAAGAATAATCAAAGATACAAACATAAATCATTAATCAGAGATACAAACACAAATCATTAAATGCCAATAGTTAGAGATACAAACATAAATCCTTGAATACCAATAATCAGGTATACAAATATAAATCAATTACAGAGCAGTTAATAACAATAATGGACATACGTCAATTAATAAAAGACATACATAAATGGGTTACACTAAACAAGAGCGACAAGGGATTAATTACTGGTTACCAAAACCTTAATCTCTAAACCCATATTCCATATTTGATCCACCGGATTGGAGTATAACCGCTACTCCTTCTGGAACCAGATCGTAGATATCCAACGTGAGACTTCTCGAAGAACGTCTTCCAGACACTCTTCTAGATTCGTAGAGCTCTCAGATGCCGACCAGGCCGCTCCTACATCCGATCGTCCTTCACCGTAGTCTGACGTCCTTCCTCGATCTATCCATCCGGTCCGAGCTTCACAGAGCCAAGGCTCTCACATGTGAAGTCGGGCAGAACTTCGCCTATCCAAGACTGCTCGCAGACGAAGCTTTTTGTATACTGGTCTTACGCCCTTTTTATAGACGATCGACCTGCAGTCCTTATCGGTTTCAGCCAATAGCGAAATGGTAACGCCCATTGAATATGGGAAATCCCGTTTACATTATTACTTTGTGATTATCCTCGTCGCTTGGGTTTTTAGAATCCATTAGCATTGTTATCGTAATCCATCTTGTCTATCTTCTTTTACATTTACAAAGAACAGGGTTTTTCCATATCTTATCTCTAACTTAACTAAATGCCGTTTACCTGCAGTAATTATATTTAATTCTTATATTAAACCCCCCAAGGTCGTAACAATATATATATATATATATATATATATATATATATATATATATTATACTGCTGAACTCCATAGTTTTGTGAATTATTAATTATTTATTGAATCAAAATTCAGTCGCTGAGGTTTACAAGATCCATTATGAGGATCTCTAAAGACTTAATAGAGAACAAAATTATGAGTATATATCTCAAAAACAGATTATATTGAATGAAATTGAAATTTACAATTGGAAATTTGAAATTATGAATAAAAATGTATGGAGGCATTAATGAAATCAGATCAAAGATCTTCAGGATCTGTAGTGCCTTTGGAAGAAGAATCACAACATTTGCAATATTTTTTAATAAAGAGTGTTTTAAAAATATCTCTGAAAATTAATGATCAACTTTTATAAACATTAAAGTAGAGATAAAATAATGAAAAGACAAATATCTTTATTGAAATTCGACATGAATTTATTTACTCTGTCGCACAAGAAGAAAATATATAAACCGGAAAATCGATAACAAACGGCAAGCGTTTAAGTTAACCGACTTTCGTTGTCGTTATTATTTTTTTTTTAATATTATATATAATATATAAACGGCACGTGTAATCCGAAAAGAATTAGCGATCGTGGAAAAATCTCGAGCGTAAACACTCGGGATTACGCGACGTTTTTTTCTTTTTTTTTTGTCCCCGGTTTTTTCGGAAAACTCGAAGCGCATTCGTTTCGCTCGTCGCTCGTTTAGTTTTCCGACGTGGAAACTCACTTTGTCTTTGTATTAATATCAAAGCTTTCGCAGTGTGCTGATCACTTATTAAAGTATCCTCAATGCCGACGACTCGCAGGACTTTCAGGTACGGGTCTGTCGAGATTTCGTCCGATTCGACGACGGAGTCGCATGTAATATGCAAACGTTTTACCGTCCCATCCCCAAAAAAACCGACCTTAATAATCATATAATAATGATTGTCGGATGATGAACGAAATCCGCCCCAAACTCCGGAAAAACCCCGCCCAAAACGGTCCGCGTACAATTTTCGCAGTGTTTATTATATACAGTGTTGACGGATTGTTTAAATTCTTTTTTTTTTCTCGTGTCTTTACTTTGTGTCGAATAATATATAAAACGAGCGGTGAATTTGAAATAATTCGAACGTGTTTTTGTCGTCTTTTCCTTTATATAAAAAGATAAGGGTAAAACCATATTAAAAAAACACACATACACAAAATTTTTTCACAACGTTTAAAGCTGATCGTTCATTCGTAAATATCACGTTTAATAAATTAGATATTTGAAATATTCTAAATTTATATTATATATAAATACTTTTAATATATCAAAGGTTAAATATGTGAACGATATTTTCATATATCAATCATCACAATGTCGATATTATTACAAGTTTAAAATTTATATATAGAGTTTATAATATATGTCATATTCCAGTTTATAGCATGACTCGCTCATTACATTTAACAATCGGAATTCCTAAACATGTCCTTATTGTTGTATGTCCTTCTCATATTTTCCCTAAATAGGATGGCGAGTTTGTACTGGCATATTTTGTGGCTTTGAAAATACTCTTGGACCTATCATAAATCTTATCTTTATTTTTTTTCCTCTGAAGAAATATATAAATATTATATGTATCATTTTAGTATTTTTGAGAATCTTTTATATTTTATAATGGTACAAAAATAATATGGTTTTGAAAGTACAACTCGATAATTTTCTATTATTTTAATGATCAATTTTAGAAATTTGTACTCCTTATCTGTTATTATATAACTGAAAAATATTAATATAAACTTTGTCACATTTATCAGTTTTAAAGTATTTAATAAAATTTAAAATTATATTTTTTACAATAAAAATGTATATCAGAATAAATATCAGAATATTTTTATTTTATGTATAAAATGTTAAATTTTTTCATAAATAATAAAAGGTTAGATTAATAATATTCGTACGAATTTTATAGAATTTCTCATTAATAATTTCACGAATGGAATTCGAAAATTCCAAGTTGGCAATTAAAATGAATTCCATCTCCATAAACCTTAAACTATAACGCCAGACCAAGATGGAATAAATAATCGCGAAATTTCAACGTCGAGATTATAACAACGTAATACATCACAGTTATGCGTATACAGCTTCCTTATTAGTATATACCAATAATGAAACTGTACAGGGCGGGTCGGAAATATTCAGGTACAAAACATTTCGTGCTCACATATAACACAACTAAAGGAGTATTTCATAATTAGGCTTTAAAGGATACCCCTAGCTAAACCATCCGAGGGTGAAATATGCCTATATATGCGAGATGTTGCGTAAGTATCTCGTAATCTTCTATCGTTGTAAAACGGGCTCTATGAGACCTTAGACATATCTTTATTATATTTATATATATATATATATATATATATATATATATATATATATATATAATATTAAATTTAATTTTAATATATATTATATATTCTAAGTCAGGATATTTAATCAATCACAATCGCAAACAAGTAATTTTTTTTCAGATAGCTTATGTTTCAATCGGTATCATTAAAAAATGTTCTAAAAGAAACACGAATTCATCAAGAAAAATAATATTTTTAAATTAAAAATAATTGAAATTTTCAGAGAGTTGTTTTTTTTATTAATTCGATTGTGATTAAATAAGGTTGTATAATAATCAAAAAATAATTATGCATTGCTTATTATATAACGCCAAAAATATTATCAATTGGTATTTAAGATAATATAGCATTCTTCATATATGAAAAGAAATATTCAAAAATTGTAATGATTTATATATTTAGTTGATGTGAATGAGTTTTGAAAGTTTTTTTTATTTTAGTATATGAAAGAAAAATGGTTAATTTGACAACGAAATATATCAGTTATTGAACAACTATACCATTAATATATTAACTAATTATATTTAGTTAGTTATAATAAAAAATATAAGTTATTGCATAATTCGAATATTACTCGGAATAGTGAAAATCCAAAATAAAAGCGATATCGTAAAATTGACTCGTTGTCATTAGATTACTACGACCATTTAAACTATAAATTAGATCATTTTTTTTATAACGGTCGACCTCGATTTGAAAGCTCTATACTTACAAACATACTAAAAATGCTATAGCATAAAAAAAAAGAAAGAATGAATGAATCTTAATGTACGAAAACATTTGTGAACGAATGGCCATTCATTTGATACACACTCTTTTATTTTTTTCTTCTCTTCTCATCGCAGAAGAAATGATCGCCGAGTGCCTTTTCGATAACAGAATATATGAATTATCCTTTTATGCGAGTTATATAAGTCACTTTTCTAGAACGTGCAGTATAATGACCGGCTATTAAGGCTCTTTGAGGGTCTCCCGAGTATTTTTATTGTGCTCGAAGGAAGAAAGGAATTCGACGCCAGAATTCGCCATGTCGTCGGTGCGTATTTTTTTTTTTTATACTTCCTTAACATACAGTATATATTATATATAATATAATACATTGTGCAAATGAAAATTACGCACGAGAAGAGGCTTGAATTTCGTTTTATAATTAAAAACGGCAAAAACAAAAAAATCACACGCGTAAATACGTAAGTATTTAAATAAAATTACTCGTATATAAAGAATGAAAATTATGTGTCGGTCTGTTGCGTAATTAAATTGAATACATCTGTAACATATAATTAAAACACCAATATATATGTATGTATATATATATATATATATATATATATATATATATATATATATATTATAGAAAGACTGTTCAAAAAATTAATGTCTCGTAATTTGAACGATAATTTGTCGAAAGTTTTCGAAAATGTACTTCGTATTTGGAAAATTTTTCGCGATGGCTTTGAACAATCAGCGCCATTTTGTATTTGAATGATTTTCCAAGTGTTCAATTGTTCGACGCAAAAATTTTCCGAAAGCGGAAACTTGTTATATCCTTTGTTTATTATTCGATTTAAATAATGAGGAAAAAACTTTTTAATTTGTATTGAGGGGTGGGAGGGGGGGTGGTGGTGGTAGGAAAAGTATTGAGTGTCTTTTTGAATGGATTTGTTCTATAATATTTGTTATTATTATATGAAAAATAAAGTCATGAAAAAAATATTTTATTTTATGACATGAAAAAGAATATTGATGTTATTTAAAAACAATATGCTTTCATTATATGAAATTTAATAACGATATAACAATGTTTTTTTTTATTACGCATTTAAATTTACAACGAAAATTTAACTATTTTTTATGTAACTACGTCGTCACTTTATCAATAGAGTATTAATAATATAAATTTATAATTTTAAATATTTTTAATAAATAATACATGGAAAAATAAAATAAAGTTGAAATTTTAGCACATAATTTAGATTTTTATGAAAAACAAATTAAAAATTACTCTCGACGAGTTTCTATCTCATATATATTTTCTAAATTCTCAAAGAAGAAAATTTTATTTTTTTCATTTCAACCTTCTTTTTTTTAAGTAACATGTAAGTTTTTTTTTCTTTGCTACAAATTCGTTTTGTAACAGTTTTTGCCTAAAGCATTATCTATTGTTTCCGTGAACAAATTGTTTGAAATAGTGCCTTCAAATACTGGAAATAAATTATTTGAAACTCCTGTTTCAAATAATTCAACACCACACCACAACAATACCACAACGATATGTGTAATGCGAATATATTTTTTTTTAATCATTCGTTATTATTAAAATGTAAATATTTTATAAATTATGATTTTTGATGTGTGCTGCAAAAAGTTGCAGCGTTTCATTGATATACAATATTAATTAATGAGAACAAAAAAAAAAAAAAAACGATAATTGATTATCAAAATCCGAGTGTTTTATCTGTATTATTTTTCATCGTAAAAACCATAATTCGGCAATATAAATTCAGGCTGGCGAGTTTCAAATCCGTTTAACTTGTATTATGGAAATAACGAGAGAGCGACTCTCGGGCGTCGTGATTTTCGTCCAATTTTTCTGATCGCATAATATTAAATATATAATACGCGCACGTTTATATATCCTCTATAAAATAATATATGATATGCAAATGTGGCAGCTTTTACGATCCGAAAACGAGCAAATAACGCCGACCTACCAGCTTTTCAGCCCCTCGAAGCCTTCGCTTTATATTCATATCGCGCGTATTCTTTACATTTGAGGACGTTCGTGCGTGAACGTCAAGAGAAAATGTCATTAGTAAATTATTAATGCATTTTTCGTCGTTTTTCAACTTCTCATATATATATATATATATATATATATATATGTATGTGTGTGTGTGAGTTTTCACGTGCGTGAGTGCACGTGTATACGTGATGCGATTATGAAAAACACGAGGTTTTTCACGTTTTCGCTTATGTTTTTGACGTGAAAGTCGACGAAAATTTTCCGTCTTTTAAATACGTAGCGTCATGTGAAATTGGCGCGAATATTATTTTCGCGCCAATTTTACTAATGAAATAAATTATATATATATATATATATATATATATATATATAAATATATATATATATATATATATATATATATATATAAATATATATATATATATATATATATATATATATATATATATATATATATAAATATATATATATATATATATATATATATATATATATATATAATGGAAAATTTGAATTTAAAAATTATTGATGAAATATATAGTATTCCATATTAAATATATTATTATTTTTATACCATTAAATTTTTAATAAACTTTTTATAGTAATATATAACTATAATTAACCTTTAACCTATCAAAAATACAATATTTCTATTTTAGCGTATGTAGTATATATGTCTACTATACAAATTTTACGTATATTTAATACATTTTCATTAAATTTTATAGAACTAAATTGTAATTTTAATTTCTTATTACTAATACATCAATATTTTAAATTTGAATTAAATTTTGTATTTTACGATATTTGATGATATTTGAAATCGTAATTATATGTAAAAGTATGTATATCACATTTCAATTTAAATATATATAAATTGTTTTCAAAAAATTTTTTAATGTAAAATATTGTATTAGATTGCGATAATTGATAGAATTTGAAACTGAATTAGTACGATTCTTAATATAAATGAAAAATATAATAATAGAAATGTTATCATCAAGACTAATAAAAATAAATATTGCAATCGAAAAATAATTAAAACTCCGACATCAGATTGAATAGCAAAATATCAAACAATTTTCAATATAATTCACCGACACAAAAGCCACTCGAGTAATGAAAGAAAAACACAAATAAACGAACCGATTTTCCGTTTTCATTCTTATCCGTATTCTTTTCCGTTATCTTCATCCCTTTTGAAAATGTTGCGCCCTTACAAAGTTCAGTTTCGAAATTTCGTACCAAATCTGTTGAAATTTAATTAATTAGCCCTTCGGAGTCGAATTCGACCGCAAACAGACGTCACAAAACGCTTTAATTATTTAGCGAGCGTGCAAAATTTGCAAATTTTCCTATGTAAAATAAAAACTTCAAACCTCCACTACTACATAATATATATATGACGCGATACAGTTGGAACACGCTAAATGTGACATTCGGAAAAATACAAACACGATTTGAACTCTATAAAAATACATAAGAAAAAACATCATACGTCATTTGATTTAAACGCAAATATATATTTTTTAAATCAAAATCGATGATTTACATATTACATAGATAATTAATAATATAAATATTATTTAATATTTTTTATATCAATTTTAAATTAAAAAAAAATCATCATAACTTTAAAAAATATATTTTTTATTTATATTTTCACATATTTTAAATTGAATTTAATATTTTCACATTTTATATATTGAATTTAAAATTTAAAATTAAGTTTAATAAATAACGTATTTTTTTTATAATGAGATAATCAAGAGGTTAATCGTATATCTAATTTTTTTTTATACATTATATATAATATGATAAATCAATTATTTACGAAATACGTCATAGATTTATAAAACTAATTTCAATATTAATTTATTTATGTGATATTAATCGGACTTTAAATAGAAATATTTTTTTTTATAAAAATATATACCTTTTTCTTTTGTATATTTTACTAATTTGTTTCTTCTGGATACATTTTTACTATTGTTTTACAGTATTTATTACAACATAATATTTTTATAGAACTAATAACTACGTTAAGCGAGGTATGATTGTATAATAAATAAATACTCTTATATTACGAAACAAAATTTTTGCACGCACACACACACACACACACACACACATATATATATATATATATATATATACCATATATATTTATTTATTTATTATTTTCAACGTTTTTCTGGCCGAACAACAAGCGGCTGTAATTTCGTTGAATTTTTATTTAAATATATTTATATATATTTTTTTCCACCGACTGAAAAATTCTTTTGCTTTATCGTTTTCAGCGTCGCTTGCGCACATGCTGAATAAAAACGAAGCGAACGTCTGAAAAAAAAGGGCGGCTTGTATGAAAAATGCGACCGCATTACGCGTAATTATGTTTCATTTTTATTGTGATAATTGGCTCGGCGACGAAATTGATGATGATAAAGACCGCAAAAATAATGATACTAATTTATAAGAATGATATTGTGTCATCTGTGATTGTTTGCATGCGCTGTGTGTGAAATGAGTTTTTTTTTTGAAGATAAATGAACGCGAAGCCTTATATTTTAAAATGAAAATTTTTAAACTTGTAATAGAAACTCAAATTTATAATAGTTATAGCGCCATAATTTTTTTCCTTTATTCTATTTAAAAATAATGACATTAAACGTTGGTGTAATTATTATACTAGATTTGATATTGAATTTTTAGTATAACATGTTGATATCATCAAATCTACAAATAATACTTTTATCAAATTAAAATATTCTAATTTAAATTAGACTATTTTCTTCAAATTTATAGTCGATAAATAGATAGCAGTAATTTCTATAAATAATTTATTATTATTTTTTATATGACAGGCTTAAAAGTGTTATACATTTGTATATAATATTTTTAGCAGAAAAACATCATAAATATAAACACCATAAACTGAATTAACCCATCACTATTAATAATCAATCATTTTCAGATAAGAAAAATCATACTTAAAATATTCAAAAAGCGTGCCGAAAAAAAATGTATCATTTTTTTTCTTCGTATAATATAATATTTAAGGCTTTCGCGCGGATATATATATATATATATATATATATATATATATATATATATATATATATATGTATATTAATATGGTGAATGTCGTTTCGATGACGGAAAACGTTGCGCTCGATCGGCAATATTGAAAAAGATACGAGACGAGGCCGAGAAGGGGTTAAATTTAATCCTTTTGAAGCCTTACGGCGTGAAATCATTTATTCGTTGTCACGCACGATTGATGCATATATCATCCCTTATAGACGCCACTTATACGTGTTTCAAATTCACCCTTTCCGTTATAACACGTTCGCACGAATATTATTAGTGTGTACGCAATTTTCCGCTCGGTATTGCCAACAATTAATATGTAATGAGTAACGCGTTTCATATAGAAGATTTAGCGTTACGATACGTAATTATAATATTTCAAAACGTATTTTCATATTAATAATTAATTTATGTTATTTTTTTTTTCATTAAGATTAAATAAATTATATTTATTTAGATTAGAAAATTTTATTTGATAATTTTAATAATTATTTTAAAAGCGTATTATTGTTTTTAGTATAATATAATATTCTTTTGAAAAATGAAGAATAAAAAAAAATATTTTTTTGATGTTTATAGTTGGCGATTATAAACTATATATAACTCGATAAAAAGAAAAATCTTCTATTATTCTCGAATAGTTGTTTCTATATGAATTTTATGACTCTCTAGAGAGTATAGTACGTTTTTTAAAAACCGCAAAAGGATAAATATAATATTGAGTTTTCATCCAGATAAAAGAGAGACGTATAGAAATTTATTTATTTTTATAAATCTAATATTAATTTTGTATAATATTGAATAATTTATAAATTAAATATACAAACAAAAATTCAATTTAGAAAAAAATATTGACAAACATTATTCTATAGACATATTTTTTTTAATGAACATTTGAAGTATTTGACATTAATTTCATGTTATTAGTAATGCAGTGAAAACCGGTGTATTAATTTTATTTAATTATAAGAAGAGCGATTTTCCTGGAAAATATTCGTAATGAGATAAGAAAAAGATCTCAGAGAATGTTTCACTGTCCACTTACATCCATTCAACGCTCCTTAATTATATTAAATATTACCGCAAACATCCTAGATCTTTTTAATAATTCACACAAAATACTCAAAGTAATATTATCGTCTATTTTATGTATAATTTTATTTTATTAATAAAAAAAATATTTTATTTCATATAGTAGGGATAATAAAATATAAATATCTATATCGTCAAATCAAATATCGTTCACCCAATAATAATAATAATAAAAAATAATATATCAATCCAATAGGTTTTCATTGACGTAATGAACCGGAAAATTGAATTTATTCTAATCGCGAGTTTTTCCTAGTGCACGTGCGTCCTTGAAGGAGTCGGGGGGTTTGAACGATACTTATACGAGTGTAGGGTTCAACTCATTACATTGTTAACCTTTGAAATATGGGCGATGGGTAACTGAAACGGATGACGACGGCGGAAAGAGGGCGGATTTTCTAGTTAGAGGGTCGGAAAATCGAGGGGTGGCGGTGGTGGTGGGGGGGGGGGTAAAAGAGCGTCGATATGTTCGCAGACGGATATAAGCGTTTCGACGTCGAAACCGACGCGAATTTGCTACACACACACACACACACACTTGACGCATATTGAAATTCTAATTTTAAACCGTGTACACAAATTAACCGTATAAATTGTCACCACTTATTATTTATTGACTGTATATATATATATATATATATATATATATATTTATATATATATCGTTAATAAAAATATTTGTTATGTAAATGTACGATATTTTAAATTATTTTTACTATTGTTTATATGATTACGAGTAAACTTTCAAAATATCCGGTTAATTTGGACAAATCATATATTAAGTCATACATTGTCGGATGCGTCTCTACATGACGAATTATTTGTCAAATGTTAATTCAGAATCGCAGTTATTAGTGATAAATATAATGTAATATATATATATATATATATATATATATATATATATATATATATATATATATATATATATATATGTATATATATATATATATATATATATATATATATATATGAAAATGTATGAAATGTACCTTATACGAGGACACTTTTAGCTCAAAGGTGTGCCTTATATGAGTGACCTTTCAAAATATCCGAATTTGTTTTGATAAGAAGAATCGTGTGCTGAAAGCCGTTTTCAAAACGTAGCCTTTTCAGCAAAGTTATGAAACTTTTTTTTGCATTGAAATTCGCGATTTAGAAAACAAAAAACCGAATTTTTATATGAAAAATTGGAAAATACTAGTCATACTAGAAAATACTAGAAATATCATATTTATTTCATTCTTTTTCTCGATCTAATCGCTATTTTATATAATTAAATTGCTCTTCGATGCAATTTAAATTTATTTTGTTTTCATTATATATAATTCATATTGTACAAATATGTATACTTTATATATATACATATATAAACAATGTATTACACACACACACATATATATATCATATATATATATATATATATATATATATATATATATATATATATATATATATATATGTATATATAAATGTTATGCATTAATGTAGGGTAAGAAAATATATAAAAAGTTTACGGAACCCTAAAATTGAGAACTATTCAAGTAAAAATATTTTTATCGATGAAAAGGAAAGTTTGAAAAGAAAAATATCGCCCAAAGTTACTTCATGGAAATTGAAGTCACGACGAAAAAAAATGTATCCTTATGACACAGTGGAATATTACTAGCTTTATAAAATATGTCAGTAGTAGTAAAATTGCGTTACGCGTACCAATTATTGGTATGTGAAAATTTTTTCTCGTTTTCAATATTAAATTATCTATAAAAACGACATCTGTGTTGAAAATAAAAAAAAAATGTTCTATTGATTTTTTTCTGATTTATTACACATATAAAAAATAAAATTGTCAGGATTAAAATATATTATGAAATGATTTAATTCTAATATATATATGTACGATATGATAATATAATCTAAAATAGACTTACGCAATATAAAAAATGTCTATTTGCATATTTAAATATAGGACAACGGTTAAGAAATTAATTTGAAAAAAATATGGACAAATAAATTCACACGATAATATTCCATAAGTAATTTATTAGGGAGATTTAGCGAATTTTATAATGGCGATTTATTGCGATTTTGTATTTTGGCATTTGAATAGATTACGCGACAGTTAAATGTTTTACGCTTAAATTATGTGACACTTTGACATTGTAAAATTAATGTCTATATATATATATATATATATATATATATATATATATATATATATATATATATATATATATATATTATTTTATTCTATATATTTTTTTTCAGACGAGATCTCGAAAAGATATCGAAATCTTTGAAGACAATGGATATTTGTAAAATTTCGTATTAAATAAAACGTGTGGACGTAGACGAAATTTCTTTTTAGGATTGAAAAAGGTCACCGAATTTTTGTCGCATAAATAATGTGCTATTTTAGATTAAAAAAGTGAAACAATATTGTCTACATATTGTATTTTTTCATAATTTTAAAGATATTTATATATATATTTTAATCAATATATAAATATCAATCTAAAAATTGATTACAATATCATCTTAAATAATTATTATATTTTTTTAAATATTTTTCTTATATATATAAAATCTATCTAAATTGGAAATATGTTATAAAATAAATTTTCTATCAACCTATTGTTGTTACCGGAATAATTTCCATATTCGCAATATCTCATTAACAAATTAGTTTTTAACGCGATAATCATATTCCTTATATATATATATTTTATATATGGTCGAAATTAATTTTACGCCGACCATTAACCATTCGATCAAAAAAAAAAAGAAATCGGATAATAATGTAAATTTATTATCGGATTTCGCATAATGATATTTATAGGTATGGCGTATGGTTTTTGAGCGTGTTATCGTTTAATTGGAGCGGATAATAAATTTCAACAAAGGAAATTAATTTTCAATTGAAATATTTTGCAAAAGCGAACGAAAATATGATTCTGCCCCTCCCCCCCCTCGCTCCCTCCATCGAACCCCCTTTATTTCAATATATAACCGGTGCCGACCTGCGGCTGAAATAACACAAAACGGACCTGCGGGATCCTTTCCTGTGGCAAATTGAAAAGGAAAATAACTTTATCATATTTTGCAGGAAACGTAATCTCACCTCGGCTTCGGTTGATATCGGATACTCGCACTTTTGACTTACGTACTATATAAATGTGTACTTATAAAAAAAAAATTGCCGTACTAATATTATTTTTCGTGACGTATTGATATAAAAATATTTTTCTTAATATTTATTTCGAATTTTGAAACAATTTTATTTGTAATATAAAAATATTAATAAATACTTATAGTATATGAAACATTTTCATACATCTATGATATTTAGATTTTGCGCAACATAGTTCTATTATACAAACTATGTAATGAAATATTTCTTTAACTAGAATTTTTTTGCAGAATATTATATTTTCTTCTAATTTATGTTGTGTTTAAGTGTTTTAAAAATTCAGCTACACACCTAGGCGATCTTGTAAAAATTTTTGCGATTTCGCAAAAATTATCAGTATATGTATATTTTTAGTACATTATAATATACTACATTAAAGTAAAAAATAATTATAAATTTAAATTTATTATATTATTATATTAAAATAATTCTGAAAATTAAAAAAAAACAACAATAAAAAAAGGCACAATTTCACCATATAATATATCTGACCTCACACTTTGGTCAATTGGGGTGACTTTTAGACCCGTATTCGAATCTTAAGGGAGGAGTAGCGAGTAAAAGTAAAGTAAAAATAAAAAAATAAAAAAAAAACGAAAAATAAGAGAAACCCTCATTTTTATTATCCAGGAACGACGACGACGACGAAAAAGAATAGTTCCTTTCCGCTTTTATTACGACGACAACGTCAAATTACACGTTTTCCTTTTAGAGTCCTTTGGACGCCTCCGAAACGATTTTTATAGGCGAATCAATGGTCGCAATTAAAGGACGGCATTGAAAGATCTTTCCACTTTTTTTCCCGCCCTTTCTCTCTCTTTCTCTCTTACTCTTATCACTTTTCACTTTTGCCTCCCCCCACCTCTTCTTGTGATCTTTTCCGATTTTTTTCCTTTTTCACCCTTTTTTTGGTCTGATTTTTTTTTTTTTTGGAAATCGTACGTTTTTCGGACGAAACTCTGCACCGTTGTAAGCGAAATTTATTCAAACAAACTATCTAAACGTACAATTTTTCAAAGTAAAGAATCTAACTATGCAAACATACAAACATTGGAATATATGAGGAGTGGACGACGTAACTAGTTTGTGAAAATAAAGTTTTTGAAGGCATTTGTCGACCAAGAATAGCGTCACATTCATATTATATGCTATATATATGACTAACTAAAAATGCTTAATTTTTTTTCCAATTTATATTCTTAAATTAATATTTTTTCACTGAAGTATTTCAATTCTTAATAAACCAATTTTAATAAACGTATATAAATATGATGATAAAGAATGAAACAAAAAAGAAAAAAAAATATCCAATTTGATTATTTGGTCACACAGGACACATAAAATACGAGCAGCTTAATTTGAATAAAATGCGAATGTTGAGTCTGAGAAAAAGTCGTATTCTTTTATGGCAGCCGAGGAAAAATATTAATCTTGCGGGTTCGTGTCATAATCATATTTTCGAAATTACACACGAAAAAAAAAACTTTAAATTACGGCATTTCCGTAAATAAAAAGATCAATTATGTAGATTTTATAATATATTTTTTATATTAAAATGTGATTTTATAAACAATAAATTATTTTATATTAGTTTAATCAATAGTACAGCACATCTATTCTTTATATAAAACTTAAAAAAGTGATTATGTAGACATAATTTAATTTTTTTTATAACAAAAATATTATTTTAATTCTTATTTAATGAATATACTATTTTATTAAATTAAAAATGTATTGTTCAATGCGCCTTACGTTATGCAATTTATATAACGCAGCATTTCTATGTTTCGCTTTAATCAGGGGCTATTTATGCAATTTGCACATTTGTGCAGTACTCAATTTAACTTAATTAATTTATGTATTTTAAACTCGCTGGAATACAAGTTACACTTTCTTTTAATTAAATACTATATACGTATTTTATCCGCATTATCCACAATATAATTAATTACGCAACATAAACCATTTAAAACGATTATCATCCTCATACTAGATTCAAACGCGAAAATATCAATTGGATATTAATAATGATTATATTAGTGATTATATAATTAAGATAAATAGATTATAAGATTATTAAGCAATGAGGCGTATACCTGTAATGGGATATAATTGGTTTATATCGATTAAAGGATTTGCTATATTATTGCTACAATGAATATAATTAATTTATTATATATAAGTATACATTATGTTTAACGTGTAATTATTAATACTTTGTTTTTTAATTTTTTTTTATTATATATATAAATTAATGACACTTATATGAGAATGTTTATCTGAAGTAAATTCTAATTAAGTGTTGTATATTTAATCAAATTTCTATATCATACATCATATACTTTTTTATATAATGGGATATTTAAAATTATTCTATATTTTATAATTAATATTTCACGACATTACCAGCTCCGTGAGAATTTAATTATTAGTTACATGCATCAGTGAAAGCGATTTCTGATTTTTTTTGAGAACTAAAAAAATGATTTACATTTTTTTTATGAAAAGTTTTTTTTTTGTTCGAGATATGATTATTAAATTGAGCACGATCAACCGGTTGTTAATGAAACTATATGTAGTCGATTGCGTTCATAATTTGACTTTTTAATTAGAAATGGAGAAGTAGACGTAAATCATTTTCTTTTTTTGTAACATTTCTTGATCGTTCAAGTTCAAAAGTTTTTCAGGGTTGAGGAGTTTTCGATAGAACTACATTATTACTAATCATTATCATACCAAAAAGCAATATACATAATTATAAATCAAATGTAATCAATAAAATCTTGAATGCAAGAGTCAATTGTGATTAATGGCCATGTTTTGATATCTATATAAAATATTTAATAGCAGTTTAACGGCTTTCATAGTTTTAGTTACATTTAAAATTTTTTCTTGTAGTTTCGATTATTATTATTTGCTGTATTATAATAAATGAATCTATTTAATTGCCGGAAAAAATCACTAATAAAACATTTATAGATTTCAAATATATGTGCGTAATATTAATTATTAAATTATGAATTATTTTTATATTAAAAAGACAATATTTATTTGTGGTAACTAAACTTATATAAAATATATGATAAAAATAATCTTATAAAGCAAAGTTTTAAGTCACTTTTAGAATTTTTATAAATCAAAAAAAAAAAAAAACTATTTTTCATGCATATAAATTAGTTCTAAATTAGAACACAAAATTTTTAAATAACACGAACTTCTTTCATAAAGACCATTAGATGTTTGAAGCAGTAATTTTAAGAATTTATTTTATGAAAAAAAAAAACAATATTTTTTATTATTTATTGAAATATTATATGTAATCAATATTATATATATGTATATTTGGATTAAATGTTTAAAAAAAAATATAGCGATAAGGCGTTGACAACACCCAGTAGACGCATTTTCATTTCATATATATATATATATATATATATATTTTCTTTATTTTTACACATAGAAAAAAAAGACTATGGAAAAGCAAAAAAAAGACGCTTTTTCTACTCTCGTAAATGTATAAAAGTCAAATTCATTCTTATCATATGTAAAATGGGATTGACGTGACATGGATGAATAAATGTATGAGAACCGCGCACGCAACCGCGACTTTATAACGAATAATCAAACGCCGCTGCATGTGCGAAGAAAATGCGTGGAAAATCTCTCGGAAAGAAAGCGAGAAAAACAAAAAAAAAAGACGAAGACGACGAAGTAGAAGAAGAAGAAGACGAAGAGCACGATGTCTTATGCGCGACGGAAGGAAAAACCGCGGGAAAATCCCTCGTAAATTTTACGATAGAGAAGACCCCTTTTTTGCACCTGCTATTCGTGCGAAAAGCGGTCTTTAGAAACGAGCGGCGAATAGCCCGGCATTGCCAATAAAATAAAAATTTAAAACGTGCGAATTTTCCGACGCGAAAATTCGAAAATATCGCGTTATCGTGTATACGCCATCGTTAAAATCGATTTTTAATAAATATGTTGATAATTTTAGCATTTTTTTTTTATTTAAAATCTTTATATAAATTATTGAATTATATATATATATATAATAAACAATTCTTATCATAATAAAAATATAACATTGATGTTATTTATATATTATATATATATATTTTTCCATATTGAATATTTTTCTAGAAATTAAAAAAAACATATACACACTAAAATTGTAATTAAGCAACATAAATAAACTATCTAAAATTGTAATTTATATATATATATATATATATATATATATATATATATATATATACATATTTGAATAAAGTTAAATCGTTAACATCCACGCATGCATAGTAGTAAATACAGGGTGAAACTATCGATTTCCTTTATTTAATAACGACGTGTTGCGTTGAACTATTATAGATTATCCCTTAAATTTTATACACTATGAAACAGTAACATCACCATCGTCGTTTGATATGTAGTTTAACGCGTCAGCTGCTATCATTAATCTTTGTTAGATTAAATGTTTATCTTTATTATATATATATATATATATATATATATATATATATATACACACATATTATACGACGAAGTGAAACGTCGATAAGTCGAGTTTGAAGATTGAACTCGTTCCTAGAACCGACTGTTCTCGACACTCTGTCGGCGTATTTTTTCTTGTATTTAATCGCGTCGATTTATTTTCGTCGTAGAGCTAACGACTCGTTCGACGTGCGATCCAGTTTTTTTTTTTTCGATTCGTGTCAATTAAATTGCATTTCGTATAAAAAGGTCAACGTCGTAATGTGAACCGGATGACTTAACAAACATATTGTGATATTTGACCGTTTCTGCTTTATAGGTGTGGCATATAGAAGGTTTTGAACGTTTATCGACAACATGTTCTATTATTATTTTTTTTTTATTATTTTCATACTATATACAGGATGAAGTATAAGTAGCACAATAATATTGTCATATAGTTTATTGTTATATAATCTTTTTTTTTAATAATTTTATATTAAAAATAAGATTCTAAATAGATGTGCATACGTTTAAATACAATATAATAGAAAAATTATGAACTTCATTTAGTAAAAAAAAGTGAACCGTTAATTTGTTAGATATACGATTGTTTATATAAATGTTTAGTTTTTGTATATTTACATTCATTCTATATATATATATATGATACAAAGTTAGTAAAATATTGTTTATTATATAATTTGAACATCATTTAATTTAATTTTAATTTTCATATTGAAAAAAAATATTTATTTATTTTTAACTTTAAATATATAAAAGCTTTATTTTTTATATTTTATTACTCTAGTATGAATAATATAATTTTTACGAATATCAAAGTTATACGGCATACGGAATACATTGTTTATTTTACGCGGCTAGCTTTTCGTAAAAATATTACATATTTATAAGTTTTCATAATATTTTAATAAGAAAGTTAATTACGTTCCATTCTGTATATATTGTATATGTGCTATGCACAATATGTACGATTATAATGCTGAATCTACGTTATGCAAAGATCGGTTATGCATGATTACAGCTTTGACTCTATTATATGCACACACATATTATTTAGTATACATATATTAATATTATATATTGTAGATATAATCAATATTATCAATAATTCGATAATCAGTATATATATATAATTATTTTATTTAGCTTTGTGTATTTTTATTTGTATGTCATCAAAGGTTACAAATTTAAAATTTTACACTCGTTAATTAAAAAAAAAAATATATTAAAACTAAGTAGGAAAAGAATATATATTTTTTCGTTTCGAAAAAAAAAATTGCAGAATTTTCCTTTTTAAAAAAAATATTCATTAGCAAAATCGCTGTTCCGGCAATTTTAATAGAATTAAACTTCGGCGTCGTATGAAAAATCTTATTAATAATACTTGACTTATTTGAATCGACAAAACTCACGGTTCATCAGATAGTGTCCTTTTCCTCGAATATAATTTAATATTTTCCCCCGGAATAAATTATATAATAAATGCAAATATATAATAATTTAAGATATCTGAAAAATTTATTTCTAAAATATATATTTAAGTTTCATCCTCTGCTATATATACTACAAATGAAATTATTTTTTTAATATTAAAATTAATATTATATATATATATATATATATATATATATGTATATATATATATATATATATATATATATATATATATATATATATATATATATATGATTAAAATATATATAGAAAATGCAAAAAAATATATAAATATGCTACATATATTTAAACAAATATTTATACAATATGAAACAGACTTCTTTCGAATAATTTCAATGCTTCTACTACAAATATTTAATCAATGTTTCCATATAATGTATCTATATTATATTAATTTGTAAAAAAAAAATATGATTTTTTTATATAAGATTGATTGTTTGTATATTTACTTCAAAAATAACGAGATAAAATGTTGAACGTTGGAAAAAAATTGAAATCAATTAATTCCTATATAAAAGTTAATTGAAATTTGAATTAAAAATATTAACGAGTTTTTTTTTTGTCGAGCGATCGGGTTTAATATTAAATATTTGTTTAAACGGAAGCTTTTTCTTAAATATTTTTTTGCTTTCAGAATATGAATATTTTAATAGCTTTTCCGTATAAAATTATAAATATTGTATGAAATATCAAATTTTGATCATTATTAAGAAAATGCATCATATATAATTTAAGTCATTAAGGTTTCCGCGGAAAAGAAGGAAACCGTAAAAATAACCGAGTTTTCCGCAGTCGTAAAAATATGATTACGTTTTAGAAAGATTCACTCTTTTCAACGTTAATTTTCTTCATTGCAAAATAAATGATATTTTTAAACGCGCTTTATTTATATTATATATTTCAATTTAACCGTGCAGTGAAATAATTAAGAATTTCTTAAAGTTGTAATTCTGCTAATATAATTGAATAACTAAAAGCGTAATAGAAAACTTTCTAATTGGAACGAAAAAATATAAATAGTTTTTAAAAATGTCGATTCGTCTCATCAATCTTTGAAGGTTACTTTAACTTTTAAACGTTGTAGTTTTTTGAACATAGATGTACTAAAAATATAGTATAGTGATGTACTTTAAATAGACATCAAAAAGAAAATTACTAACAGTAATACTATAAAGTAGAAAAAAATTATTTTAAAAATGTATTTGAAATGATTGAAAAGTATTATTTAAAATATATTACTAAAAAATATTAAAGTAGAAATTCTCAATTTGTTCGTTGTATGGATTTTTCAACAAATATTTTTCTTTCTCATTGGATAATTTTTTTGATAATTCTTAGTCTTTTTTAAATTTTGAAAAATAAGTATAAAATTAAAAAATAAATTATTTTTTTTGAATTAGAATAAAAATTCTAAATATTTTTAATTTGTATGAAAATCTAAAATAGGATTAATAATAATAATAATATATATATATATATATATATATATATATATATATATATATATATATATATATATATATATAGTGAAAATAATGTCTAATAAATTACTAAAAGACACACTAAATCACTTAGACCACAGAGATATAGAAAGATTCCAAAGAGATTCCAGGGTTTTATACAGATTTCGTTAGAGAATTTTCATTTCATATGTAAAATATTTTAGAATTTATATACGAAATGAAATGTTTTATTAACAGACGATATCGATTTAAATAGTTTCAATAAATTAATTCTATAGATTCCGAAGCGGCATTCGTTTTAAACGATAGATATAATTCAAAAATATATATTGTAAATTTTTTTAATACTTTAAAATAAACCATATAATTAATTAAATTAATAATCGCACGCATAAGACGGATATATATATATATATATATATATATATATATATATATATATATATATATATATTATTTTCATTGTGAAATGTGTCAAAGTCGACTATAAAACGACGGCCCAAAAACAGCAACGTTTTCGCATTACCGAGCAATAAACGGGCCAAAGCTCGGGGATCACGTTCACGGTTTCCCGTTTCCAGGGTTCGAAGCTTCGGCTCCGTCGTTTGTAAAAGCTAAACTTTAGATCGAGACTTTGTCCCGGACTGTCGTGCAAATTAATTGAAACGACCAAAACAGTCCGTGAATACGACCAGAGATCGCCGGACAACATTTTAGATAAAGCTAACGCAGAACGATTTATCAACATCTTCTTTTACACGGTGTATTTATTATTTTATTTTATTTTTTTTTTAGATACAAAGTAGACCGCTATTAATCGCAGTTCATTTACTTTTTCAGTTTATTATTATTGTAAATGAAAAAAAAATTGTATTTATTGTGAAAGAATCTCGATATACTGAACATCTCAATGTAGGTAGGCGAGTTTCAAACATTCAACTAATTAGTGTTACATATAAAAAAATAAATATTTTTTCGTTCAAATTTATATATTTTTTTAAATAGGACAATCCATATAACGAATGCGTTAAAAATAGTATATCGCAATAAATTATGTTGTAATTATGTCATTAAAAATATATTAATAATTAAAAAAAATACTTAATATAATATTTTATTATGAATAATATGAATATTCTAAATATATTTAATATGATTTATAACAAAAATATTATATAAACAAAATTAGAGATGCGTTTCATGTCAACTCTATACTTAGAATTTACTTTGTCATTAAAGTCCGAAACTTTGTTATTAAATTCTTAATGTTAACAGTGAAACGTGTGAATTATTAATCAAGTACTTTATATTATATATATAATTTAAAATATATTTATTGACATTTTAATGTTAATTTCATCTATATATTAATTAATATAATATGAATTGAAATTTAAATAAATATATTTTTTTCAATATTATAGATATATAAATATAGTATATTATTATTATTATTATATATATATATATATATATATATATATATATATATATATATATATAATGAAAACTATTTATATTGTATAAAAAAAATATTTGAAGAACTTATACGACATTATTTACAAAGCACAATTGTCGTAAAATCGTGAAGCTTACGACAGTATTTCAAGATCGCATAATTATATTACGTATTATTTAGGTCCATTGAATTTCGGAATTTAATTTATAGATTGTTCATTGATCGTTGACCATTATGCAATAAATCAACATTTGAAAACAATCGTCTATTGCGATACACGCGCATATTTATCAAAGTACATTCGATAATAATAAATTGCGTTACGATTATTATTGTATATATAATCGTGTATACGTTAACTAATTTGACGTTGATATATATTAAATAAATAATATAATGAAAATTATTTTTTTTTATTTTTGAAAAATTGACGTTTTGCATCAATTTTACACTTTATTACTGTCTTTATGAAAGCAAATGAAAATTGACGTATGAACGACGCTGCGAGATTTGAACCCTGAAAATCCGTTGCACATCAACATATATAAGTTATATGATGTGTGTATGATATATATATATATATATATATATATATATATATATATATATATATATATATATATATATATATATATATATATATATATATATATATATGTTTGTCACGCTTCATACGTAATGCGCATTGCGTCAACGGGACGACGCAAGACTCGCGGAAAACTCACGCGGAAAAGTCTTAGAGTCCTTTGTATATTTTATAGTTGGTCGTTTTTGACGATAAGGAGTCGCGTTTAACGACGGTTTTAATTAAAATAACAACAATTCGCTCTTTTGCAGCGGCGCGACCGTTTCAAAAAGGACTCAGCAAACCCATGTTTAAAGCTAGCGCGCCTAATCTCGCCTTAATTGAACCAGACGGAAATTATTATTATATTAAGGCAACGTCATATTATTATACGTTATATATATATATATATATACATATAATTATATATAAAAAATTATATACAAATATAAAACAGTATAAAAGTAAACGCGCATTCTTTATATTCGATTTTTCAGCGCGAAGGACGAACGGCGGATATTTTTCAGGTTTTTATTTTTTATTCAGGCTCGTCGTTAGCCGAAAAAAACCCCCCGTGATTAAAATATTAATTACGTTCGGTCCTCGTTTATGTATATTTATTCCATTTTTTTAATCTATTTTTTTTTTGATTGATGATGACCCGTTTGTTACGGGATATGTTTACTGATTGAAGCTCTTTTCGATCGATTAAATTGAATATATAATAAATATTGTATTGTATATAATATTATATATACGATTCTATTTATATTTTAATATTTTAAATATGATAAATAATTTAAAATTAGGTTCTTCGGAAAAGACGTAAGATTTTTATTTGTAGGCTCTACAGGTCTTTTTGACCTTTGCCCGTTTTTTTACATATATTATTTTACTTACTTTTACATTTTACATTTAACTTTGAGTTGCAGACATTTTATTCATATTTTTTATATACGAAATTGTTTATTTTTTTTTTATTTCTACAATATATTTTATTATTTTAAAGGTCATACATTTTTTGATGTATGAGTTTAATATATAATATAAAAGTTTATGTATTATTTGAATATTCAAACGTTATACAAGTTCTTTATAAAATATTTCATTAAAATCTATTAAAATATTTTTGATTCTAATTTACAAATATATTCAAAATTTATGACATAAACTAGATATTGGAAAACTATGCGTAATTAATTTTTATATAAATTTGTTTAAGAATAATCAACGAAATTAAGATACTGCCTTTAATTACAATTTTATTTTCAATCTTATAATTTAAATGGGAAGAGGAATGATTACATCAAAGGAGCGATTTTAGTTGAATTTTGTTATTTTGCAAGTATTTAATTCACGGTGTATTTTTGATGAATATTTTAATTATAATAATATATTAATCAATTACGAAACTTCAATACGTTTTGATGAATTATAAATAAACTTCAAAGTAATTGTCTCGATTTACAATATAAAAGAAGTAATATAAGATAACAAAAGCAGAAAACGAAATTTTGTAAAGCGAAATTCAACATTAAATTATTATTACATTGTAAAAAACCTTGAAATTTAATAATATGATATATATATATATATATATATATATATATATATATATATAATTTTGTGTTTAAAATGCTAATTTTTGGAAGAAAATATTTATAATAAGTAATAATATGAGAAATTTTCCCGACGATTTCCCAGAAAAATATTCAGTGAAGTAATAAAATAGAGAAAACTTCGTACAAAGACTACCAATTAATTAATTGACTTTTATGAAAATTTCGACGATATTTTTTTCTTTCTTTCAGACATTTATATGTTTAAATTGAGATTGAAAAAATATGTGTATATTTCAAAGAACACTACAATCATTGGAATATTTTGCTATAATGTTTTACATTTTCATGATTGACGTCTACTTTAGAGAACGTGATAGATTTTGGTGAAAATTAAAAGAAACGCGAAATATTGCGTGAGTAATTATATTTGATACTTACCTAGTGTACTGACATATGACATGAAAAAAAAAATAAACATGCGGTATGACAATTTAATTCTGGGAATATTCGTTTTAAAATATGTGTCACGTAGTATTCATATAAAATTATTGTCATTGAATAATTGGAAGTAAGTTTTTGTAAATAATCTTTAGTATTTTATATATTAAGCTTTAGTGTAATAAATAATATATTTATTAGGTAATTTTCTTTCAATATATAACATTTTTTTCAACATTGAAAAATAATTTATTTTTTATATTCAAAATTATTTTAAAAATCATTTGTATTGGAATAATATAAAAAAATTCTTAAATTTTAATGTTCTTCTTCCAACGTTAGAAAAAAAATATTTTTTTAATTTGAATTATATTTTTGTTCATTTTTTATAAAGATTTGATAATTATTTTTTAATTATTTGCAATTCACAAGAAAAAAATTTTTGTGATATATAAAAATATTTTTTTCATATATAACAATAATTAAAAATCCTATTTTACTCATATATAAAAAATTAATAAATTGTTTTTTTAATTTAAAAATCTCGATATTCTATTGTTTTATATAAAAAAATATTATAAATGAAAAAAAATATATATAAATAATAACTGATATAATGACTAAAAATATTTTTTATAATATAGTAATTTTGAAATAGAAGAAAATAAAATAATTAGCAATATAATAGAATATAAAAATGTATATTAAATTTGAATTTATAACTAATGATTCAAACGTGATACTAATCGTTATTTTATTTTATATATGAATTTTGTTTACGATTATTCCAGTAATTTAATTATAGCACCGATCACACGTAACACGCACAATATATATATATATATATATATATATATATATATATATATATAATATTATGTAAATGTATGGAAGCGTTTAAAATCGAGCACGAAATTATCGCGGCAGTCAACGTGTTTGATATGCGTTTTAAAAGCTGACATTACGAACGTCACTCAAAACGATTTCGAAAACCGCTTTTTCGTCAAAATTCATCTCTACGAAATACACCTATTCGATTCTAGACGACGAAGGGAACAAATTTGTCCGTACGCAAAATATTTTAATAATTTACACGTGACGAAAATAGCGATTTTACGAAAATTTCCATATATATTTATCGTATACGTGCGATTTTATTATAGACGATTTATACGTTTACTATTTTGAATTGTTATCGTTATTTTTAATGCATTATATAAATGTGTAACTTTCGAATGTGGAAAAATGAAAATGATCATCCGTATATATGACATGAAAAATGTTATCGGATATTTTGATAAAAATAATACTTTCACCCATTTATTGATTTACTTCCAATCATCATTCATTTTAAATAAATATCTTCTATTTTATCAAAAAAAAAACTATCAAACTCATAAATTCTATATGAATTAATGTAGGTCAATTTTCTCATTTGTTTTGCATATTTTCTTTCTAAATATATAAATATTTAGAAGAATTATGCAGCTTTGTGAAACGGCTTTTAATCGTTTCCGGTTTCACTAAAAGATACGCAATCGTTTTAAAAGTCGGAAATTTTAATTGCATCAATAAAGAACAATCGTCAATTACGTATTTGTCAATAATTGTCATTGTGTAATAGTTACCAATTGTTCGCGTTCAATTCTTAACCAGAAGTGTGACGTATTTAACCGGCTCAGTCAAGTAATCGTGTGAAAGACCACAGATTATGTAATAATAATTAATGATCAGGGTTAATATTATATATATATATATATATATATATATATATATATATATATAAAGTAACATATCTAGTCGCAAATTGAATATCGGTATATATAAAAATGCAATATTTTTGTTTTAATTAATATTAAACATAGTAATATTTGCCTCTATATATACATCGATTATCAAATATAAATAATTATATAATATAACGCGATTTATATATAAAATATATATAATAAGATACGAGCGATTTTATTAGATTTCACAGATGAATATATTTATATATGTGTGACCTCAAAAACAGCCTCGGGAATCTATTAAAATCGTCAACACTATACATGCATAATAATAATAATAATAACAAGTCGAACGGAATGTGAAAGTCGAACGGTGGGTTTTCCTGTGTGCAAGCGATATCTATATACGTCGAGAAGATGTGTTATTAATTTAAATTGCACCTGGCCGACGGCCATTTTCCAACAGATCTAATTTTATATCGAAATAATAAATTTTATAGCTTCATTCGAACGTATCTTGAAGATACGTCGATAAGTAATAATAATGAGTCGTTAAGACGACATCTTCGATTAATTTTGCTAATAATTTATATATATATATATACTTATATATATATATATATATATATATATATATATATATCTATATATATATGAAAAAAATAGATTTAATATTTTAATATGGAAAGGTGTTTTATGTATTATATATTTAGTATTAAGTTAGAAGAAATCTTTATAAATAGCGGTGGCATATGCATAGAATACAATGTGGTACTTTTTTTCCGTTTTCCTAATTAAGAAAATTACTTTTGAAAGTAATTAACCTAATTATAGCGAAATCGGCTTTTAAAATATTTAAAGAATTGCTATTAAAGTAATGTATATAAAAATAAAACGTATGAATAACAAATAATTAACAAAAATTTGCAATAGTTCTACATCGTCATCTATTTACCATATATACGATTTTGTTTTATGTAATACATTATAAATTTCTTCATATAAAAAATATATTTTATTACAGATTTTTTTTTTTAATTATTTATTAATATAATGTTTGTAAAAAATAAATTATAAATGCTTTAAGTTAAATTTAAATATTTATTTTTTTGGCGTTCAAGGTGAAGTATAAATATTAAACAAAGCTGTGAATTAAAAGATTAATTTAAAATACACCGATGAAAATATATTTTATGTAAATATTTTTTAAGCTTTTATATAAATCCGTTTAGGTATTCTTTTGCAATATATTCAATTTTTTTTACTATTATATATATATTATTAATGTATATTTTGAGAAGTTCTGATTGAACATTAGATCAACAAAGATTTTAATAGGTATTTACAATAAAACATTAAATTTGATAATTAAAATCATCAGTTTAAACAATAAATTAATTGTTGAATGAATCCCTTATTGGAGTAAAAAATCAAGCATTTTTTAATGAAAATCACAAACCTTTCATATTTTCGAGTTAAGTTTGAACGACGGCAAAATAGTAACGACTATAGTCTGTCCTGAGAGAACGAGATTTCAGTTAGTTTTTTTTTCTTTTTCATTGCAGCGACGTCAACGATGCCATTATTCAAGTTAACGACGCGACGCCACTGCATTCGCGAACGTTTGTACGACTACGTATCACAGTGGCAAAAAGTAATTTTGACACAGAAAACTTTTACATTTGTACCGTACGTTACTAGTAGTTGTTTCCAGTGTGCACCGAACAACGTTTATTTCGTTTCCGGAAAAGTTGACGGTCGATTTGTTGTGTCGTCGTGAAATATCCGACATGTAAACAATAAAAATATATTTTATTGAAAAAAATCAATCTACAATATATATATGATATGATAAAACATTAGTAATAAATTAACAGTATATTAGTAATAAATATTTTACAAGAATATTTAATACTTTGAAAATACTTGAATGGCTGAGTGCTTGAATTCACTTAACTGCATTGAATTACTCTTAGGAAGTGAGTCTTCAAGCTCGCTAATTAATTCAATGATGTCGATATTTCAATCTGAAATTTGCTGAAATACAATGATATGTTATTTTAGAAAAAAAAACATTTATATAAATTTAAATACTGTTGTAAAATATAATTCATAGAAGATTATTCATTAGATTTGATTTGTTAAATCTATATAATTTTTTTTTAATTTCTATTGAAAATATATTATAAATTAATTTTATATATATATATATATATATATATATATATATATATATATATATATATATATATCATTAAATAGTGAAAAAACATGACTTTTAAAAAAATATATTTAAGCAAAAATTTGTAAATAAAAAAAGCTCACAACGTTAAATCAATTATCCGTCGACGCGTGAACAAATCAATCATAATATGTATGTACAAAAAAAAAAAAAAAAAAAAACGGTACGAGCTTTTTAAAACAAATATAATTTTGCACTTTTCTCACTAATTAAAAACGTAACGAAACAGTGAAATTCGCCGTTATATAACGGATTTTTTTTTTCGTATGCGAACGACGTGTCGATATTTTACCGAAAAAACGTCGACTCGTCGCTCTCGTTTTTTTTTTCTCCCAACACGTTTTTGTATATTCATAATATAAGTATAATACAAAAAAAAGATATATAATTATTATTATTATTATTATTATTTTAGGTAGTGTCGTATATATAATACGCGTGCTTATTGTATGAATATTTCGAGAGTCTCAACGAAAATCGGATGACTTTACGTCACCAAAAAAAGAAGAGTGTCCTTTCGACGGAGTCACTCAAGTTTTGAAAAGAACTAGACTTTTTGACGGTGAAATTCGAATTTTCATATATATATGTATATAATGACGATGATATCGACTGCTAAAATCAGGGATGATCAACTTGATTATATCATAAAAAATATAATAAAATAATGAAAAATAAAAAAAAAGTAAATTTATATATTTTCATGTGAGTTCAATGGTTGTTCTAGTGATGATAGAAATATAAGGCTTGATATGGAAATGAACTTTCCAGAGTGATATGCTATCGTAATTAATGAATGTTGTAACCCATTTTGAGGGTAAAATTCTATATGTTGTAGTAGTGGCATACCCCTAGAAGTTTTGACTTTGCGGCGGATGAATGTTCCTTTGGGTTAAATTGAGATCCTATGACGAAGTCGAATGTCGAAACTGGTTTTTGTCATTGTATTATTATATATGTATATATATATATATATATATATAGTTGGAAAATATAACTTTGTACCAATGGATATAACTAGAATGTGAATATTTTGTTTTAAAACAAAGTATATCTAATTGTTTATTAAATCGATATGAATTTATAGATAGAGTTTCTATTTGATTTTGTATGTGAAATTTGTTCATATATATTCAAATCATAAATAGCTTGTGGAAATATATAAATATTTATAGAATTAATTTTAATTATGTTCTGTATAAAAATTAAAATTGTTGACGAATAATAGAGAAAATTTATATAAATGAAAATTTACAATATTTTTTGACAATTGTAACTTTGATTTTATTTTATAGGAAATCGAGTCATCAGTTCAACAAAAATGAAGATCTTTTAAAAATTTGACGCAATATCAAATTTGTATAATATTTTAAATTTAAATAGATATAGAAAACGCAACTCTGAACACTTAGTTTTAGAGAAACCTTAATATAAAATTAATAATTTTAAGTGTTCATAACTATAGTAAAATGTAATGTAATTATATATATATTTTTTGAAAATAAAAACGAAATAATACAATAATAAGTGGTTTTTGCAATATTCAAAATAAAATAATTATTAAATATAATGATACGACCAAAAATTTAAAGTTTAATCGTTCGTTTTATAGAAAATTACAACAGTTATCCGTTGATAATAATACTAAACCTTTAAAGTGATATTATCAAAGTTTCGATAGTTTCATTGAGAACAAAGCGTCGGCATTATTATATGAACCGTTACGACAGTTTAAATTACACTAAAAAAAAAAAATAAAATTAAATTAAAAAAAAAATAAAAACTAATCGTAAAAGACAAACATACGAGGAAAAAGTTTAACGATCGTCGAGACTAGAAAGCATATAAAGAAAAAAAAATTCAAACTTTTCCTTTTTCCTATCCACTTCACTATTACCGCAAATAGTATTCGAACGATTCTATCCGATAATACGGTAATTAGCGTCGGAAAGAAACGATCACAATCGCTCTACGGGGAACGTCGATTCTTTCATTCTTTCTTTCTTTCCCCATTACCTATCGTTTCAAATGTGCCATTTTTTTCCTGTTATATATATATATATATATATATATATATATATATATATATATATATTTAATTCTTTCGTCCGACAAGTTCCTCTTCTTCTCGTACAAACGACGCGAATTGTAAATCAGACCTCGCTATACGACACACCTCCTCATTAAAGGCGGCTAACAGTGAAAGAATCTACTTGGACAACTCGTCGAGTTCATTTTTCATTTTTCGTTTTTCTATTCAAATATAAGTTTTTTTTTTTTTTTTTTTGAGACGAGGTTAAATCTTTTCGAAAGCGAATATACGAATATACACGAGTGTGCGAAGAATGGACGCGTAATAAAATGTAAATTGAAAAAGGTCCTTGCGAGTGCGAAAAACGAAAGGCGAAAATAAAAAAAAAAAAGAAAAGAAAAGAAAGAAAAACTTAAAAAGTTGAGATCCTATTCACTTTTACTTTCGTCACTAGGAAAAAAGTGAGGATAAAAATAATATTTTTGACAAATAATGTTATATTGAGGATAACGATATTTTACAACAATATCTTATTACTATGGCAATAGTTGAAAGGAACGAATATTACTTTTGATATTCGTATATCGTTGATATATCCTATATTTCATTTCGGAACGTTTTACGGTAAATAAAATAAATCAATAAAGTTACGACACTTGCAAAACTAAGTTCATATCTCATTTTCGAATATTTATTTCTGATATATCACTGAAAATTTTCTCTATTTTTCAAATTGTTCCTAAATTGATACAATTACTATATCAATATTTTTTATATTATTTTTTTTTTGAAAATACTACATTTTCTACTAATTTAATTACAATAATCTATATGAATTAGTAATGCAAGAGCTTTTAAAGAGATATTTTATTCAAATTATAAACAATATATTTTTTATTCAATCAGGTCAACAATTATATTATATAATACATTAACTGAAATATATATAAACTCTTTATATTTAAATTATTATATTTTATATGGTAATTTATAATACAAAGTTATTATGTAATGTATGAAATAATCACAAAGTTAAATAAGATAAGTATAAAAATTTATTTATCATTTTATATAAATTTCATCATATGTTTAAAGGAATTTAGGAAAATCTTATGTTACCTATATTTTACATTGTATAAAATATATTTATAGGTCATTTCAAATTCTCAAAAATAAGCAAATCGATTGAATGATAATAATAATTAAAGATTTTGTCATAAAATTGAAAAGGACCCAACGTCTGTAATGAAATCAGTAAAGATTGAATATAAAGTAGATATTAAAGTCGGGCAGATAGTATGAAAATGATGCGAAATCAATTTTATGCTCTAAAAATGTAAATGCCATCTAAAATCTCTTAAGTTATTATGCACTAAACGTTCTTAAGTGAAGTAATAATACGATTATAGAAAAAAAAATATATATATACTATTAAATGTGTTTTAACTGTTATAATAATTTGTGTGTAGAATACGATTTACATATTTAATTCAATTGTATTTTAAAAATGAATTGAAAAAAATAATCACTATAGGTGAATGTAATCTTTGAAAATGAAAGCTAATTAGACTATTAGTTTGATAACCAATACCTTTCGCTTCGATCTGTTATTATACAGTATTGTATTTTATATTATAAAACTTTAGATTGTCCATGAAAGTATGATATAATAATTTGACATATTTACTATATATATATATATATATATATATATATATATATATATATATATATATATTTTTTTTTTTTTTTTTTAATAAATTTATTATAAAATTCGACATATTTAAAAAAAAACTACTACCATGATTGATTCACATTTTACATAAGCAGTATATTTTGAAATAAAACGAGAAGAAATCAGTCAAAAAAAAAAAGTAAAAAAAAAATAGCGTTAAAATTTCACGGGGTTTGCATAATCGGTTTTACGTCAAAAAATTCGATTAACGCGTAACGTATGCGAAATTTAACCGGAAAAATATCGCCGCGCGTCGAAAATATTCCAAAAATAAAAATATATGTATGTGGAAAAAAAATTGCGACGTCGTTCGACAGGTCATTTTTACTCGTAGTGTTCGACGATGCGACGTTAGAAAAATAGAAAAAAAATATAATATATATATATATATATATATATATATATATATATATATATATATATATATATATATATATATATATATACAATATAAACGAGAGAAGAAAAAAAATAAAGAAAGAAAGAAAGAAGAAAAGAAAAGGTATAGTTAATGGGAAAATACGCGGCACCTGTTTCGATTGTTCGAACGGAAAACGGATTCCATTGATCATCGTACGACTCGTATATTGAGCAATATTTAACGTTTCGACGTCGTTAAGCGTCGGATTACCGAATGGCGTAATTTTTCACGCACGCTTCACCGACTTTTTTTCATTTTTCATTATTATTATTATTATTGTTATTTTCGAGAATATATTAATAATAGATGATTTCGAAAACAAATATGTATCAATAGATTTGAACGAATTCAATTGTAATTAATTATATTTTTAAACGAAGAATACGTTTATAAAATGTATTATATAATAATGCAGTAGAAAAATGGTGAATTTTTTTTTTTAATAATATAAAAATCAATACTGTTTCAAAGTCTCAATTTTGTATCGTTTATCAACATGGCACTATTGCGAGATAAAATTCCCTATGATCTCGAAAGATTTATGACGTGAAAAAGCTCTTTGAGATTATAAAAAATTCAAAAACTTCATACATACATAAGACGGGACCAGACGAGGCCAATGCGGATTTTTTTTTTCATATCTATATTATTCTAAAAATATGAAATAATTTTATTTTAATGTAATATTTAATATTATTCCGTATGTGATAGAATTTTAAGTTGCTTTATATAACATAATATATATTTTTTATAAAATATTCGTATTAAAAAAAAACTGAACGAAATACTCATGTTTTAAATCAAAACATCAAAGTCTGTTTGATTTATGATCAATCGTTTACTTGGACCAAATTCTAAAAAGAATAATTGATGAAATCGAATTTAATTGCCTTGAGCTAAATCATCACATAATATATGTATATATATATATATATATATATATATATATATATATATATAAATATATATATATATATATATATATATATATATATATATATATATATATATATATTTCGATATAAAACTTTGAATAGCATTATTTATTATATAATAAGTGATAAATTTAAAGTACTCTTTTATAAGTAATTATTGATATATTGTATAGAATAGTTCTGACTAATATTTCATAACAATTTCTAAACTAAGACACACCTGAATCTTGAGAATTATTATTATAAAGTTGAAAGATATTATAAATTAACGAAATTCGTTGTCAGATGAATCAGAAATATTAACGGATTAGTGTTTAAAATTTAGTATTAATCTTGTAGTGTTTCAAATTATTCAATAGTATTTATTTTTAATAAAAAAAATGTACTATTGTACAATATTGTCTTTCCTATTGAATTTTTTTATATATTTTTCTATCCCAATTAGAGAATGAGAACATTACTTATTGAAATTAAATTAGAATTTTTTTTTTCTTCAAAATTTATATAGAATGATTCACGTTTTTGATTTCACATTTGTATATCTGACATTTTTTTCCTGTTGAATTTATAACGGAAATGATTTAAAACATTTCAAAATACCGATATGTAAATAAGTATTGATTCGATCAGACAAATTTTATATATAGAAATTTAGAATCACAACGCTCGTTAATTTTTGACATTCAATATTACAAAAAAAAGTAATAATAATAATTCAATATTATTGCTTATATACGATTTTTGAGAAATAACATTTCAAATATATATAAAATACAAACAAATAATATTTTAATATATATTAATGATTTTACTTTCTTCCACAATTGTAATTATATATTGATAGCAATCTCGCGGGCAACAATAGCAACAAATCAAAAATAAATCGCGTGCACAATAATTGCACAATACAAAAGAATATAAATCAGGCACTAGACTAAAGCTTGAACATTATATATTTTTTTTTATATCGATAAAATATTGTTATATTATTTCATTATATTATATATGTATATATCATGTATATATAACGATTAAAGTTGTAAGAAATAGTGCGATATATATATATATATATATATATATATATATATATAATACATATATTAGAATAAACTTTGCGAAATATTTGATAAGCAGGAGGTCGAAGTTGTTCTTAACTTAACTGGTAAAATATCACATTTAAACGTTGTCAGATGACAAGTTGTCCGAATGATATGTCGACTCGTATATGTGCAAAGAAAATAAACCGTATATATATATATATATATATATATATATATATATATATATATATATATATATATATATATATATATATATATATTATGAGAGTGAAGTAAAAAGAAAAGTCGTCAACAAACTTTAAGTCGCGAAATGCGAATATATGAGAATATTTATTCAGAGATAAATATATATATATATATATATATATATATATATATATATATATATATATATATATATATATATATATATATATATATATATATATATATATATATATATATATATATATATATATATATATATATTATATAGACGTATGCGAATAGTGAAGCGCGTTAGTATGCTTAGCTTGCTTTCGCAACTCGAAAACATATTTGAACGATGTAAAATGTCGATTTTATTTCCGTATGTTTCGCTTGTAAATATTGTAATATTTGATTTCGTGTATTTTGTAGATTTTAAGTTTTTTTCAATACTATTATATAAAAATAGTCAAATTATTTTATATTTAAGTAGAAAATTCAATAGATTTTCTAATATATTACTACTTATAAAATTGAAAATATAAGATTATACTTCATAAGGGTCGTTGACTTTTGATTGAGTCATCCGCTCTATAATCAATTTGTGACTTATTAATTTTCCAATGTATTTTCTATATCATAATTATATAATGTATATTCAAACCTTATAAATATTATATTGATTATTTAAAAATAATAAGTTTTTACAATATTATTGTTGTAAAGCTGTTTTGATATTAAAAATTTCAATTTTTTTTATAATTTGATACAGCTTTTAAAACCGAAAAATCAAAGAAAATATAGTTTTATTGTTATCATATTATTATGATACTATAAAAGTTATGATGTTTCTTTGCCAACTGTAATAATATCTATTTCAACCATTTACTATTGAAAGTTCTGTTGGTAGTACAATTTATAAAATAAACTTGTTTTATTCCATTAAAAACTTTTACATTTTTCACGAGTAATTTAATTAAACTTTTGAGATTCACAACAGTTACATATATTATATATATATATGGTATATCAAAATAAATTATAAATATTGTTTAAATAAGAATTTTAATTTATTATACGAGACAAAGTTAAATGAAAATTTATCTATCATATAGTATAAATTTATCTATCATATTTATATAAAGACATATGAGAATTAATAGCGATGATTCATTATTTTATATGTAGATACTGTTAACTTATTTTTTAGATAAAATATACTGATTAAAAAAAATAAATGATCACATAATATGTAAAATCAGGTTGTTTTTCTTCCTTGTGCAATAATCATATGGATATCGATAAGAAACTGTCGTTTTGTATAAGTGTCGGTATTAACAGTTAAATAAGCAAATAGCTTCAGGCATTGAAACTCATGTGAAATGTGTACATACTGTACTATTCGAGAGATTCTCAAATATAAGTAAAAATTTTCATTGAAAAAAAAATAATTTTCAAAAAAAAATCATTATGATTTTTATGCTGCATATTAGATATTAATAATATTGAAAATTATCATTAATAATATTTTATTGACTCAACATACATTGAACGCAAATTAGTATTCAACTTAATAAAACGGTTATATTACAAGAAATTAATTAAAAATTAGACAGTAAATGTATTAAAGAAATATATAATAATTAATAATAATTTAAATTTATAATATATTGTCGTAAATATTAAAGGAAATGACTCGTGTAAATAATAAGTATATATATAATTAGATATATAAATAATCGTAGTTTAATATAAGATTAATTATATATATATATATATATATATATATATATATATATATATATATTTAATTATCGACTTGAATATCTGCTTTGATTATTCATTAGACTTTCTATAGACTTGTCTTCGCTAATACATCGACAATATTGATACGTAATATATGTATATAAATAAATTCGCATTATTCACGGATACCCTGTATATATTAAAAAAAATATCACATTAATGTTCATAGAGTGAAAATTTCGAAATCTATTATGATTCGATTTTGCAATTGTACCGCAATATATTGCGTGTGATAAATTTCTTTCACATGCACGCATATGTTTATTATGATATATATATATCACAGGATGTAATAAATTGCAATATTGCCAATGAAATATAAATATAATATATAATATAAATACACCGATAATAATTATCGAAATATGAAAATATGCTCGATTGCGATTCGGAATTTTTTGAGGAAAAATCCAATTTTGAAAGTCGAACGGAAATATTATATTATATGCTATATATCGGGCATTGTTTATTTATTTGTTTATTATTATTTTGAGAGTTAAATTGGTAATATATATGCGGTTATATCTTTACGATCGAAATTAATATCGTTCAATGAATTTATATTTAAAATTATAGGTCTAATATATGTTTCTAAAAACAAATTATTCAATATTTAATATACGAATTTAATCTTGAGATAAAAATCGTGAGATTTTTGTATAAAAATTGATAAAATTTTTAACAAATTCATAAAATGTATTTCTTGCTTTATTATATATATATATATATATATATATATATATATATATATATATATTCAAAATGCAATTTGATAAAAAATATAATTGATTTGATAAAATCATATAATTCCTAGTTGAAAATAAGCAATAGATAAAAAAGTATTAAATATAATAACGGGTTTAAATATTTTAATTTAAAAAATATCTCGATATTTAATTAATCAAAATGTGTATTTTACAATATATTTGATATTACACAATGTATTATATATCTAGAAACTTTATTATTTTTCGTTTTATATGCTTAAAAGCAAAATTATAACATTAAAAATAATCAGTAATGGGCAAGTTAAGCAATTTAGAATTATATTGCTTATTTTTTTTTTTTTTTGAGAAATATAGAGAGCGTTACACCTAATAATTGACAGACCGAACGCCAAATGCTTGCAAAAAAAGTAATTTATGAGTTTAACACCAAATAAATATTAATAACTATATTTTTATTAAAGCAAAGAAAAGCGGTCAAAGAAAAAAAAAATGCGTCGAAATTTCTTTTTAGATTGCTGATTTTTCGGCAAATTTGCACCGATGAAATGTTATATAGATTGCGTAATTTGAACACGCAAAAAAGCAATTGGAAATTAAGATAATTCCTTCGAAATAATTTCTAATTCATTATTATTGTATTTGATTTAAAAACGCATGTATAGTATATACATAATATATAGTCTTATTTATGGTAATAATAATTTAAATAAGTGTACTTCGCTTAAGTAAACGTAAAGTATATTTTTTTTGTAGAAAAAGATACTACGATTTCGTAATAAATAACGTATTTTTTATAAACAAAATAATTATTTTTGAAGTATAAATAATAGCAAAAATCAATCAAATCTATGGATTTTAAAGAAAATTGAGAAAATATACTTATTTAGCTGTAGAAAATAGACACAATGGATAGTAATATTCAAGAAATTAATATAAACGAAGAGCTTAAGAGATGTGAAATGTTTTTGAAGATATAAAAAATAATTTGACTTAAATTTTTGATAAAATCGTTCCTACTATTATTAATATTTTTTGTAGAACGAAATATATTTAAATAGAAAAACGTATCACGAGATTTTATTATCGCAAATAATTTTGCTTAGGTATTCTTAAAACTGATTCAAATTTTTATATATGTTTCAAATTTATTATTGAATTAAAACTAATAAATTATGATACGATTAATTTAAAAATATGCATTTCAAATTTGCAGTTTTTAGATAAACCTATATGATAAAATGTCTATTGAAAAAAAAATCTGGTAAATAATGTGAGTAGAAAAAATTTAAGGATATATACCTAGACTAAAAGCCATTTCGTATTCACGATATAAAGGGCAATTCAAGTTATGGTAATACAATGACCACAAGCATTTTATGGTCCAGTGCTCAAAGTAATAATCAGAAGTTCATGGGGATAAAGCTTATTACTCGGTCGGGTTTAGACCGTTGTTATACTTTAATGGACGGATATCTGAATAGAAATCGGTCTTATCATTCATACAAGTCCAGGACGAATCGTATATTTGAATTTAAATTAAAATCTCGACGTGTACCTGTGTCGTGAATTACGCGTGTAACACGTAAAATAATCACGTGTGTGTGTGTGTGTATAATATATATATATATATATACAGGTAGTTTGTAGTTTTATTAATTAGTCTTATCTGGAAGAACGTGCGATATTCTAGTTTAATTTATATATATATATATATATATATATATATATATATATATATATATATATATATATATATATATATATATATATATGAAATTGTGTTATGTGAAGATAATTGAATATTTTTAAAAGCTTCTGAAAACAAATTGAATTTTGCTTCAAAATGAAAATTTAATATATTTGAGAAGTATATATTATTTTTGTTTAATAAAATAAATTAAATTAAATAATGATTATTGGTATTGATCTGGCGGTAACGCACACGTTCACCAGCTTATTTATGAATAATTATTTCAAGTTATAATATAAGCTAATTTAAAATATTATTTTTATATTTTAATTTACGACAAATATATATTGATTGATTTAATATAGCGATTCATCAATTAAAATAATATTTCATTGTTACATATAAAATCAATTGATAATATTATGATAAATAGATTCATACATATTAAACATATTTGTAACATTATTAATGAAATAAATAACATATTATATATAATATATATATATATATATATATATATATATATATATATATATATATATATATATATATATGCGTGTATGAATAAATTATTTTATAATAATTTATCTTCTTAAATAATTTATAATTTTATTATAATATAACGTTACGTAACATTAATTTCCTTTAAGTGAGCAGTCAAATTGCTCGTCTTATTTATTCATCATAATTAAGCAAATTATTAACGGCATGTGTGTGCGTGCGTGCGTGCGTATTTAAAGCGTTACCAATGGAAAGATCAAAACAGTCGATTTAATTCGATATATAATTGAGTAAATCAATTACTTGTACGTAATGGAAATAAAATCTTTACGAAAGTGAGAGGCAATCACCGTTTTTGACATTAATTAATATACATAATAAAAACGATAATTTTCTCTTATTTTTTCGAATTATATCTAAAATGGCATAGAATATATAATACAGTACCTTTTATTTATATTATTTTTTATTACATTGTCCTTTTTTTCATATCGCAGTTTTTGTTTCACATTAGAAAGGTGAAATATTATGATTATAAAAAAGTACTTTCTAAATATATCGAAATAATAACCGTAAACATTATATTAATATTATATATGTTTAAAATAAAATTTAAAACGATATCTGTATATTATATTAATGAAATAATCGTTTTTAAAATAAACAACTTTGTATAACTCTTTTACTTTCTTGTTATTATATTGAATTTTATGCATCAAATCTATTCGTTTTTAATAAGATTAATTCAAAAATGTTAAGAGTTTTCGAGAAATTCTAAGGCATTTTGTATAGAAAATCATTGTGAATTTCGATTGAATTATCGATACGGCGAAAACTTTTAATAGGAAGTCTGATTTATAGATATTTCCATATATTTTATGACATAATAAATAAAAGAAATATACGTATAAAATATTTATACTCAATATATTTATATATATATATAAATCAAATTAAAAAAAATGGCATTAAGCAATAAAAATCAAAATTTACACACGTCGACTTGGGTTGAATTAATTAATCAAATCGTCTCTCGTATAAATAAATAATTGATAATAGGGGGTTGTTACAGGAAGTTTACGTGATTAACCCTTATAAATTGCGTAATATGATATTGAGAGTTTCTATATACAGTTCCTGTAATATATTCATTCATTTATGGTAATTTTTTAAACATTAAATATACACGTATATTTTGAGTGTATTTACTATATTGATGGAATGTTAAAATAAATTTTATATTATTTTTTTTCTAATCAAAATTTATTTTTCATTTTTTATGATAATAGATCAATTATCATTTTAAGATTATCACTTTCTGAACGCAAAAATTAAATGTCACACAATAATAATTGTCAATTTTGAAATTAAGATAGCTCACCGAAAAATAATTATTTAGATAACACCTTTTTTTTGATTATGAAATATCTATTCGTGCGGAGCTTTCGATTTTTGTTCTATTATTATGTTTTGTAAAACACGTTAAATTTTAGTTGTAACATTATGAAAATCAATTAATTGTATGTGTGTATCGTTAATTATGAACGCACTAGTTGATTAATTGAATCGACAATTTTGATGTAAATTAATGTCGGTTTCAGAAAATATTTCGATTAATTAATTTTATAACGTCAAATGACGATAAATTATTTATCCAAAATGAAAATATAGATATATTTTTAATTATAATAAATTCTTTCGTAAAAATATATGTATATTTAATTGTTGAGAATTTATATATAATAATTGTATTAATATAATAACGAAATAGTAATTCAACTGCGCGATGTGAAACTATAATTATATAGTTTATTCGGAAAATCTACATATATGTTTATCATAAACCTTTATAACTTCCTTAATAACGTTCGTATATTCACATAAACCTTTAGTGTTTAAGGGAAAGTCGTAAGCTTTGACCTGATGATAAAACAGACAATTAACAACATGCAAGTCGCCTTTTGAGCTTTAAGTCTAATTGTTATACAAGAATTAATATAAGAATATATTATTTTTATTATAAAGAAATGGCATGTCACGAATTTTTGAAAGAGCTTAGATATAAAACGAACATTAAAAAATTATATATATATATATAAATATCGAAAATAAAACAAAGATTGACAATATCAGGAAAAACTAGAAATATGTGGTGTTTCTCAAACATTTTATTTTAATTATATATTGATATTTTAGTAATTATAAATACAAAAAAGCTTCTTAACAAAGCAATATTATTAATTTTAAGAAACACTATTATTACAGAGTAAACAATTATTTTTCATTAATATTATCAAATTATTACCACATATTTAATAATGTAATATAAAGGTATATTTATTTCGTATGTTACACGTATCGCCTGAACGACTCGGATAAATAAAACGGGCGACGTTTAAAATACACACCGATAACAATATTCAGTGTACATAAATATTTTAAATATTATCATCGGGAAAATATTGAAAAAGGGGGGGGGATGCAAAACGGTAAGTTATGTGTAACGAAGCTTGCGTAACCCGGTGGTATAATGTAAGCTTTATTTACAACGAGATAACATTTATTAATTAAAGTACCCGTAAACGTGTGCATGTATGGTATATATGTTTGTACATATAATATATAGGGTGTCTTTTATAAAGGTATCGACAACAGTTTTTGATGTGTACACCATTTTGGCAGTCATTATTTATTTTGTATTTAGTTTGATATGCCATTATATAATTAATCGATTGACACACGAACAACGTCTATAAATTGTGATTTTTTTTTTTTATAAAACTTATCATTCTTTTTTTGTACATTGTGTACCAATTTTACTTTACTGAATAACAAGCATCGTTAAATACATCATGCAGTGCATACTGAAAAAGCTATTTATTGTTGTGGAGCTTAGTATTGAGCAAGATCCAAATGAGTTTATGGTGCTAGATAATTGGAGTTGTCTCTATTCACTTTATGGAAGATTTGGTTTTGGATATTTACAAAATTCAACAAGTGCAAGAATTGAAACCACACGATTACCGGTTCGTCGTACATTGGGTAAATAGATTCAAAACAAAGTTATTTGTGAAAATGGACCTGTGAATTGGTCTGATAATGCAATTTAACACCGTTATAGACTATTTTTTCTGGAACTATGTAAAGTTTCTAAATTACGACTATAAGCTAAATTGTAAGACAATATTTACCACGTTATCACTTCCGTACAGCTTCAATTAGACTTCGTCCAAGCCAACCGAGATAACCATATGCTAGAAATCATATTTAAATAAAAATAACATAGAACTAGTATTCGAATAAAGTAAAATAACATCAATTATCTATGTTTTATATTGATTAAAAATTTTATATACTTATAAAAAAAACTCTCTATATATATATATATATATATATATATATTTTAGTATGAAACGGTGCGTTACCACCACACGTTAGAAACGACGGTTGCCATATTTGCATAGGTGTGCGGCAATCTATTTGCGAATAGCTTCACCCCACTTGAGCACCCTTGAACCGTGTGTGCGAATTTTAAAGGAAAGTCGCGGATGCCGAAATTCGCGAATTATCATCCCCTTTCCTCCCCCTAAACTGCGTTACGCGCAGACACACGAACGAACGCACATCGCGGCGAATTTCTCATCGGCGGTTTTCCCATATATATATATATATATATATATATATATATATATATATATATATATATATATAAATATATATAAGGGATATATACCCCGGGGAACGGGTTTATTTAATTTGAATTCCGATTCGAAAACATCCCCCCATTCCTCTATATAGCGTCTCGTTTAGTAGTCATCCCGCTCGTTCGTCAATTCGATACTCGATGACGTCATTAGAGTTCCAATTTTCGACAAACAAACGCGTCCCCCTTTCGCCTTCTCGTTTCGTTATATTTATCGGTTTATTTATAACGGACGAGTGTGTCAACTTTAAAGATGTTAACGCGTTCGAGCGATTAGTGATAATATTAATTCTATATGTGTAACATCTAAAAATGAATTTTATACATATTTAAATATAAATATAATATAATATTTATAAAAGAAAAAGATTGAAAAATTGTTGATAAATAGAAAAAGGTATCACTGATAAAATAATAAAACTTGATTTTTTTTAATATATACCATATACTCACAAAAAAATCCAATATTTATATATAAAAAAAAATTATCCATAAAATGAATAAAATATGAAGAAATAAAAAAAAATATCACTCAGATAATTACTGATACATTTAGATGAGAATAGAGAATTGATTTTAAAATTTTCTCGAAAATAGTGCATATCGTTTACAAGGTTATTTGACACCATTCGACTGTCTCTTTCTAAAACATTTTAATTTAATACAAATAGAAAGAGACGGACATATTAACGAGATCGTAGCCATTTTGATGTTATCAATATTAATATTACGCAATATTGGCACATAATATAAGCCTGAAAATAAATTAATCCACACTTAGCATTGAAATATTATATGAAATAAAAATAAATATTAATTATATTATATTATTTTTTTATATTAAAAATCTCTATAATATATTCGTATAATATTTTTTCATAAAATAAAAATATTTAGAGTGTTCAAGCGTAAGAAATTGTTATAAGATATACGGCAAGAAAGAAAGTTTCAGGTTACTAATGGAAAAACAAAAAGATCAGAACGAATTATATCTCATCATAAACTAAATGTTATTGGATCTATTAAGATAATTTCAATACTCTCGTCGTCTTTTATTTCTTTCTGTCTTTCTGTCTTTCTATCTTTCTTTCTTTCTTTCTTTTTATCTTTCTTTCTTCTTTTTACATTGGTCCGATGCTGACTTCGAAATACGTGACCAAATTGTAAGAATTTTTATATTTTTTTTTTGGTATGTAACGCAATTATCTTACGGTTTGTTACATCTCATATCTCGACATCAATTCAATTTTTATTGAAAAAGCTTTTCCTTTCCACGCATCGGAGGGGAATGAAGTTTTGAACTACGTGTATAATGTATTATTATTATATAAATATATTATGTACAACATAATGTTTTATTATAAATATATAAATAAAATAAAAAAATAGTTATCAATTTAGTATTTTTATAATGTAAAAATATTGATATATTTTTTAGCGCAATCTTAATATAAATATATTAGATTTTCAAACATAAATCACTTTATATTTATGTACGTACTTTTAATGATATTTTTAAATTAAAAATTATATTGTAAATTAAATACATAAATGTGTTTTTTAATGTAAAAAAAAATAAACAGCTTAAATTCGAATTCGGATTTAAAATTATATAGATCCAAGTTTTTTCATAAATATTAAATAAATCGTTTTTATGAAAATATTTAGTATTAAAAATAGTATTTAATTATTCGATAATTGAAAATGTATTTTTTATTTATTTTTTCATGTATAATTAAATAAATAAATAAATTGTAATATTTTACAATTTTTTTATTCTTAGAACACGTCTATATTTTCAGAAGTCAATCTGTCATGTAAATCATTAATATTATATATAAATATTTTTTTATACAATTCAAGTAGATAAATTTAAGATTTTGAAATTCCTTATATTATTCCTATCATTTTGAAATGTGAAAATCGAAAATTGCTATCATAGTTTAATATATATTTAATATATTGAAAGATAGCACAATATTATATAGTTTCCAAGAACGATGTCTACAATAACTTATATTGCCGTTCAGAATAATCTCGATGACAATAATTTGAACAGTACTAAAACTTTCATATTAAAATTATTTTGACATAATGCCGATTCAACTCACGTTCTGTACGTGTAAAGTCATTCGTATGCGGTCAGAGGTCAGCAAAGGTTGATTTCTATATTAGTGCGAAGCAGGGGTGGCAAATCGGTCAAATATTAATTTAGCTATTAAGAATCAAAAGGTATCGTTTGATATATTATAGTTTAAACGACGATTATAGAACAAAAATATTGAATTTAAAATTGTGTATAAATAATATTTATATATATACAATTTTTGTGACGAAAAGTATCGTATTGTTGCATTAGATTAGTATAAGTTAAAAGTATGGTATATATCGCATTTATTGTAAAATTGGATCGTAAATGTTGAAATATTTTATATGATAACATATAGTAATAAATTAAACATCAACATGATAAGGAAGTATATTTTGAATTGTAACAATCATATAATATTAAATTGTAAAAATAAGGTGGTATTCGAGTGCGACATAGGCGATATGCGATAGATATAAAATAAGATAATAATTTATTCAACGGTTTTTCAACAAATTTCAATTTCGATTCGCACCCCTGAACAGGCAATGGGGTGGCTGGCGACGAACGCGGGGGTAGGAAAATTAAGTTAATTACGAGCGAGAATATAAGAGCGCACAATAAGTATGGAAAACGAGTAACGCATTAAAATTTATTTCGCGATCCGCTAATTTGAACCGTCGAAGAGGGTTGCGACGTTAAGGGATGATCGTCGGTCGTGGGCAGCGAAGAGCGAACACTTTCGTTGTTATTTTCTCGCCTAGTGTAAATGCGAAATTCTTATTATTATAAACATAATAATAATGATAAGCGTCGCAGTCGAGAGTGTGTAATTATTATGATCCCCGCAAATTTCCATTATGTTTCGCCGCGCACAACCGACGGATATCCGGTTACGGCGTGATTATTAAATTTCTCATAGAATAAATACGAATTAGTAAACGTTTATCCTTTTTTCTATATTTATTGTTGTTTTTTCTGTAAAAATTATATTTTTTATGTAGGTATATATATATCTAAGAAATATAATGTAATCAAATTTATACTTCATATTGTCATTACATAACAATTGAATTTCTATTTCATATAAAAGTATTATTTTATATTGTAACCCTTATTGAGTAAAATAAAATGAAGAAAACGTTATTTGTCTATTTTCAATATTTAAAAATCATAATACAGAAATCCCTCACTTATCTGCGTTCCAGAATCACCGTAAAACATAAGTAAAAATCCGCGATGTAGGAATAATATATTTATAGATTATTTTAATAGTTATACATTTTTTTACGTCTTTATTAAACCTTCCCCACACTCTAACAATTATATTTTCAATTACTTTAACAATCTTTCCAAACTGCTCTGTGCCTGTTTTTTTTTTAAATTCATTCTAATATAAACATTAAATATGTTTGAAACTTTTAAACCTAGATATTTGATATAATTAATCAATAAAAATCCGTAAAATTTCAAAAATATAACAATATTTTTTTATTATCTCTACCAAGAGCTTTATAATTGTAAAAATCGCTATTATAGCAAGAGAAACAAGAAATAATAGTCTCAATATAATATTTTATTATCAATATATTTTTCGTTTTTTATAGTCATTTAATCAAAATTCCATAGAATGTTTTCACAAAAAATGTAAATTAATTGTAAAGCAATTACATCGCAGACGAATTTTGGTGCTAAAGTATGAATTTATTTATGTTGTAAGTGTATTCAATATATAAAACTATTTGTAAACAAGAAAAGTAAATAATGTGATATTATTAAACGGGCAAACTGCTATCGTCGTAGTTTTAATCTGGCGTTGACAAGAAGTATTTAAGCGGTGAATTATCGTAGTTTTGCAATAGAAAACTTGTGCGAAAGAACTTTAGAAAATTGTACGGCGAATGTAAAACGCATTAGTATGATAGTTTAACTGAAACGAATTGTTTCTAGTTGCGAGAATTTGTAATTAAATAGATTTTAAGTTCGTTTTTTTTTTTTTTTACTATTTTTTATTTAATTTACGATAAACGGACGACAGAGGCGGTTTATATGCGAGATTAGACGTCGACGGGATCGAAAGACAAAAGTTTTTCACGAGCGTGAAAATAATGTAACTCGAATGAAATCAATAATCCGGCTCGTGTATCATAAAAGTTGCACTATAAAAAGGCTTTTGCTCGTAAAATTTGATACTTGACATTAGAATTTTATTACGGTCATTTCGTTACGAAAGGTAATGAATTCTGACTTGAAATTACGAGTTATAAAAATTTCGAACATCGGTTTGAAAATGTAATAATTGAATTTTAAATAGTACAATAATGTCGAATATTAATGATCAAAAAAAAAAAATTTTTTTTTCATATTCGTATCGCTTTTAAAACTTTTATCGATTACGTTTATTTTATTTTTATATATTATTCATTAATAATCAAACATTTAAATTATATTATTTAATATTATTTTAACATATCTATTAAAAAAGTTAATAATACGATTAATGTAATAATTTTAATATAAAATAATATTTATTCAGTTATAATCAGATTAAATTATACATATATATTATTTTATAAGAAAATAGTTTTATGGCCATTTTTTATATTTATGAGATATTTTAAATCTATCTATTTGCAGTTCGTCAATTTTGTACATAAAAATCATTGAGTATAAAATAAAAAAAAATAAGGGTCAAGTAGTTTTTCCGATTTTTTAATAAATAATATATAAAATAGATTATATTTTTTAATAAAATATAATATAAATATTTCATTTTAAAATTGAGTATTGTTATTAAACGCACAATTTGTTATTTAAAAAATATAATAATAAAAAGTGCTAACTGTGAAAACATTCAATGGAATGTCGGTTATATATATATATATATATATATATATATATATATATATATATATATATATATATATATATATATGTATTAAAAAAATATCACATTTCATCGATGAAAAATGCAGATCGAAGGGTCTGTCGCATATGATGATAAAAAAAATGAAAAAACGTCCGGAAAAGCGAGCGTCAGTAAGTTTCGTTATTCGATATCGAATGAAATAATAATAAAAAAAATATTCACAATACATTTTTGTATTATATACATATATATATATATATATATATATATATATATATATATATATATATATATATATATATATATATATAATATAACACAATGGCTATTTATTGTATAGAATTATAACATAGGAGAAATATTATCGAAAATTCAATATCATCATAGTAATAGCGGACGCGTTTAACCGACTATAAAATGGACGGTCGATATTTTGCGAACGGAACAAGTCGCGAATTGTGTTATATTGGGCCGAATTTCGAGTGCGATTATCGAAATTAACACGTTCGCCGACACGTCTCGATAATTGTACGTTGCAAATTGTTAAATTGGGAACGTGCATATTCCATTCGTAATGCACTTGACACGAACGTATCGATTTTATACACGATTTAGATCGGATGTATGAGTGAATTTTAGATTGTTTATTTGTAGTTATGATCACAATTTAATCGCTGAATATATTAAGAAATCTTTTAAATTTAAAAATATGCAATATAATGTGAATATATTTTATAATATATAAATTATCTATATATTTATTTTATATAAAATTAAAACTTTATTTTTATGAATAAATTCATAATGATTTGTTCATATAGGAAAAATAATGAAAAGAATATTGTCAATTATTTTAAATAAATAAATATTTACGGTCTTATTATTATAAATTACAGTTAATTTGTTTTGTTTATATGGAATTTTAAACGGATTTTTAGGTTTGTAGCAAATTTTTTTCCATATTAAACGAAGGGTTAAAACTTTGTTTATATGTATACAAATGTAAATGAATAGAAATTTAAATCAAGTTACTTTTTAAAGATACAATTACAACTATATGATGATTATTATTGCTTTAAAAATAATTTGAACATTATAAGATATTAATTTATAATAAATAGTAAAAAAATTCATTTTTAATAAATTAAAAAAAGTTCAAAACGTCACGCATGAGAAAATATATATTAAAATGGAAAAGAGTGAAGAAAATAGCGAGAATGGAAAAGCGACGAAGACGGAACGGAATCGAAGACGAAAAAGAGAAAAAAAGATTGAGAAGGAAAAGTCTGAAAAAAGCTTAAGTTTCATGGTCCGTCCGGTCATGAATAAGAATCAGGTCCGTTCGAGGAAAGGGGGCTTGTGGTGGTTCATCCCTCGGGGTGCCTTTTGTTCTTCCGGTCATAAATTAACCGAGTTTGCTTAGACCGAACGTCTCTGCGTCTATATAAGCTTCGTTCCACTTTTACGTGGAACTAAAAAAAAAAATTCAATAATAATAATGAAAATTGAAAACGTCGACGAAAAAAAAAATCACCCCTCCCCTCCCGGAAAAACCAACCCGTCCCGTCCCCCGTCGGTAAAGTAATTATATCGAAGAAACGACTTCCAGCCGCATTTGATAATTTAAGATATGATAATGATAGGCTTTATTTAAATTAGGGCTTTTATAATGAGCCGCGCTAGATTTTAATGGAAAAGCGATGGGCAAAACGTAGAATTTTCGTAAATACGCATTATGACTATAATTAATTTTAATATATACAATATTTATATATCATATAAAACACATACAAATAAAAATATGAACAAAATAATAAATTTTGAAAAAAAAACTATTATATATATATATATATATATATATATACATATATACACATACATATATGTATGTTTCAGAAGTAAATATAATGCCTGGAAATTTCCACACATTATACAGTTTGATATGAAAGCAGTGTACAAAGGGTCTTGTTTATTTATAATAGACCTACGAAGTTGAATCCCTTTAATATTTATTCATAAAAGTCGTATAAACCACGGACATTATGAGATTGAGTAGTTTTAAGGCACGGCAAAAAGGTTCCAGCGGTTTAATTAATGTACAGTGTTAAGGGGAAAATTTTCATCAACGTCGTGAAAAAAAAATGTTTTACCGTGTAAGAATAATATTTGTAATTCGTAAAAACGCGTGTTCGCTTTCGGTTATTTTTTAATTACTGCGTTTTTTTTATTAATATATTATATTTATATGAGTTTTTTTATATAAATGAATAAAAAAAATCAGTCATTTTAATCCAAAATATATTTATACATGTATAGTAAAATTCAATATCATTTGATTCGCTAAAGATAAGAAGTTTCATATGTATTCCGAAATAAAATAGACTTTGAAGATTTGAATATTTAAATAAAAGTAACGATACAAGGCTATATTGCCAGTTCGGAAAACACGAACGCGATAAGCTTTCGGACGCCCTGTGACTCGAGTGTAACGTGAAAGTTTAAGGTATAGACTTCGGATCTTAGAAAAGCGTTACGGAAAATTAAGAGGAGAAGGGGGGGCTCGGAAAAGCTCGACGAAACGGCGGCGGATTCCGCGTCGGGAAAACTTTTATGTGTGAAGGGGTGGGGGTGGGGGTGGAGTATGAAAGGGGTTTTTCCGCCGTGTCCGACGTAGTTCTCGGTCCCGTTTTCCGCCAATATCGAACCTCACCTAGAAAACTACCGCCGGAATGTGTCGTCTTATCTAAATTTAGCTTGTTTTCGTTTAGTTTTTAATGGTCCGCTTTATCCGGTCGCGTGAAAGTGTCTTCGGTAGTTTAGAGAAAAACCGCTTCGTGGCGATTTTTACTCATCGTTGCCTTGTATTAAGGATAAAAATTTCATTCGTTATATTACAATTATTTTCTTTTATACAAAAATATAAAATTAAAAAAAAATATTTTCTTACATATACTCACACTTACACATTATATAAATATTTTCATTAAAAAATTCAACAATTTAATATAATGTATAAATTTGAATAAAGATACCACTTTACAATTAAAATATAAAATTGATAAATATTTAAATTTATAAAAGATCGCAATGTCATTTATATTATTTATATGTAATATATTACAATATATATATATATCGATGAAATAATCTATTAAAAAAACAACAATGAATCATATTTAAAAAAATGTAATATACGAATTATTACATATTCTCGATAAATCATCATTTAAATGACATTTATGAAAATATAAAATAATGAAAATATTCATAAATAAATTTAATAATATATGATAATATTTTCATAGA